>CM038679.1:193571852-194142763 GCA_021605205.1 Aegilops longissima
TACTTCGGGATGAATGGATAGAAGCGAATTGTGAGCCTCGTTCATAATGACTTTTCTCAGATCACCCTTAGGAACCACAATCCGGTCCTCAAAGAAAAGAGTGTCTCTGTCATCAATGTGGAAGCACTTGTACTTGGAAATGCCCTTGTCGATACCACGTTTCACCTTTTTCACCATGGCATCCAGAAGTTGAGCCTCACGAATCATATCTTCCAAAGTAGGAGAGACTATGAGGTTGGCAAGAAAGCCTTGAGGAACAACTTGAAGATTCAGCTTGCGGAAAGCTTCACAGAGATCCGGCTGAAAGGGCTTGAGGATTAGACTATTGTAGTAAGCCTTCCTGCTCAAAGCATCTGCAATGACATTGGCCTTGCCCGGAGTATATTCAATACTTGGGTTGTACTCTTGAATAATTTCGACCCATCGAGTCTTCCTGAGGTTGAGGTTGGGCTGAGTGAAAATGTACTTGAGACTCTTGTGATCGGTGAAAATGTCCACTTTCCTTCCCAACAAGAGATGTCTCCACGTTATCAATGCATGGACAACTGCCGCCAACTCAAGATCGTGAGTGGGGTAGTTCTTCTCGTTGGGCTTCAACTGGCGAAAAGTATAAGCCACAACTCTCTTCTCTTGCATTAACACAGCACCGAGACCTTGAAGAGAAGCATCACAGAAAACTTCAAATGGCTTGGATTCATCAGGAGGAGTCAAGATAGGAGCTGTGACGAGTTTCTCTTTGAGGGTATTGAAAGCAACGTCACACTCAGGAGACCAGACATACTTCACATGCTTCTGGAGAAGGTTGGAAAGAGGCTTTGCAATCTTGGAGAAGTTCTCAACGAATCTTCGGCAATAACTTGCAAGACCAAGAAAACTGCGGAGCTCCTTGACGTTCTGAGGAGGTTCCCAATTCACAATTGCGGACACCTTCTCGGGATTAACAGCGATGCCCTTGGCGGAGATGATATGACCAAGATAAAGCACTTCATCAAGCCAAAATTCACATTTGGAGAACTTAGCATAGAATTGATACTCTCTGAGCTTGTCTAGCACCAATCGCAAATGTTTGGCATGATCCTTCTTATTCTTGGAGAAGACCAAAATATCATCAAGATAGACCAAGACGAATTCATTGGTGTAGGGGTTGAATATGAAGTTCATCATCCGAGAGAAAGTTGGAGGAGCATTGACAAGGCCGAAAGACATGACAGTATATTCATAAGAACCAAAGCTTGTTCTGAATGCTGTCTTGGGAATATCTTGTTCACGAATCGAATCGATGATAACCCATACGAAGGTCAAGCTTGGAGAACACTTTAGCACCTTTGAGTTGCTCGAAAAGCTCATTGATGTTGGGAAGTGGATACTTGTTCTTGATTGTCTTCTTATTCAATGGACGGTAATCGACGCAAAGTCGGTCCGTGCCATCCTTCTTCGGACAAAAGAACACCACAACCCCAAGGAGATGAACTCGATCGATCAAACCAGACGCTCTTGTTCATCGAGCTGCTTCTTCAATTCCTTCAGCTCATCGGTCCAAGCTTGTATGGACGCTTGCAAACGGGTTCATGCCACGCTCAAGATCGATAACGAACTCAAGCTGGCCGATGAGGAGGCATACCCGAAGCTCTTCCGAAAGACATCTTGGTACTCACAAACGATCGAATCGAGAGATAGCATCAATTCGCCCTTCTCATTGAGAGAAAACAACCAATGGTTTCATCACGGCGGCATAGATGATCACATCATTAGAAGAGTGAGTCAATTGAATTTCCACGCAGCACAATCAAGCTGAGCTTTGTGCTGAGAAAGCCGATCCATTCCGAGAATAAGATCAATATCCGAGTCACCAAGAACAATTGGTTTAGCCAGAAATCTATAATCGCCCATCTTGATACCGACATTTGGAACCAACATGGTAGATCTCAAACGCTTAGCCGGAGAAATAACTAGCATAGCTTTAGGTAATGCCTCTGTATCAAAATTGTGCTTGATGCAAAAGGATATGACATGAAAGAATGCGATGCACCAAATCAAATAAGACTTTGGCAGGAATATCATTAAGCGGAAGATTACCCATTATCACATCGAAGAATCCTCTGCTTGAGCTGCATTCATCATATTGACCTTGGCATGCTTTGGATTATGCTTGACCACTTTGCATTGCTGGAAGATTTCACGGAGGAGGAGGCGGAAGGCGCCTCTGGTTGAAGCACTTGTTCGCATAGTGACCTTCTGGCGACATTTGTTGCAAGTCACCTCGAGAGCGGACGGTGGTAAGGAGCACTTGACCTTGGAGCTTGAGAATTAGACTTGTTACGATAGCTTGGGTTGGGTGGGTGGGAAGATCCACGGCCACCTGAGTTCTTCTGGCGATAAGGCCGACGGAACGGAGGAGGAGGAAGGTAGAACTTCGCTGCTTAGCTGCCACTTGAGAGGAAGAAGAAGACTGAACTGCATCCCCGATTCTCTTCTTAGAAGCCTCACATTTGAGCTGGGCAGCTTCTTGCTTCAGTGCCATGTTGTAGAAATCATCATACTTATCCGGCTCAAAAGCACAAGAGCTAATTGCAGATCTTCTCTCGCACCACCTCTGAATTGATAGATCATACTCTTTTCATCAGTGCGTCTTGCTTAGCAAAGCGAAGCGAGCTTCGAACTGGATATTGTATTGATAGACAGACATGTTGCCCTGCTTGAGATTGCGGAACTCCTCACGCTTGCTCTCAACAACACTTTTGGAATGTGGTGAGCTCAAAATCACGGCGGAACTCATCCCGTAATGACACGACCTCCTCTGGAATCTTTGTATTGTTGGTACCACTCAGCAGCTTGATCCTTGAGTTGAAACGATGCAAACTTGACAAAGTCCTCAGTCCGACATTGCTACAATCAAAATGCTTGCAGATGTCCACAAGCCAATCGTCGGCGTCTGTGGCCTCGACACAGAAACTGAAAGACTTCGGCTGATTAGCGAGGAACTGACTGAGAGTAGCAAAGTGCGGCTGGTTGTTGCCTTGACCTTGATTTCCTTGATTGCCTTGCCCTGAGCGTTCTTGCAAGAGCTGCAAAATCATCGAGCATTGGCATTGGTGGCTGCCATGATAGCTTGCCGGCCTCTGGAGGCGGAGGTGGAGGTGGAGGGTTCGACTGATCCCTATCATTGCGATCCGGATTCAGACGCGTTGGCGGAGCCATCCTAGAGAGGGTGACATCCGTTAGTCCTTTGATAGACAAAAGATAAGTAGAATCAACGGATAGAAATTGCAACATATAGTCTTCACAATAAACATTCAACAAGAATGAGCGAATGAATTCCAAAGTTAATCATCACACGCCCATTAAGGTGAGAAGCCACTTAGATAAAGATATGGAAACAACATCTGCCTTAGAAACAAATCGAATATCACAACTGAAAACAAAAGATTGGCTTCTAGAATGAGCCGAACAAACACATGATAGAGATTTACGCCCAAAGTGTTAGTGGTGGGGCCCACACGGACACGACGTATAGCGGACGTCACGAATGACAAACAAGACGTCCCGAATCAGCATAGCCAAGGATTCTTTAAGGCGTCTTGCGACCATCAAATCGACCGTGAATGGGCGGACCACTAGACGTTGAACCCCAATCTCAAATCATACATCCGTCGGAAAGAATATCCCGTAAGCTACTAGAATTCCCACCTATAAACTCCCGAAACTTTCGGTTATGCAATCTGGTGTTGGGGATACAGGGGACACAAAATATATCACCCAAACTAACAATACCTAGATCCATTTGTATCCATCCGTCAACACATAACCAAGAAATCCTCGAAATCGTGTACCTCGACCTTGAAAAACATCCGTTATACAAGTCATGGCAATACTCCCTTCTCGCCTCATTCTCGGGCTATCGGGTTATCTCACCAACAACTGCACAAAAGAGATTTCGATGTCGGCAAAACTCGGGTATTCCAGAATCGCAACGATAAAATTGTGACGACAACACCTCGGAGCTCAACTCCCGGGACACCGCCACAACCCCTAAATGTCGAGGCACCAAGAACAATGTTCTCGTCCACAAAACCATCGGAACGATCCCAAGATACCCACGTGATCCTAAATTTTTTTGTGAAATTTGAGAAGAGGAGAGTCAAAATTCTCGTCGGGATACCTCACCAGAGCGGCGAAGGGACTGGGAGTAAAAGA
Organism: Aegilops longissima; assembly: GCA_021605205.1. Classification (NCBI taxonomy): domain Eukaryota; kingdom Viridiplantae; phylum Streptophyta; class Magnoliopsida; order Poales; family Poaceae; genus Aegilops; species Aegilops longissima. The sequence goes on from CM038679.1 coordinate 193,576,047, forward strand.
ATCCTACTCTCGATATATATAATCCTAAGACTCAAAACATTTTCCATTCTAGACTCAACAACGCCAAACAAACAATCAAGTAGGGGGCTCCTAAGTGGGAAGGCTCGATTACCAACTTGTAACGCCCCGATGCGGCTATATCTCCCACGTGTCGAGGCACGACTTAGAGGCATAACCTCATTGAAAGCAATGTCGCAAGTGAGGTAATCTTCACACAACCCATGTAATAAATAAGGAAAGAGATACATAGTTGGCTTACGAATGCCACTTCACACAACATAAATAAACATCCATCATTCAGAGTACACTCAAGGTCCGACTACGGAACCAAAATAAAAGAAGATACCCCAAATGCTACACAGATCCCGAATCGTCCCAACTGGGCACCACTACTGATCATCAGGAAAAGACACATAGTAACGACCACGCCTCCTCGTCGAACTCCCACTTGAGCTCGGATCGTCACCTGACCGCATCATCGGCACTGCAACTGTTTTGGAAGTATCATGAGTCACGGGACTCAGCAATCTCACACCAGCGAGATCAAGACTATTTAAGCTTATAGGAAGGACAGAGTAGTAAGGTGGAGCTGCAGCAAGCGACTAGCATATATGGTGGCTACATTCGCAAAAGAGGCGAGAAGAGGAGCAAAGCACGGTCGTGAAGCTAGTAGCGATCAAGAAGTGATCCTGAACTACTTACGTCGGACATAACTCCAACACCGTGTTCACTTCCGGACTCCGCGAGAAGAGACCATCACGGTTACACACGCGTTGATGTGTATTTTAATTGAGGTCAACTTCGGTTTTCTACAACCGGACATTAACAAATTCCCATCTGCCTCATAACATGCGGCACGGCTTTGAAAGATATTACCTGCAGGGTGTCCCAACTTAGCCCATTATAAGCTCTCACGGTCAACGAAGGATATTCCTTCTACCGGAAGACCCGATCAATCTCGGAATCCGGACTACAAGACATTTCGACAGCAATAAAACAAGACCAGCAAAGCCACCCGATTGTGCCAACAAATCCCGATAGGAGCTGCACATATCTCGTTCTCGTGGCACATCCGGATGAGACAAGCTACGAGTAAAACCAAGCCTCGAGTTTCCCGTGGTGGCCCATGCAGCGCTCGGTTCGGGCCAGCACTTTCGAAGGAGCACTGGTCCGGGGGTTAAAATAAAGATGACCCTCGGGCTCGCGAAAACACGGGGAAAAAGGCTTAGGTGGCAAATGGTAAAACCAATGTTGGGCCTTGCTGGACGAGTCTTATTCAAAGCGAACTGTCAAGGGGGTCCCATAAATCACCCAACCGTGTAAGGAACGCGAAATCAAGGAACATAACACCGGTATGACGGAAACTAGGGTGGCAAGAGTGGAACAAAACACTGCATAAGGCCGAGCCTTCCACCCTTTACCAAATATATAGATGTATTAATTATAGCAGATATATATTGTGATATCCCCAACAAGTAAACATGTTCCAATGAGGAACAACATCTCCATGTTCCAACAAGGAACAAACTTCAGCTTCACCGCAACTAGCAGCGCTATAAGAGGGCTGAGCAAAGCGGTAACATAGCCAATCAACGGTTTGCTAGGAAAAGGATGGTTAGGGCTGACATGGCAATATGGGTGGCATGATATAGCAAGTGGTAGGCATCGCAGCATAGGCATAGCAAAAGAGCGAGCAACTAGCATAGCAAAGATAGAAGTGATTTCGAGGGTATGGTCATCTTGCGCAATGTTCTCGAGTTGTCAAAAGCTTGATCCTCGTAAGGCGTTCTCAACAGGTTCCTCGTTCACGTACTCGTCTCGGCTCTACCCAAAGCAACAACACAAACAAAGGAACCACAATAAATCACGGTGCAATGCACAATCAACATGATGCAAAACATGACATGATATGCGGGATGTGATATGCAATGCGAGCAAAGGCCCGGAAGGAAAATGATGAACCAGGCATCAACTTGGCAAACCAAGTATGCCACTGGAAAGATGAGATGATTTCGGTTGAAATCGATATAAAGATCACCGGAATCGGATGCACGGTTTGCAAATGACAAGCAAAACAAGAATGGCACAAATCTGCCATTAACAGCATGATGCCACTTAGCAAGCAACAATAAATTAAGCTACTGCACCCAAACGTACCAACAAAGTATATGGCAGTGATCTACACAAGATGCTTGACAAAAGATGAGCACTGAGCTACGGCTAGTTCACATCATAACAGGTTCAAACAAGCATGGCAAAAGTGCACAAAATATCAGGCTGGACATGGCAAAAACAGCATCAGGTTGCAATGTTCAGAGCAACAAAACTACATGCTACAGGAACTTATAATAGCAAAACAAGGCATGGCATGAATCTACTCAAAGCATAGAACAAAAGTACCTTACTGACCATAAGCCAAAAGGATTAGAAAATATAGTAACACCCATGTCAATATTGAAAGTCTCGTTAACAGATTCAGCAACATGACATGTCAAAAACTGATAACGAGTAGGCATGTTTACAAGCTCAATGCACTCACTACAGAGCCTTATATGATAAAATAATCATACATACATCAAGAAGACATGGCATAGAAGACATACATGGCAATAACAATAACATAGCATACATGGATCAACCACAACAAGCTTGGCAAAATTGAATAACATGTAAACAATCTGCCAGGAAACATTTGATAGCAAAAGTAGAGCTCGATTGACTCAAGCTATGGCACTCCATAATTGCAAACAAGGGCATGGATGGATAGAGCAAGACATGTTTAACAAAACATCCTTACTGAAGTATCTCAAGACATGCATGGATCTCTCGGTAGCATCAAGTCAACATGGCATCAAAATATCAGCTAAACAAGGCTGAAAACAGCAACATCAGGACACCTACTTTGCATGATTGTGCTAGTCACCACATAGATCACAAAAATACATGGCATACACCCCTGGAAATATGGCATGGCATATTACAAAACACATGTAGGACTCCAAATCATAGGATGCACACATCAATCATGGCAAAAATAACAAAAGTGCAAGTTCTGTTAAGAAACAGAAACTAACATCACATAGCCCTCTTCCAACAGCATTTCGGGCATCAAGATGAGCTCAAATGAAAATGATGCAATGAGATGAAATGATCTACTCTTCGATACGAACATTTTGATATATTATACGCGCAAAATGGATCTACAGATGCAAAGATATAGCATGAAGAAAATGACACAAAATATCATCGATCAAAAAAACTTGGTAGAAAAAGGAGGGGGGAGAAGTCAACGCGGCGCGCGACCCGAGGTCGGATCGGGATCGGCCGAGGGCGGCGGGCGCTGGCGCGGTTCGGGCTGCCCGCGCCGGAGGAGAGGGAGGCGGGCCGGGATGACGGAGGCTGCCGGCGAGGCGGGGCGGCGGGCGTAAGTGGTGGCGGATCCGTGGATGGCGGCGAGTGGCGGCGCGAGGCGGCGGTAGCGGAGCGGCCGGCGGCGGCGGCGGCGGGCCGCAACGGGCGGAGGCGGCGCGGCGAGAGGCGGCGGAGCGGGAAGCGCGCGCGGCAAGCGGCTCGGCGACGGGACGGAGGCGGGCAGGGCTGCCGTGGGCTCGGGCTCCCATGGCGCGGCGGAGGCGCAGGCCACGTGGCGACCTCCCAGCTGGCTATGGCGGCGGCGGGCGTGTCCGCGGCGGCGGACGTGTCCGGCAGGCGCGGGACGGATTTTAGGTTTCGGGGTGGAATTGATCCGGGATTGGAAAGGGGTTTGCTTAAATAGGCATAGAGGGAGCTAGGAGAGTCCAAATGAGGTGTAGTTTTCGCCCACGATCGTGATCGAACGACGGAGAGCATGGAAGTGACTTAGATGGGTTATTGGGATGTTTTGAAGGGGTGTTGGGCTGCAACTCAAAAGAGGCCTTTGCGAGTGCGGTTAACCGTTGCTGAGTACCAAACGAGCTCCAAATGACCAAACTTGACCGGTGGTCTACGGTGGTATACCAAGGCCACTAGACAAACCTCGGTCCATTTCGAGAAGGTTTAGTACCCGCACACGGAAAAAGCGTAAAAGGGCCGCGGGGAGATAGGAGTGTCGGATTGCAAAACGGACAATGGGAAAAATGCTCGGAATCATGAGACGAACACGTATGCAAATGCGATGCACATGATGACATGGTATAAAATGCATGACATGGAAAAAATGCAAAATGAAGAAAAACCCAACCACGGAGGGAATATCATATCACAATGCCGAAAATGCCAAAAATGGCAAGAGTTGGAGTTACAAATATGGAAAGTTACTTCCGGGGTGTTACAGACGAGCAGCACACTGGCACCGGCGCCTTGCAGCGAGAAAGCCCCATCAAAGTACATGATCCAGTCGTGGTCTGCTTCCTTGCCGGGGAGAGTGGTCTCCTGGATTTCTTCGTCAGGCGTCGAGGTCCATTCTGCGATGAACTCCGCCAAGACTCTGCTATAAATTGTCGAGGTACTTTCAAACCTTAAACCGAATCTTGACAGCTCCAAGGCCCATTCCACAATCCTTCCGGTTGCGTCTGGGTTGTGCAGTATACGTTGCAATAGGAGGCGGGTGACGACAGTGATCTCGTGGGCTTGGAAGTAGTGACACAGCTTCCTCGAGGCCATAAGGAGGCCGAAGAGCAATTTTTGCATGCCGGAATACCTCGACCTGCCCCCCTACAAGAGGGAGCTGACAAAGTAAACCAGGTGCTACATCATCTTCTTCTTCGGCACCACCCCACTCGACTGCGCGGGTACTGCCTTGGTGGCATCAGACTCTGCCGGGGGCCGCGCCTCGTCGGCACCAGGCCCTGCCGGGGGAATCTTTGACTTGCCATCCGCTGGTTCTGCCGCCATTGCTGCCTCCTTCTCGACCTCCCTCTGTGCCACCAGTGCGGCGCTGACCACTTGATTCATCGCCGCCAGATACAGCAGCAACGGCTCTTGTGGTTTAGGCGCAACCAGTATTGGCATGGAGGAAAGGTATTTCTTCAGATCCTGCAGTGCTCCCTCGGCTTCTGGGGTCCACTCTATTGGTCATGCCTTCTTCAAGATTTTGAAGAAGGGAAGGGCGCGCTCGGTGGACTTGGAGATGAATCGGCTCATGGCGGCAACACAGCCGGTGAGCCGACGCACATCCTTGATCCGCTTGGGCGCCTCGATCTGCTCAATAGCCTTGATCTTGTCTGGGTTTGCCTCAATCCCGCGCTATGACACAAAGAACCCGGGAAGCTTGCCCGACGGAATGCCGAAGACACACTTCTCAGGGTTTAGCTTGAGGTTGATCTTGCGCAGGTTAGCAAATGTCTCTTCCAGATCTGGCACAAGAGTTGGCCCATCCTTGGTTTTGACCACTATGTCATCCATGTAGGCCTCCATATTTCTATGGAGCTGAGGTTCAAAACCAATTTGGACTGCTCTTGCAAACATTGAGCCAGCACTCTTCAACCCGAAAGGCATCCGTAAAAAGAAATACATACCACATGGGGTGATGAATGTTGTCTTCTCTTCATCCTCTTTCGTCATGAAGATCTGGTGGTAGCCTGAGTAGGCCTCAAGGAATGATAGCAGATCACACCCGGCCATGGAGTCAACAATCTGGTTGATGCGCGGCAACGGGAAGGGGTCCTTAGGGCAAGCCTTATTGATATCTATGTAATCAATATACAGTCTCCACTTCCCATTCGCCTTGCGCACCACTACAGGATTGGCCAACCACGTCGGGTGGAGCACTCCTCTCACCAAACCTGCCGCTTCCAACTTCCTGATCTCCTCTATGATGAACTCCTGCCTCTCCAGAGCCTGCTTTCTGACCTTCTGCTTGCCGGGCTGCGCGTGAGGGAGGACAACTAGGTGGTGCTCAATCACCTCCCTGGGAACACTAGGGATGTCGGATGCTTGCCATGCAAACACGTCGACATTCGACCGCAGGAAGGTAACGAGCGCGCCTTCCTATTTGCTGTCGAGGGTGGAGCCTATGGTGAAGACCCCTCCCGTGCCATCCTCCTTGATGGGCACCTTCTTGGTCTGCGGTGGCTCGGGCCTGGGTCTCTTGCTCTTGTCGGTAGAGCTCTCTGGCACGTCCTCAATGGTAGCACAACACTCTGAGGAGGTGCGCTTGCCGGAGTGGGTGCGAGAGGTCTTGCCGGGCTTCTTCTTCTCTCCCGGGGCTTCAATGGCAGGAGCAGGTGCCTTGACGGCAGCCGCTGCAACTGCTTCCCGGTAGAGCTGGTCGGCCCAGATCAGCGCGTCCTTCTTGTCGGAGGGGACGGAGATGATGGTCAACGGCCCAGGCATCTTTAGCATGTTGTAGGCGTAGTGTGACGCCGCCATGAACTTGGCTATTGCTGGGGGCCCGAGGATCCCGTTGTAGGGCAAGGGGATCTCGGCTACGTCGAAGACGATCCTCTCCGTCCTGTAGTTCAACTCTCCTCCAAACATCACGGGCAGTGTGACCTTTCCCTTTGGCTGACTCCTCCCCGGATTGACCCCTTGAAACGTGCCCGTTTCCTCGAGGTCTCCATCAGGGATTTGCAACTTTTTGATCACGACAGGCGAGATCAGGTTCAGGCCGGCCCCGCTGTCAACCAACATCTTGTTCACTCTGAGGTTGTGAGACCAACAACGGCAAACACCCGACAGCGGTAGTGCGGTCAGGGTGGTCCTCGGCGTCAAAGATGAGGGGCATGCTGGACCACTTCAACGGCTTCTGAGCATCGAATGATGGCCCTGCTGCTGTAATCTCACGCACCCACTGCTTGAGCTGGCGATGAGAGGTATGCAGCGAGGCACAGCCATCGACGCACATGGCCTCCGTAGCCTTCTGGATCCCTTGCTCACCATACTCATCGTCCTCGTCGTGATCATCGTCTTCTTGTTTCTTGTCGCGGCCCCAGGCGGGCCTCTCTTGCTGGTTGTCCTTACCGGGGCGGCCTCCTTGGCAGCCACGCTTCTTGCCGGACCCCTCTGCACTGTCCTGGTCCTTCTCCTTGTCCCGCCTCTCGTACTCAGCCTTTTGCTTCTCAGCAAGCAGCTCGACTTGCAGGCAGTTCTGGAGGTCGTGGCCCATGGTGTGGTGGATCTTGCAGTATTGCTTGCTGGAGCTTCCTAGCTTGTTGGTAGCCGCCAAGGCCCGGCAGGCGGCGCACCCGGCAATCTCCTTGTCGGGGGCGTCTGCCTTGACCTTCTTGCCGGCACCGGTGTCATCATATCCCTCAACGGCAAGCACGGCCTTGCCTCTGCATTTCCTGTTGCGACGCTGGCCCTTCTTCGTCGGGGTAACGTCGTCTTCATCGGTGGAGTCCGTTTCCGCGCCGACACCTTGCCCGGGGTACTTCCTTCCCTCTTCAGCCCGGGCGGACCTATCGGCCAGAACATAGAGCTCGGCCACATCCTTAACTTTGGTCATCGCCAGCTCTTCGCGCATCTTGCGATTGCGCATGTTCTGGTGGAACGTGCTAATCACAGTGGCAGGATGAACGTCGGGGATGTTGTACTGGACCCTGCTGAATCTCTGGATGTACTTGCGCAGGGTCTCCCCTTCCTTCTGGGGAATGATATGCAGATCACTGGCCTGACCATGAGCTTGGTGGCCTCCCGTGAAGGCGCCAACGAACTCATGGCACATATCCGACCAGGAAGAAATGGAATTTGCCGGCAAGTGCATCAACCAAGACATCACATTGGGCTTCAGCGCCAGCAGGAAATAGTTGGCAAGCACCTTCTCGTCACGAGCTCTAGCAGCCTGCATCGTGATGGTGTAGATGCTGAGGAACTCGGACGGATCGGTCTTGCCGGTGTACTGCTCGCCGATGTCGGGTTTGAACGTGCGGTGGGACAGCCACTGGAACTGCCGCAGCTCACGGGTAAAGGCCGGGCAGCCCACCTCCTAAGGTAGGCCGCCGGAGCCCGGTGTCGGGTGGTCCATAGCGGGTTCCGCCCGCTTGTCCGACTGGCAGCGCGTTTTGCATCGACGCTCGACGGTGGTTCCAGCGTCTTCATGAGCTCGTTCCCGAAGGACCTAGCGCTGGTCGTGGAGGGTCCACGGGTCGGACGATGCTATGGAGATGTTATCGCAAGCGTCTCACGACGGGCCGACGCCCGTGGCGCCTGGTGAGGAGGAGGAGAGTGCATCGTGGCCGCAGCTCCCTCGGTCCTCCCAGCGCCAGCATGTGGTGGCTCGGTGGAGCGCCGACCCGAGGGCCCCGCTGGTCGCGGATCGTCTTTGTTTGCAATAGCGACGAGGCTTTGGATGGTGGCCCTCCACTCGCCGAGCCCGCCGGGCAGAGGGAAGTCGAGGAGCAGCGCGCCGCCGCCAAAGCTACCGGGCGTACGGTGGTGACATTTGTGTGGATCATGGCGCGCTTCGACTTCTAACTACGTTAGAAGGAGCTCCGTTATGACCCAGCGGCTGCGTGCCATTTTCGCCAGCGCTTCAGCGAGCGTGCTGAACCCCTTCATCTTGCGGGTGACGTATAAGGCTCTTCTCACGGTGGTGCACAGGGTCACCGACATGGTGACGCTGCTCGACACGCACACCATGGGAAGAGCGCGCGGTGGTCGCCGGTGTGGGCGTCCTGGAGGTCGCTGCACCGCCCGGGGGTGGCACAACAACACTCTTGGAGGGCCCCGCGCCGCCTGCGGGGGGCTCATCTCCGTCTTTGGATCCGGCGACGTGTAGCTAGTCGTCTGGCGCTCGAACGACGCCGCCGCCAGGCTCCGACTGCCTTGGTGATGCTGGTGCTCGCGGGCTGCAGACCAGGTCCTCAGGCGCGATCAGTCCGCTACTTCGTCTGCGAACGGCGCTGGGCCGCTCGCTCCCAACGAGCCGATCGCCGTGGCCGTCTTCTTCTTAGGAGCCATGGCGACGAAGAACTTCTTGGTTAACTACCAGACCAGATTCTCACAACTGCGCCCACCTACCTGGCGCGCCAAAGATGTCGTTGTGGAACGACACCTATGGGATCCCAAGAATCCCTACTACGGTTGTCGGGGCGCAGGGTTGCGAGGAGAGCAGGGCTAGTAGACAGCACAAGGATCATTTACCCAGGTACGGGCCGTGAGGATGCGTAAAACCCTAGTCCTGCTTTGGTGGGTGTATTTCTGAGAGTTCTTGAGCTCTCGAACTAGTTGCTGTCAGTGCATGGTTCGAAAGAGCTGAATCCTTCTCCAGTATGCTATGGGCCTCCTTTTATAGTTGGAAGGGGCTGCCACAGGGACACACAGGAGGTGGAAAGGCGACAGGCTCGAGCTTATCGTCAGACATAGACAAGACGATTAATGCGTAGTGTAGGTGTCCCTTGCTTTATTGGGGACGGGGCGAGGCTCGTCCCGTCCTTCGCTGCTCCTTCTCGCCTTGATACGCACCCTGGCCAGTGAGGTGCGTGGTGCCATGGAGGCAGCCAGGCAGCTGAGGTGGCGCGGTGGTGGAGCCTTCATGAAGATGTGCATGCCGCCACGCAGCGCCTGGCGAGTTGGCCCGAGTTGATGTTGCCATGCAGGTGCCCGCCCAGCTGGTTGGGCTGGCAGCTGCATGTGAACGGTGGAAGCTTGGTTGGCGCGGCCCGGCGGTGGCTACGGCTGGCGCCCTGGCGAGGGCCTTGCCGGTGGTTCGCAGAGGGTCTTGCCGTGGCGCTGCTATCGCCCTCCGCAGAAGGATCTAGCCGAGGGTCTTGTGGCCTTCCTCGGCAAGGATCTTGCCGAGGATCGTCGTGTTCTAATCCTCGTCTGATCTTGAATATGTCTTCACAAAGATCTTCGTGCCACCATAGAGGTGCCTTCCCAAGCCTTGGCCCCATCTTGATGACGGCGTTGGGGTTCGTGGGCTCAAGGGTGGCTCGCTCTGTTGGTGTGGGGCGAGCTATCCCGGCAAGGGTCTTGCTTGTGCCGCTGAGGCCACCCGGCAAGGGTCTTGCCGGGGAACCTGCTTCTTTCCCTCCGCTTCTTTGTGGTCTTGGCCTTGGCGTTGCTTTTGATTGTCTTGGGCTTTGGTCTTACTCTTGATCACCTCCCCTCGCCTATCTGCGGAAAGGTCGCATGCCAGGTCTGATCTGGTCAGCAAGGTAAAGGGGTACAAAAGCGTGCCCCTATTTTTGTACACCGACAGTAAAAGACTTCCATGGAGAGTTGACGCATTGTCCAGCCTATAGAAGTTTAATCTTGTGTGATGATAGAATTGAAAATATTGCAGTATAGCTTGTTTGAGTATAACATGGCCTATTGATTTTATTTATCAAAAATCCTTGTTCATTGCATGGTTTTGTTATCATAACTCTGCTTCACCAAGTTTTATTCTGAATATGATATGAGGTTTTAGCCAAATTGTTTTTTAATTTATGAGCAGGCATGTAATAATGGAGGTAATAGCTGAGTTCCCAGCCTGAGGAGGTTGCCGTGGGTAAATCAGCAAGGGCTTGGAGCTTGTCAAAGAGGAGGTACACAACCTACTATCTGTTGAACCGATCTGGAACAAGCAGAGGTCAGCGAGGTGTTGGACATCTGCTTTGCACTGGAAGGAGTAGCGAAGGCAATGTTCTGGAAATGACGGGGGCGGTGGGCCGCGCCCGTGCTGGCATCGTTGCTGACGCTCCACCTTGATAGCACCGGTTGCGAGTTGCTGACGCTCCACCTGGACGGCGCCGGTTGGGATTCCTCGACACTCCACCTAGACGGTGGCGGTTGGTAGTCGCTGATGCTACACCTGGACGGGTTGGGAGTCGCTGACGCTCCACATGGACGCGGCTGGCTGGGAGTTGTCGCGTGGGAAATACATGTTCGAGGATCACGGCATGCTTGTCATGTGCCTGGTGCTAGACGCAATGGTCGGGGACCAGACTATCATCGGCAACTACCAAGAGAACACGCAAGTCGTCTACGACCTCGACAGGGATGTGCTGCCCTTTGCGCCAGCGCAGTTCGAGAAGCTTGTAGCATCAGTTATAGTGTTTTGTACAAAGGTACTCCCTCCGTTCCAAATTAGTTGACTCAGATTTGTCTAGATATGGATATATCTACACTGTGTAGATATATCCGTATCTAGACAAATCTGAGTCAACTAATTTGGAACGGAGGGTGTAGAACTTTATATTGATCATGTAAATAGCACCGATGTGGCAGTGGCACTCGACTGACGCAACTTTTTTTTGAATGAAACGTGAATTGGAATTTAAAGCTGACAAAAAGGGTTGTTGGATGGGTGTGTGTCCTACCTGTCACCGCCCAACCACCCCTCAGGCGGTGCGCCATGGGCGCACCCCATCCCCTAGTGTAATTCAAATATGGCACTGTCCAATCAGGAATAGCATGAAGAGCCACCACCAATTATGCTTCCGGGTCAAGAACAACAAGGTCCTCTTTCGTAGGCAACTTGACCGAAGGGTTGAGTAGAACATCCAGGAACGTATACGGCTTACGCTGAGAGCCTAGCCGGCTTAAGTTGCCAGCCGCCTCATTCTTCCTTCGATCAATATGTTCAACTTGGTAACCCTTGAAGTGACCTGGAATGGCATCGACCTCTCGACGGTAAGCCGCCATAAGCGGATCCTTGGAATCCCAAGTACCAGAAACCTATTGGGCCACCAAATTTGAATCGCCAAAGCATCGCACCCGGCTTAAATTCATCTCCTTGGCCATCCGAAGACCATAGAGCAGGGCCTCATACTCAGCTACATTGTTAGTACAAGGGAACATTAATCGGAGGACATAAGAAAATTTATCACCTCGTGGGGAAACTCCAGCCCCCGAGCCCTCCAGCTGTCTAGTCCAATATGTGTTATCTGGCTTTTCCTCCAGTGCCTGCAACTCTGTCCAATCATTGATGAAATCCACAAGCACTTGGTACTTGATAGCCGTACCAGGTGCATACTTTAAACCGTGAGGTCCAAGCTCAATGGCCCACTTAGCAACACAGCCAAATGCTTTCCTGTTTTGGATGATATCCCCCAAAGGGGCAGAGCTAACCAGAGTGATGGGATGACCCTGAAAATATTGCTTAAGCTTCCGGCTTGCCATGAAAACCCCATACACAAGCTTCTACCAATGTGGGTATCTCTGTTTGGACTCAATAAGTACTTCACTGATATAATAAACCGGCCGTTTAACCGGATATTCCTTGCCTGCCTCCTTCCTTTCCACCATGATGGCTACACTAACGGCCCGACTATTAGCAGCCACATATAACAACATAGGCTCTTTATCAACAGGGGCAGCAAGCATGGGCGACTCGGCCAATTGTTTCTTCAGATCTTCAAACGCTTGGTTAGCAGCATCGCTCCGAACAAAGTGATTTGTCTTCTTCATCATCAGATAAAGGCGTATAGCCTTCTCACCCAGCCGGCTTATGAACCGGCTCAGAGCCGCAATACGACCCGCCCGACGCTGAACATCATTAACGCACGCCGGCTTAGCCAACGAAGTAATGGCTTTGATTTTCTCCGGGTTAGCTTCAATACCTCTGTTAGAAACCAAGAAACCCAAAAGCTTGCCTGCTGGCACACCAAAGACACATTTAGCCGGATTAAGCATCATCTTGTAGACCCAGAGATTGTCAATCGTCTCCTTCAAATCATCAATCAGGGTCTCCTTTCTTGACTTCACCACAATGTCATCTACATAAGCATGAACATTGCGCCCAATTTGATTATGAAGGCAATTTTGCAAGCACCGCTGATAAATTGCTTGGGCACTCTTGATCCCAAATGGAAGACACATAGCAGAAGGCTCCAAATGGAGTAATGAAAGTTGTTTTCTCCTGGTCCTTAACTGCCATCTTGATCTGATGATAACCAGAATAAGCATCCAAAAAACTCAAACGCTCACAACCCGCCGTAGCATCAATGATTGGATCAATACGAGGGAGAGCAAACGGATCAGCCGGACAAGCCTTGCTCAAGTCCGTGTAATCCACTCACATCCGCCAAGTGCCATTCTTCTTGAGTACCAGCACCGGGTTAGCCAACCACTCAGGATGGAAAAGTTTGACGATAAACCCGGCTGCCAAGAGACGGGCCACTTCCTCTCCAATGGCCTTCCGCCTCTCCTCATTAAATCGACGAAGAAACTGCTTGACCGGCTTAAATTTCAGATCAATATTAAGAGTGTGCTCAGCGAGTTCCCTCGATACACCCGGCATGTCTGAAGGCTTCCATGCAAAGATGTCCCGGTTCTCATGGATGAACTCGATGAGCGCGCTTTCCTATTTCGGATCCAGATTAGCACTGATACTGAACTGCTTCAATGAGTTGCCAGGAACGAAGTCAACCATTTTAGTGTCATCTGCCGAGTTAAATTTGAGTGAAGGATCATGCTCTGTAGTTGGCTTCTTCAAAGACGTCATGTCCGTCGGGTCAACATTATCCTTATAAAACATCAACTCCTCAGTTGCACACAGAGACTCAGCATAAGCAGCGTCACCTTCCTCACACTCCAAGGCTATATTCCGGCTCGGGTGCACCATGATGGTTCCCTTGTAACCCAGCATCTTGAGCTGCAGATACACATAACAAGGCCGCGCCATGAACTTGGCGTAAGCCGGCCGTCCAAACAGAGCGTGATATGGGCTGTGGATCTTCACCACTTCAAAGGTCAATGTCTCTGTCAGTGAACAAAGGTAGGGGCGCTCCTTTTTATCCCTTTACTTGTGCACGGGCAGTTAGAGCCACGCCCACGGCCACACTGAGCAGGGCAGAAGAGGGGAGCCGGAGCACAACACAGGCAAAGTAAAGCCAAGACCAAGAAACACAAAAGATCAAAGGGGCGAGGTGGACTCCCCCGGCAAGATCCTTGCCGGGGCGGCCTCCGCGGCCCCGGCAAAAGCCTTGTCGGGGCAGCTTGCCCAACACCAGCAAAACGAGCCACCCTTGAGCCCGAGGGTTCCAACGCCGCCAACAACCACATTGGAACCAAGGCTCAGGAGGCACCTCTGTAGTGGCATGCAGATCTTTGTCAAGATCATAAACACACGAGATCAGATGAGGACCAGAAGACGACGATCCTCGGCAGGATCCTAACCGAGGAAATCCACGAGACCCCCGGCAAGACCCTTGCCGGGGATGACCACGATGCCACGGCAAGACCCTTTCCGGGGCTCCGGCAAGGCTCTTGACGAAGACACCTACGGAGCCATAGCCAGGCCCGCGTCTGCCAAGACTCCGCTGCCGTTCCCATGAAGCTGCGAGCCCGAACAGCTGGGCAGGCACCTGCGTGGCGACATGTAGCTTCCAAGCTAGCTCAGCGAGCACCTGCGTGGCGGCATGCAAATCTTCGTGAAGACCCTACCACCATGCCATCTCAAAGAGCTCAGCCAAGGTGGCGCCAGATGCCTCGCTGGCCTTGACGCGGGTTTGGAAAGAAGGCGGAGCGGCGACGGACGGGACGGGCCTCATTGCCATCACCAGTAAAGTAACGGGACACCTAAGGGGGCGCATTTAACGCGCCTTGTCCCGTAATGACAAGCAATAAGCTTGCGCACTGTACGCCTTTCCACCTCCTGGCGACCCCTTTTTCTATAAAAGGAGGCCCGAGGCCTCCAGGAGAAGGACTCAGATCTTTTGGGATACTCACGCTCCATAGCTAGCTCAAGAACTCAAGAATACTCAAATACATACACCAAAGCAGGACTAGAGTTTTACGCATCCTCGCGGCCCGAACCTGGGTAAATGATCTTTGTGCTTCCTGTCATACCCACTCTTTGCACAACCTCACGCCCGCCAACCATAGAAGGGATCCCAGTGACCCCATAGGTGTCGATTTCCACCAACATCTTTGGCACGCCAGGTAGGGGGTGGCGCAGTTGTGAAAATCCGGTCTAGCAGTTAGCCTAGCAATTCTTCATCGCCATGGCTCCCAAAAAGAAGACGATCATGGTGATCGGTTCATCCGGAGCCGGACGGCCCGTACCGGTGCAGGCGAGCAGCGGAGCGGTCGCGGACAGAACCCGAGGCGCGGACCGTGAACACCAACATCGCTCTGGCAGTCAGAGCCTGGCGAGCGGCGTTGTTCGTGCGCGAGATGACGGGCCGCACGCCGCCAGATCCAAAGGGGGAGTTGGGCCTCCTTCAGCAGCGGCGCTGGCCTCCAAGGGCGCGCGCGCGGTTATCCACGGGCGGGCGCGCACTTCCAAGATGCTTCACGCCATCGCCCATGACACGCTATCCCCAGGGTGTGCGCGACGAGCAGCGTCACCATGCTGGTGACCCCGGACGCCGCCATGGGAAGAGTCATGTGCATCATTCGCGGCACGAAGGAGGCCAGCATGCCCGCCGAAGTGTTGGCGAAAATGGCGCACGGCTGCAGGGCCGTGATGGAGCTCCTTCTAACGTGGTTACGAGTCGGAGTGCGTCACAGTCCATGCAGCTTTCGCCGCCACCCACGCCAGCAGAAGCTTTGGCGCGCGCGCAGCTGCTCCACGACTTCCCTCCTGCCGCGAAAAAGCTCGACGAGTGGAGAGCCACCATCCGGAGCCTTGTCGGCGTCGCCAACAAAGATGAACCACGACCAGCGGGTCCCTCGGGCCGATTCTCCGTTGAGCCCCCACATGCCAGCGGTGGAAGGACCGGAGGTGCTACAGCCACGGTGCACTCTCCTCCCCCACGCCAGTTGCTACGGGTACCGGTCCTTTGCGATGACGCTTGTGATAACATTTCCATAGCGTCGTCCGACCCACGGACCCACCGCAATCAGCGGCAAGTTCTTCGAGAGCGAGCCCATGAAGACGCTCGAACCACCATCGAGTGCTAGCGTGATGCACGCCACCAGTCAGATAGGCAGGCAGGGCCCACTATGGACCACCCAGCGTCGGGAGGCTCCGATGGCCTACCCTACGAGGTGGATTGCCCAGCCTTTACCCGTGAGATACGGCAGTTCCAGTAGCTGTCCCACCGCAGGTTCTGCCCGATGTCGGCGAGAAGTACAACGGCAAGACCCACCCGTCGGAGTTCCTCAGCATCTACACCATCGTGATGCAAGCCGCTGGGGCACTGAAACCCAATGTCATGTCTTGGTTGATGCACTTGCCGGCGGATTCCATTTCTTCTTGGTCGGATCTGTGTCATGAGTTCGTCGGTTCCTTCACTGTTGGCCAACAAGCTCATGGCCAGGCCAGCGATTTGCATATCATTCCCCATAAGGAAGGTGAAAACCTGCACAAGTACATACAGAGGTTCAGCTAGGTGCAATACAACATCCCAAATGTTCATCCCGGCTGCGATCGCAGCATTCCATCGAATGCGCAATCGCAAGATGCATGAAGAGTCAAGCATGAACAAGGTTAAAGATGTGGCCGAACTTTATGTTTGGGCGGATAGATGCGCCCGAGCTGAAGAGGGAAGGAAGTACCCCGGCGAGGTCGCTGGCACGGAAACCGACTCTACGGATGAAGACACCGCCGCCCCGATGAAAAAGGGGCGGCACCGCAACAGGAAGCATAAGGGCAAGGTCGTGCTTGCCGTCGAGGGATCCGACGACACCGGCGCCGCCAAGAAGGCCAAGGCAGACTACCCCGGCAAGGAGATTGCCGGGTGCGCCGCCTGCCGGGCCTTGGCGGCTGCCGACAAGCTTAGGGGCTCGACAAGCAGTACCGCAAGATCCACCGCACTCAAGGGCCACTTACCTCCAGAATCGCCGACAAGTCGAGCTGCTTGTCAAAAGCAAAAAGCCGAGTATGAGAGGCGGGACAAGGAGAGGGGTCAGGATGGTGCCGAAGGTTCCGGCAAGAAGCGCAGCTGCCAGGGAGGCCGCCGCGGCAAGGATAACCAGCAAGAGAGGCCCGCTCGGGGCCGTGACAAGAAGCAGGAAGACGACGGTCATGACGAGGACGACGAGTCCGATGAGCATGAGTTCCAGAAAGCTACAGAGGCTATGTGCGTCGATGGTGGCGCCTTGCTGCATACCTCTCACTGCCAGCTCAAGCAGTGGGTGCGTGAGATCACAGAAGCGGAGACATCATTCGACACCCAGAAGCCACTGAAGTGGTCCAGCACGCCTATCATCTTTGACACCGAGGACCACCCTGATAGCACAACTGCGGTCGGGTGTTTGCCATTGTTGGTTTCACCAACAATACACAACCTCAAGGTGACCAAGATTATAGCTGACGGCGGGGCCGGTCTGAACTTGATCTCGCCCGTTGTGATCAAAAGGCTGCAGATTCCTGATGGAGACCTCGAGGAGATGGGCACGTTTCAAGGGGTCAACCCGGGAAGGAGTCAGCCGAAGGGTAAGGTCACGCTACCTGTGACGTTTGGAGGCGAGTTGAACTACAGAACGGAGAGAATTGTCTTCAATGTAGCCAAGATCCCCTTGCCCTACATCCGGATACTCGGTTGCCCGGCACTAGCCAAGTTCATGGCGGCATCGCATTACGCCTACAACACGCTGAAGATGCCTGGGCCGATGACCATCATCGCCGTCTCCTCCGACAAGAAGGACGCGCTGATCTGCGCTGACCAACTCTACCGGAAAACATTTGCGGCGACTACCGCCAAGGCACTTACTCCTGCCGCTGGAGCTCCGGGAAGGAAGAAGACCGGCAAGACCTTCGTGACTCCACTCCGCAAGCGCACCTCTTCGAGTGTAGTGCTCCCTGCCGAGGACGCGCTGAGAGCTCCACCGCAAAAGCCGCCTAGTTAGGTAGGTTAGGAATGGTTCCGCCCACGGGCGATAACCGCCATTATTTCGGGCGGAGGGTGTTATCTCGGTGGCGTGAGCCCGATTGTGTCGAGTGTTCGCGCCGTAGCGCGTTGGGTCCGGATTGTTATTTGCGACTCCTTCCCATAGTACGGATGGCTTGAACAGCCGCTCTGTGAAGATGTTGGCGGATGGCATCGCTGCTTTGCACCGAGCGCGCTAATATGTCCGCCGCTTTGTTGTTATCCCGGCTATTTGATGAAATTCGAGCCCTTCAACCGCGGCTGACATTCTTAGGACCGCATTGCGGTATGCTGCCATTTTCGGATCTTTGGCATCAAAGTCTCCGCTTATTTGAGATATCGCGAGGTTCAATCTCGCGCACCTCTAGGCGCTTAATGCCCATGGAGACTGCCATCCGGAGGCCATGCGTAGGGCCTCGATTCGCCGCGCTTGTTGGAGTCCGTATACATTATCCAAGGACCTATTGACTGTGTCCCCGGTTGGGGACGCCAGACGGGCCAGCCCCCTGTGCCGCCAACATTTTGAGCTGTCAAAGTGCATGATCCATTGAGTATGCGCCGCATTTTAGGGAGTTCGCTTCGTCCATTCGCCACGGTCGGCCAAAACCCGCGCACTTGATAGCTCGTCGTGGCTTATAGGTTATGTCGAATGGAAGGAGCTCTATGGCCCATTTAGCAATCCGCCCGCTATGCCGCGGTTGTTTATAATGTCATTAAGAGGTACTTCTGAGGCTACCGTATCAAACACTCTTGAAAGTAGTGTCGCGCTTCGATGCCATGAACACCGCAGATGCTATCTTTTGATAGTGTGGGTACCGGACTTGTATGGAGTTAGGACAAGGGACACATAGTAAACCGTTTTTGAAGAGGGAACCGTGTCCGCCTGCTTTCGCTCGACGACGAAAGCACCGCAATGACAACTTGATGTGTTGCGCGATATATAATAGCATTGGTTCACCCACGCTGGGCGCGCCAGACCGGATTTGTTGTCAATATGGCTTTTATCTCTTCGAAGTCCGCCAGGAGGCATCCGCCCACTCAAGTGTTCGGTGCGCGAGGAGGCGGTAAAGGGTAACGCCTTTTCTCCCAACGGGAAATAAAGCGGCTTAGAGCCGCCACGCATCCAGTCAATTTTGTATTTGTTTGAGGTCTTTGGGATATCCAATTGTGACAGAGCTCGATCTTGGCTGGGTTTGTTTCAATTCTCTACCGACACAATGAAGCTCCAGGAGCTTTCCGGCCGAACGCCAAGACGATTTTTCCGGATTGAGCTTGATGTCATATTTTCAAGATTGTCGAATGTGAGCCTCAAGTCGCTCTGCTAGAGTTTCGACATGCTTGGTTTTGACGACCACGCCATGTACATATGCTTCCACTGCTTTGCCGATCTGGTTTGCCGACATGTCGTAATCATGCGCAGATATGTTGCGCCGGCGATTTTGAGCCCAAGGGCATTGTGTTGAAGCGTAACGGGCCGTATGGAGTGATGAATGCTGTTGTAGCTTGGTCTGCTCGCCATCTTGATTTGGTGGTAACCAGAGTACGCCGAGGAAGCACAATGAGTCGTGGTCCCGCCAGTAGTGTCGATAATTTGATCAATTCGAGGGAGGGGAAGGATCCTTGGGTAAGCCTTATTAAGGTCTTTAAAATCAACACATAGGCGATTTATCCTTCTTGGTACCATCACCAGGTTTGCTAGCCAGTCCGGATGTTTTATATCTCCGATGAATCCGCTTCCAAAAGTTTGGCTAGCTCTTCCCATGGCCTGCCTCTTGGGTTCAAAAGAACCAAGAGCCTATTTGACCGCTTGAATCTTTTAGGATATTTAGGCTGTGCTCGCCAGCCGACGTGGGATTCCCTGCATGTCCAAGGGTGCCGTGCAAAGATGTCCCAGCTTTTCTCAGAGAAATTCTCATAGTGCGCGCTCACATCGTGGTTTAATTGTGCCCCAATGGAGGCCGCCTTTTGCAGGTCCGTTGGTGGACTTGGAATTTGACTATTTCATCCGCTGGTTTAAAAGAGGTGGAATTGATCTTTTATCAAGTATCACATCGCCCCTGCTCACCGTGGAGCGATCGAGTGAGTTCCTAGGCCGCTAGGGCTTCGAGATAGTGCCTCGAGGGCTAGTGCAACTGTCTTGTTTTCAAGCAGAAAGTGCTATGTTCGGATCACTAGCGAGAGTGATGATTCCGTTAGGTCCGGCATTTTAAGCTTCATGTACCCATAATGGGGTATAGCTTGAAAATTGTGGATGCCTCTCGCCTAATAAAGCATGATATCCGCTGTTGAACGGGGCCACTTGAAATGTGACCTCCTCGACCTGTAATTGTCCTGCATGAAATAACACTACGCCCAAAGGTGATTTTTCCCGTAGCATGCTTCTCGCTAGGGATTATTCCTCTAAAGGTTGTGCTGCTTCGCTCAATGCGGTTCCACTATTTCCATTTTTCGAGGGTTTCATAGATGAGGTTTAGTCTCCGCCGCCATCCATGAGTACCTTAGTTAGGCGGAAAGTCGCCCACTATCGGACCGAGGACCAATGCGGCTAGTGCTCGGCTGTTCGAATTTAGGTTCGCCACCGGCATTAAAGGTAATAGCCGTGTTACCCATGGATTTATTGTTGCTACTTGGTAGACTTCGCAAGGTTATGGAGTGTTCGCTGCATGTTATTTGATGCAAAAGTCTCAAGACTGTTAACACCGTGACCGGTGTTGCTGGGCTGGGATTCTCGCTAGAAGCTCTTCGCACTTTGGCCACCGCCGTAGTATCCAACATGCTCAAGGCTATGAGTTGGAGTGGCGCCTCTTTGCTATGAATTTTGCAGTGGTCCGCTTAGCTAACCCTCCAAGACGCCTGCACTTTTAGTGGGTTTTGGTTTTTTGGTGTTTAACCCAGGTGCTTAGTAATGATGCACCCTTTATTTCGGACTAGGGATGTATTCAATGGATTATCCCAAAATTTACTTTCGGTTTTCCAGCGCTTCCATCGCACAAAGATTTTTGTACTATGGTCACCAAGTCAGCAAAGCGTAATTTCGCGACGACTTATGGCGCTTATTTATTCCCTTGTCCGTGCAATTATTGTATAAAATTGGGATTGCGTCCTCCTCTCGGCAGTCCTTTATCCTATCCATAACCAGGAGGAATCTGGCCCAGTAATGATGTACTGTTTCAGCGGGCTCTTGCCGAATTCGGGATAGATCGCTAATGTTTGGGTGGGCGGTGAACTGGATCCGGAACCCCGTCCAATTTAAGACTCAGGGCCGGAAGTTTCAACTCGAAGTTTGATTTCTGAATGCTATCCAATGAATCCATCCGCCGCCTCGACTTTAAGTTCGTGGTTTGATCGACATCCGCCCCTCCGGGAATCCGCATGGAGGGATCGGGATCCGGACGAACTAGTCCTTAAGATCAAGAAGAATCGCCGCATTGCTCCTCTATCACAAAGAACATGATGGGTAGCCCGGGAGAGTTGATCTCTCTCGATCGGTTTTAGGCCCAATCCGTCGTAGTCTGTGGCGACTCCTGTGGCGGCGATGCGATCCAAGAGCTCGCTTACGGAGGAGAGCTCGATCGATCTAACTGCTCGCAAGTTCCAATTAACGGAAGATTGGTTTCGGCGACTCGAGAAGTCATCGCCGGGCGGTATTTAACCGGGCGGTCATAAGAAACCACCTAGCCAAGAGTTCCACCAAAGGCCAAGGCCTTTGGCGATAGCATCGCTTTTTAAAGACGGATGAGGCATCCTTCCCGACGGGCGACGGCATTGCGAGGAACTCTCAATGAAAACACCAATGTCGGTGTCAAACCGGAGGATCTCGGTAGGGGGTCCCGAACTCAAGGCCCAAAGCGGATGGTAACAGGAGACAAGGGACACGATGTTTTTACCCAGGTTCGGGCCCTCTCGATGGAGGTAATACCCTTACCCCGCTTGATTAATATTGATGATATGGGTAGAACAAGAGTAGATATACCACGAGATCAAGGAGGCTAAACCCTAGAAGCTAGCCTATGGTATGATTGTTGTTCGCCCCACGGACTAAAACCCTCCGGTTATATAGACACCGGATAGGTTAGGGTTACATAGAGTCGGTTACAATGGTAGGAGATCTACATATCCATATCGCCAAGCTTGCCTTCCACGCCAAGGAAAGTCCATCCGACACGGGACGAAGTCTTCAATCTTGTATCTTCATAGTCCAGAGTCCGCCAACGGTGATAGTTCGCTATCCGACACCCCTAATCCGGGACTCCTCGCTGGGCTTGACCTGTCACGGGCGCTGGTCTCGCCTGATGCAGAGGAAGGCATGAGGGGCGAGACACGGGCGGCTTCAGGTGATGCAGGGAAGCGGTGGCGCGCACAGGAGGTCGAGTAGGGACGGGTTCATGGCGGGGCGGCGAGATCCAGCGGGGAAGCAGCTTGGCGGCATGTAACATCCCAAATTTTCAATTTGGAATGTTATACACTAGATCATCATTGCATATCATATTTTATTTGCTTTTGGTTTGATCCTAGAAATTCTACGCAACTCAAGGACCCTCGGAGAGAGTTGGGGATTTCGTTATTTTCATATTTGAGTTTTCTCAAATTTTGAAAATAGGATCATTTGATTTTATTTATTTTATCTTCAATTATTCCAATTATAAAAATAGGAGAGTGGGAATAAAATGACTTTCCCAAAATAAAGGAATACTCAGGATTTAATAAAAAATCAAATAAGATTTATTTTGGAGTTTTCGCTATTTTATTTGAATTTAGGAAAAAAATGTGTTTTTCAGAATCGCATTTAGGCCGCAAATAAATGTTCATCTTGTTCGGCTTGATTTTAGAAGTCGGGGAAAATTTATTTCGGGATTTTTTGGAGTCCGTTTACTATTTCTTTTATTTGCTTTTCTGCGTGTTATGTTTTAAAAAAAAATGCGAACCGACATTGTTGCGTTTCGCCAGACTCACCGCCGGGCCTTTATAAGGCGCCACCCCGAGCCTGCCACCAAGCCGCACCTGCCAACCCTAACCCTAGCTCCGCCGCCCGGACCTCGGACCCGGTCCGAAAGCCGCCGACGCCGACCCACCGGACCCCGCCGCTTTGACCCGCTGACCCCGCCGCCCGCCGCCCACCAAGGTTGACTTAATCGCCCACCGGGCGGTTTTCCTCGAGAAAACCGTTCGGTTTTCCGTTTGGTTTTTCGTTTGTTTTTTTAAATAAAACCCTAGATCTGTTTTTTCGGTTTAGTGTATTTAGCGAGCGTTCGCTCGTTCGTTCGTTTTAACGGACGAGTTCACCGTTTAGTTCCAGTGAACGAACGTTCGTTCGTTAATCTGTTCGTCAGTTTTTTTCTTTTTCTCGGATTTTCCGCGATTATTTCTGATCGCGATTTCCGATCTATTTTTCTTTTTAGTATAACTTTTCGCTCGTTTATCGGAATCAGGCGATTCAAGTGCCTAGAGTTTCGTCTCAAAACCCTCTTTCCATTTAACCAACTCAAACAAGTTTTTGCTTCTGTAAAATTTGACTTTGGTCCAGATTAGTAAACAAAGCTTGTTTCTTTCGCCGTTTGACTTGCGTTGCTTCGTTTGATTTGATTCTTTTTACAAACCGGAGTTCTTAAGTTGAAATTTCTGGTTATATATCTTATTTGAGTTTTACCCATGCATTAGATGAGTACTTATTGTATGCTTGTTTGTTTGCGAGAGAGTACCCGGAGTGCGCTGCGTGCTACTTCGAATCTCTAGGTTGCCTGGATCATCAGCAAGGCAAGTAACACTTTGATCATACCTCTTTACTACCCTGTTTTATTGCATTAGATCAATCCTCAAACAATTGCATGATTAGGATCTGATTAAATTGTGGGTTTTGGGAAGTAGATGAGGTAGTACCTATTACCTATTTTATTATCAAACCCTTGGGAGTTACCTCTACGTTTGCTTATTATGTCATGCTATGCCAGTAGACGTAGATTGGGTGAGTGTATCCATGACAGATGTGATATTGTAATTTAATGGTTTAATTAATGTGGCAACTTAAACACACATCTGGGTGGATTGAGGCACCTGGGTATTCCAAATGATTGCCCGCTTTTTTTATGGACCGCCACCTGTGCTCAAAGGGATCATGAGATTTTTCATGCTAGAAACTTCCGTAAAGTGCACACAAGCTATTATGGGCTCTAGCATAGTTGACTAAGTAGTGTGAACTCACAAAGGGTAGACTAGCAGATGTAGGGGATGTAGGTTGGCACTGCTCACCCGATCGTGAGGTGCAAACGCTTCAAAGACTATGTCTCGGCCATCCGCTTCTAAAACACCATGTAAAGCAGAATCCCAACGGAGGAGATTGAGTCTTGTGGGGAAAAGTGCTAAACCTCTACAGAGTGTATAAACTAATCATGGTTAGCCGTGTCCCCGCTATGGACGCTTTGAGTATCTAGTACTTGGATTATCATGTGAATCTCATCATGTTACTTTAATTAATATTGTTGGGTTTAATGATGATGCTTAATTGGGATTGAGAGGATGTCTATCTTCTCAATATTTAACAACCACCATGATAGTTAAATAAAATTTATTCCTTTGCAAGAGGGAAAAATTGGCTTTACACAAAACTCAGAACTACGTAGCTTTCCACCAGCCATATATGCATGTAGTATAGCATTACTCTTTTCATTGTTTCTATGTGTTACATTGCCAAAGATATTCCATGTGCTGACCTGCTGGCTGCAACATTCATGTCGCAGATTTTCGTATTTATTTAGTAGGGTGTTGTAGGTCGTGGTTCTATACTCAGTGATGTCGTTGGAGTTGATGGACTAGCTTATCTTCCAAGCCTTCCGCTGTTATCGTTATTAGATGGCCTTAAGCCATATTTATTGTAATAAGTTCTCTTTTGAGACATTCGATGTAATAAGTGTGTGATTGCTACTCTGTTATAACTCCTTCAAGTATTGTGCGTGTCAGCATTACTGATCAAGGGATGACACTTAAGCATAGAGATCAGACTGTTTGAGGTCTGGTCGCTACACGGCGCCGGGCTTGAGAGGAGGCCTTCGGCGGGAAACGGCAGGGACAGAGCAAGGCGGCGGCGACGCGGAACTTGAGGCGCAGGGGCAAAGTAGAAGACGCCGGCGCACGGGCGAGGCACAGGACGACGGTGCCGGACTTGGCGGGTCGAGCAGAGGGACTTGGCGCTGCAGCGGAGAAGCTTCAGGGCGGCGGCTTGACGATTCCGGTGAAGAGGCGCGGGAAGAAGAAGGTGGCTTGAACGCCAGACGCGCAGCCGTCGGGGAGCCATGGAGACTTGGGTCGGCGACTCCTGCCCATGGCGCCAGGGGTTTTTGAGCCAAGGAAGGTGGAGAAAGGAGAGATAGAGATTAGAGCAGAGGAGGAAGAGAGACGGGCAGGAGGGCGAAGAAAGGAGCAGGGTGCGGTGGCTCATCTTGTTGGCTGCTGGTGGTGGTTGCCGCCGACGAGGTTCGCCGGGGGCCGCGGGGTCACGAGGTTGGAGGAGCTCGGTCCTCGGCATCGCTCCACAAGGTGGATCGAGCGCGACTGTGCTGGGAGGCTGGATTGGGGCTGCTCGATCGGATGAACTGGGGGCACAGGAGCCATTGGATGCCGATCTGACGGCTCCACATGGGTGGATGGTTGGTGGATCTTGGTACGTGGCTGGCTGTGCGTGGGTTGGTGAGGAGGGGATCTGGTGGGATCCCAAGATTGAGAGTGGCGGCGGCGGGTGAGGGATTGGATGGATGGGACTCCCTAGACTAGGGTTTGGACCTATATATATATATATATATATATATATATATATATATATATATATATATAAGCATGTGGGTTAGATTAGGGGCGATCTTGTCCCTCCGATTTTAATCGGACGGTCTCGGATAAATAGGTTAGGGGACCCAATTAAGAAAAATGGAGATGTTTTATAGATGTTTGGGATGATCCGGACCCAACGGTCATGACAGCTCGGGTGAGGTTCGGGACAGCTTTCGGACGCGCACGAGAGGGGGCTGCGGGCTGCCAAGAGAGGTTAGGTGGTTTGATAAGAGAGAATCAAAAACACGGTTTGTCTCGGAATGGTC
Organism: Aegilops longissima; assembly: GCA_021605205.1. Classification (NCBI taxonomy): domain Eukaryota; kingdom Viridiplantae; phylum Streptophyta; class Magnoliopsida; order Poales; family Poaceae; genus Aegilops; species Aegilops longissima. The sequence continues at coordinate 193,601,791 of CM038679.1, forward strand.
AACGAAGGCAACAGGAAGACGCGGTAACTCCTACGAACGGACTTACTAGTTTTATGAAAACATGCGGATGCAATGTTCATGATGACATGATGAAATGCACAAACAAAAGTAACACGCGGCAACAATGCAGAACATAGAAGGCGTCTGGAGCATCGGTCTCGGGGCGTCAGAACACTCCTCCACTTACAAGAGATCTCGTCCCGAGATCTAAGGATGGCGCCGGAGAGAAACGTAAGAAGGAAGAGGTAAAACTAAGTTGCTTCTTCGACAAACGAGTGAAACCAAAGAACCTTGAGAGGTTGCAAAGCTATGAATGACGAGCACAATGGACAAGAAGGAATTGAAACCACTCTGATAGGAACGAGATAAACAAGGAACGAGGAAGAACAAATTCGGACAGCACTCCGGTTGAAAAGAGATGCAAGACTTGACAAAATGGGAGGAACTTGAAAGGAGGACATGACACTCCAGTTAAATGGATAAGCACGAAGGAACATGATCCTCACAATTCGAGATGATGAGAGAAGAGAGCAACATCACCATGCCTCCGGAAGAAAGAATAGAAGATAGATCATTGGAATAAAGCAATGGAGAAGAAAATGCCGACTTCTGTCACAAATGAGCTTGGAAAGCACCTTGTAAAGAAGGATTGAACGGAGTTGTTGGTAAATCAACAACGAAAAGCACAAGCTCGTAGTGGGCTTATGAAAAACATCTCAAAATTTGAGGTGAAATTCTGCCACTAACGGAATCAATTAATTTGATTGAGAACACCAAAGAGATGAAAAACTTCTTCCACCAAGATGATAAAGAGATAACTTGGATCATTGATAAGCACCACAATTGGCAACATTCCTTACGAAGGATTTAGGTGAAATCTGACACAAGATAACTCCAATGAAGAGATTAATGGATTTAAAATACCTCATTCTTGACATGTGAATCACGAAACATGAATGGAAATTGTCAAGAATGATGTAACACCATCTCAAAAGATAAGGTAGAAGGAATTGCACTTCGAAATGCAACATGAAGAATACTTGAAGCCCTCAAAACAAGACATGTGTTGAACACCATGTTAAATTTTTGAGTAGCTTGGCGGATCATAACTTCGAGAGAGATCTTGAAGAACAATTGAAGAATTAAAAGAATCCTTGACGAACCACCATGTAGAGCCTCCACGAAGAACTCTGGATAGATAAAAGAAGGTCGCAAGGAAAAGAAGCTTGAAAAGAATAAGATGAATCCTTGCATTGATTAAATGGAGCTTCGTGATGAGATAATGTGGAAAACTTGGAACTCCGGAAAAGCAAGATGAACAACATATAACTGAGAAATTGATATCACGAACAAACTCCGGTAGAAAGAATTAAATAATTGGGTGAAACAAGAACAAGAATTATGTTATGCGTATCCTTCACCAATATAAATTGATGACAAGCAATGAATTTGGCATACTACTTATTCTCGTAAAAAGGATTAAGAGAGATATAGTGCAAACATGAGAAAATTCTTCAACGATACGCCGGTAGGATTGGAAAGAACAAATGAATTGATAGGATAACTAAGGAAGAGAACTCTTGAACGAACCACCGTAAGAATTGAAAATGAACAAAGAAAAGATAAAGAATCATCGGATAGAATTATAAAAGAACGAAGATACTTTAGAGAATTAGATACATGAGAACAAAGAGATCATGAACTGATTAGAGGATATATGAACGATGCACCTGTAAGATTTGGAGAATGAGATCTGAAAGCTGAGAATGAATAATACTGAGATGATGGGATCCGGAAAATCCAAATGAAAAGACTCCTGAATTGCTCCGGATGGAAGAAAAAGATTATCGCAATCGAAAACAATTGTGAGAGGATGGCATCAAGCTAGAACCATGAATCTTGAAGAGAATTGACAAGATTTAAGGGAAACTCTTCTTCGGTCTTCAAAATCCGAGAATGACGACGAGAAACCACCATGAATTGTTGAGATACTCTCGGATGAAAATTAGAAAGGTTGAAACAACAATGGAAAGAATTTGACAGATCTTGGAGAAAGACATTTGATTGATGATAATTCATTCTTACGTCAAACTTTTAAAATAATTTGGGAATAGCTCAGGATAAATTAGAAGAGTCAGGTAAGATCCTGGGAAAAGACCTGTTGGTTAGGGCCCACTCAAAAGATACACTGTTGAACGATTTAAAAGATAGATTGCTGTGACGCCCCCGATTCAATCATACACTAATCATGCACGCAAATGTGTACGATCAAGATCAGGGACTCACGGGAAGATATCACAACACAACTCTAAAACATAAATAAGTCATACAACCATCATAATACAAGCCAGGGGCCTCGAGGGCTCGAATACAAGTGCTCGATCATAGACGAGTCAGCGGAAGCAACAATACCTGAGCACGAACTGAGATACAGATCAAAAGAGGCACATGCCTCCTGCCTGGGATCCTCCTAACTACTCTTGGTCGTCGCGAGCGGGCCGCACGTAGTAGTAGGCACCTCCAGCGTACTAGGAGTCATCATCGACGGTGGCGCTCTGCCTCGATTCCGTGATCTGCTTGCGACAACCGTAAAGAAAGGAAAGGGGAAAAGGGGGAGAAAGCAACCGTGAGTACTCATCCAAAGTACTGCAAGCAAGGAGCTACACTACATATGCATGGGTATATGTGTAAAGGCCATATCAAGGACCGAACTGCAAAATGCCGTAATAAGAGGGGATAACTAATCATGTCGAAGACTATTCTTCCGCAACCTCCGCCTTGCAGCATGTAGAAGAGAGTAGATCAAGTCCTCCAAGTAGCATCGCATAGCGTATCCTACCCGGCGATCCTCCTCGTCGCCTCGCTAGAGAGCGATCACCGGGTTGTATCTCGCACTTGGAAGGGTGTGTTTTATTAAGTATCCGGTTCTAGTTGTCATCGTGTCAAGGTACAACTCCAAGTCATCATGTTACCAAGATCACGGCTATTCAATAGATAAACTCACCGCAGGGTGCACCACATAACCCAACACGCTTGATCCCATTTGGCCGACACACTTTCCTGGTCATGCCCGCCGCGAAGATCAACACATCGCAGCCCCACCTAGGCCAATAGAGAGGTCAGCACGCTGGTCTCAAACCTAAGCGCACAGGGTCCGGGCCCATCGCCTTAGCACACCCGCACGCTATGCACGCGGCCGAAGCGCACCTAGCAACCTCCATTACAAAGGAAGTCATGTTACGCGTCCAATCTGCGCGCTACCGCCGGGCCGCCGACGCCACGAAGGCTTCGGCTGATTCCATGCCGCCGAGCGCCCATATCTTTCCCACGTAGTTGGTTAGTGCGCATGCACCAAATGGCCGACTCGATCAAATACCAAGATCTCGTTAAGCTGCAGCATGATGTAACCGCTAACACCGACTAGGCCAGGCCCACCTCTCACCTAGGCGGTCTCAACTCCGCCTGTCAGCTCCGCCACAAAGATCCAGCCAGAGGGCTGTCGGGACAAAGGTCCTTTCAGCCCCCAATCTGAATCACTCATGGGTCCTCCACGAGCCGAATCTGACTTTTAGTCACCAAATGTATCATGTATAAAGTATATAGATATACCCGTGATCACCTCCCGAGTGATCACGGCCCGATAGTATAGAACAATGTATTGACAAGAATGTAGGGCCACAGATGGAATACTAGCATCCTATACTAAGCATGTAGGATTGCGTAAAGGTATCAACAGAGTAGCAAGTACAGGATATGCATCAGGATAGGAATAATGGAAAGCAGTAACAAGCTACACTACTCTAATGCAAGCAGTATAGAAGAGAATAGGCGATATCTAGCGATCAAGGGGGGGGGGCTTGCCTGGTTGCTCCGGCAAGAAGGGGGTGGTCGTCGATGTAGTCGATCACAGGGGTACCAGCAGCGGTCTCGGGGTCTACCGGAAAGAAGTAACGGAGGGGGAACACAATAAATAACAGAGCAATCAAATGTAACACAAAGCAAGACGCGGTAATACATTGTGCTAGGGGTGACCTAACGCAGGCATAGGTGATACCGGCGAAGGTGGGGAACATCCGGGAAAGTATCCCAAGTGTTTCACGTTTTCGGACAGATGAACCGGAGGGGGAAAGTTGTGTGTTTGCTATGCTAGGGATGTGTGGCGGACGAACGGAGAGTGTATGCGGATTCGTCGCATCGTTCTGAGCAACTTTCATGTACAAAGTTTTTCCATCTGAGCTACGGTTTATTTTATATTAATTTTAAAAGATTTAATCATTTTAGAATTTATTTAATTATTTACCTCTTATATTATCCAGAATAGTGTATGCTGACGTTAGCAATCAACAGGGCGTTGACTGGTCAAACTGACGTGTGGGTCCCGTATGTCATACTCTGTTTAGGTTAATCCAGATTTAGCTAATCTAATTAATGTTTAATTAAACTAACTAGTTAATTAGATTAATTAAACATGATTAATTAACTTAATTAATTCACTAATTAATTAATTATTAATTTTATTAATTCATTGTTTTAATTTTATATTAATTATTAATTTTATTAATTCATTTTATTAATTTTATTTTCTTTTATTTTATAAAAAACATTCTGGGGCTAGGCCCGTTTGTCATAGGCCCTAGGGAGGCCTAGTGGGTTTGGGCGCGGGTGCGCGAATGGGCGGGGGCGCCAGGAGCAGGCGCCCGATAGGGGTGAGATTGTGCACGGCGTCGCCCGAGCGAGAGCGCCGGCGAAGTGGTGGCCGCGATTTCCCAGCGGGCCATGCGGAGGACGACGAGGGAAGGGTGGTTAGGGGCGCGGCCACCGGCGCAAGGAGCGGGCGGAGGCGGCGGCGACGTCAGGAGGGTAGCAGCGGGCAGAGCGCACTCGGGCGACGGCCAAGCCACGGTGGATGCACGCTCGGGCGGCGTAGGGGCACGGCCAGGGGCGCGCGTGTGCGTGTTGGAGCAAGGCAGATCCAACGTGAGTGGAGTGCCGGCGATGGTGACTTCTAGCGCGGGACGACAACGACGAGCACGACGGTCAGAGGATGCAAATCAAGGGGAAGGCAGAGGGGAAAAGCGCGTCGGCTCACATCGTTGACGGGGAGAGGCTCGGGAAGGCGCGGATGCAAAGAAGCCTCGTAACTCCACGCATTTAACGGCGGCGGAGATGAGCTCGATGGCGAGCGTACGTGCTGTCCCGGCTCGATTCAGAGCACGTAGGCGAACGAGACGACGATGGCGAAGCTCCTGGACCCCTTGGAGCGATGAGGGGAGGCTGGTGGCCACCGAATCGACGAGGTTGGTCGGAGGCGCAGTAGTCGTGGTGCGGGAGAGGTCCGAGAAGGCGAGGACGGCGCCTGCTGCTTGCTGCCGCGGTGGAGGTACAGGGGGTGAAGCAGGATTGAACGGAGGGAGGAGAGGCTGCGAGGGGGTCGGGTATGAGGCGCCTCGCCTCTGGTCTCGATGTGCGGCGGCGCGAGGGGGAGGTGAGGGATCGAGCGAGAGGAGTGGGGGGAATCGGGGGGGGGGAGTGGGTGCGGTTAGGGACTTGGGTTTCGGGGTGGCTCAGGGGGTTATAGGGGGCGGCCTGGCCGGCCTGGTTGGCCCGATGGCTAGCTGGGCCGCGGCCCAGCAAGGGGGGGGGGTGCTTTTATTTTCTTTTGTTGTTGTTTTTTTATTCTTTTCTGTTTTATTTTAGTTACACTTCGTTTTTGGTTTAGTAAAATATGACAATAGCTCTTCTAAGAAGTTTTACCTCAAAATAAAAATAGTTTAGTATTTGGTAAAATATATTAGGAGTATAACTAATTGTTTTGCTGTTGTTTTAATCACTTTAGGGTATTTAATTATTTTATAAAGATGTTGTTACTCCACCAATAATATCCATGATTTATTTGTCACATTAAGAACATTTTAGTTTTGAATTTTGAAAACCCTAATTGTTTGACTTGATTTTAAATTTGAATTAGAATCGTTTTGAACCATCGCGAGATTAATCAATAGTAACCGAGGTGACGTGGCATCATTAGCGTGGAATTACTATAGCCTAATTATCCGGGCGTCACAATTCTCCTCCACTACAAGAAATCTTGTCCCGAGATTTTAAGAGGTGGAGTAAGGGGGAATGTTCTGGTTTGGAAATTCTAACGAGTCTTCTTGGTCTTTGTTGTTCTTCTTGGAGAGTTTGATCCATTGCATCGATGTCTTCATTTCTTAGCTTCATGTCATCATGATGAAGTCGGCATCCTTTCTTCGGAAACTCCAACGTACTTACGAAAGAATAAAGGGGTAGCTCCGGAAGAACGGAACTCTACAAGGTGGCTATCTGGTTTATAACCCGGGGAATGTGATCGATATTAAATCTCGAGTTGAAACTTAAGAAAATATCGAGAGTAAAGTAAGAAGGTAAATAAGAAGTTTCAAGCGGGTAGGCAATTGTTCGATGCCTGAAGCAGGGCGTGAAAGGGGTATAGAGCAACGCGGGAAAGTATTGCCTCTGATACCAGAATAGATCACTAGGAGGTGGCTCGTGAATTACGTACGAGGCCACGCATGAGGAATAAGTTTGGAAAGAGGGGAGTACAGGAGAGTTAGGTTTCGATCATGTGGAACTGTGGGTTATGGGCCCACCATGTGGGTTAAAAGTAGAAAGGGCAGTAATGTCTTGCACGATCATGTAAGCAAGGCATGTCAGAGGATAGCTCGCCGCTTATGTCGGCAACAACGCTGGTACTTAAGGGCGAGGGACGAAGAGAACCATTTTCCTGCTCGTTGAAACGAGGCGGACCAATAGGCAAAGTTCTCGTCCATCGGTGGTTACCGGAATGCTATCGACAAATGCAACAGGGTCTTAGTGACACGGTTGTACACCAAGGTGTTTACATAAGCAGAAGAATATTACTGCTTAGATCATATGAATCACAAGGAAGGTTAAACAAATCAATGGAAAGGAAAAGGTGATCATCAGATTAATAGAATGGAAGGGAAAATGTGTTTAAACACATATTTCAGGGATATATCCTTCCCAAGGACAAGCGGGGCATGATATCCATGGCAGGATACAATGAAGAAAACCTTTTAGGTAAGGGGAGAGAAATTTCATGACATTACCCATACAACGGTGTTTGGATAATTGAGCAAGAAACATTTAGCATTGGGCTTCAAATGTTCTTGTTGAAAATCGGAGTACCACAGACATGCTTCGAGATAGCATTGACATGGTCTTCAAGCAAAGGCCGGACTTTAGATACTTAATGGATTCATCAGGAACAGCTTATAGAATAAGTCTTTCAATTTCCTCTTGGAAGAATGGTTAACATTGCTAAAAAGGAAACTATAACAATAGGTCCTCTGGCCAAGGGTGCTAAGCAAAGACACCACCTTACCGGGTTATGTAGAGACCAATGTTATAACTCTTGGAAATATGTCCCAACCATCATATCTGACCGAGATTCAGATCCGATTGGTGTCAGGATACCTCAGACTCAGGATGTCTGAGAAGAAAAGGTGCAACGCAAATTGACAAGATGACATTATAAGATTCTCAAAAAATGAACTATAGAAGCAAGTTCCAAAACAAAAGTTCATCATTAAACCAAGGAGAGGATGAGGAGGTGGCTGATGAACTCAGCGACAATTCATCAAGATTTCCTAAGGATGGATTTCCACAATTAAATATTGAATGAAAATGCACCTGGAAATATGTACCAAGTAGGACGTTCAAAGTTAGAATGGTGATTCGATAACGAAACTATCGGCCATTCACTTCAAAACAATAGGGTTCACTCAACACGGGGGCCAAGGAAAGAATGGTGATGGCGAGAAGCATCACTGTAACAAGAATTTCTTAAGAGGTGGTGAAATCCTCTCAACAATTTTTGACATAAAAGATGGTAATACTCCAAGGCAAGGGAGATCAAATGCTGGATAGAAAGGATCTCCAGGTATACACAAAACACAAACAAGTTTTCTGTTGAACGAAAGGCAATAAAGTGGTCGATGATAACATCAATCATCGAGGGCAAGGATGGTACTTCTCATCATGAATTCAATTGGTATTCTGGAAGAGCTCAAAATATTGGTGCTGATCATGACACATTTGTCGAGAGATTTTATGAAGATGTAATCTATCGGCGATGACATTAAGTCAAAGGAATTATGAAGCAAAAGGTTATTGGAACCATGGGTACGACACAAACTCGAAATCAAGCTTGTTGTTCAAGGTGAAATGATATGACGAGAAAGATCGACGTAAGGTTAGCTCACCGTTGAAAGTTGTGCTTCGGGATTAAGGACCAGGTGAGGGAGTCCTGGATTAGGGGGTGTCCGGATAGCCGGACTACCATCATCAGCCGAACTATCATCTGCCGGACTATCATCATCGACCGAACTCCAAGACTATGAAGATAGAAGATTGAAGACTTCTCCCCGTGTCCGGATGGGACTTTCCTTGGCGTGGAAGGCAAGCTTGGCGATACGGATAGGTAGATCTCCTACCAATGTAACCGACTCTATGTAACCCTAGCCCTCTCCGGTGTCTATATAAACCGGATGGCTTTAGTCTATAGGACTAGAACAACAACAACCCTTACAATCATACCATAGGCTAGCTTCTAGGGTTTAGCCTCCTTGATCTCGTGGTAGATCCATCAATATCAATCGAGCAGGACGTAGGGTTTTGCCTCCATCAAGAGGGCCCGAACCTGGGTAAAACATCGTGTCCCTTGTCTCCGTTACCATCCGCCTAGACGCACAGCCGGGACCCCTACCCGAGATCCGCCGGTTTTGACAATCGACATTGGTGCTTTCATTGAGAGTTCCTATGTGTCGCCACCGATAGGCTTGATGGCCTCTTCAATCAACAACGACGCAGTCCTGGGTGAGACTTTTCTCCCGGACAGATCTTCGTGTTCGGCGCTTCGCATCAAGGGCCAACTCGCTGGCCATCCGAGCAGATCGAAGTTACGCCTGGCCGCCGTGTCAGGTTTGAAGCCTAAACTTCACGGCCAATATCCACGGGACTTGATCTCGATGGATCTGAGCCACAGCCGAAAGTGCCGCTACTGTCACGATGGGCATGACCTAACTCGCCACGGACAGCACCTTGAGGTCAAGACACTAATCCGCCCCGACCCATAGTCCGGAGCCGATCGCCGGATCGAGGACGGATGGCTGGACACCGCCGAGCGCAACTTCTACGGCGATGGATCGTAACACTTACCTTGTCCCGCGATAAAGCTCATGACTCGAGGTGCCGGACTCCGAACCTCCCGCGCTTCGCCAATGAATCCGATTGGGCGCCGATCATGGAATTCACCGCTGCGACATCTTTTCAGCACTCGCCTTCTTCGGCGATATCATAAATTCATTGAAGCATCTTCGCTATTCGAGAGACCTGTCCGAACCACGCCAGACGGTTGGGACGCGGACGACGAAGAAATTCAGAGCCCACCCACCACCCACTTCAGAGCCACCGCCGATTTATTTAACCGACATACTTGACTACGACCAAGACATCGACGGTATGGACGACGATGCCGAGATTACTAAGAACCAGTGCCTACAGACACCGGAAGACCACCTCGCCATATGACATATACATGGTGGACACCCCAAAAGATGGGGACGGCGAAGAAGCAGCGGAGGCCGATTCCTTAAAGAAACAGCCCAAGCGCCGACGCCAACGCGCCGCTTAAATCCCGCCACGGAAGAATGGAGATTTCGCACAGAGATAATAACACCCCGTAAAGTGCCGAAGATAACTCCTCCAAAGACGATACAGCGCAGGAGGAGGCAAGAAAGCCCTCACGAGAGGGCGGCATTTAAGAGGTCGAGGATGACAATTACTTACCTCCTCCGGAGACGAGGCAAGCCTCGGCGACGCATTTAATTGTCGTGCCCGAGGATCCCGCTTAACAAGAGCGCTTCCGACGCAGGCTTATGGCCACGGCAAACAGCCTAAAGAAAAAGCAGAAACAGCTTCAAGCTGATCAAGACCTACTAGCCGACAGATGGACCGAGGTCCTCACGGCCGAAGAGTATGAACTTGAACGCCCCTCCAAAAGTTACCCAAAACGCAAGTTGATCCCCCGGTTAGAGGAGGAGGCATACAAACCTGCATCACCAGTGCACAATACGGCAGACCGGCACCTCGTGGCCACGACAGAGAGGCGTGCAAGCCCTCCACCAAAACCGCACTCCTCGCATCGCTCAAAAGCATGAAGCCACGGGGAACGCTACCGGACTTATGGATATATTGAGGACAAGGCAAGACAATCCAGATCTATCTATGGATCACGTACGCCCCAAGACCCACGACGTAATACCATCGCCACGGACATAACTACTTCGCCAGGCTCAACACAGCAGATAACGCCTCTCGAGCTACGCCGCGATATTGCTCAATACAGAGGCGCCAAGACACCCACTATGCTTCACCGACGAAGTAATGGATCATCAAATCCTCAAGGGTTTAAACCCGTTAATATCGAATCCTACGATGGCACAACAGACCCCGCGGTTTGGATTGAGGATTATCTTCTCCATATACACATGGCCCGCGACGACGATCTTCACGCCATCAAATAACTCCCGCCTGCTTAAAGGACCAGCTCGGCATTGGCTTAACAGCTTGCCCGCAGAGTCAATTGATGTCGGAAGACCTAGAAGCCGATTCCTCGACAACTTCTAGGCACGACGCGACCACCGGATGCGATGACCTAAGCCACATTATCCATCAGCCGCATTTAATCGCCAGAAATTCTCGACACGGTTCTAACAAAGAAAATCAAATCGCCGACCGTCCGGATGCGAGGCACTCGCTGCCTTCAAACATAACATCCGCGACGAGTGGCTGGCCCGCACCTAGGACAGAGAAGCCGAAATCCATGGCAGCCCTCACATCACTCATGACCCGCTTCAGGCGGGAGAGGATAGCTGGCTAGCTCGCAGCAACAACCTTAAGAAAATGCTGCCATCCGATACCAAGGACCGCAATGGCAGGTTGTGTCGAAACAAAACAAACGCCGCATTAACGGCGACAAAGAATGAGGATACGGCAGTCAACGCCGGATTCCGAGGCTCCAAACCCGTCAACGGAAGAAGCCATTCAAAAGAACCACTCCGGCCCGCCCAATTTGGACCGATACTCGACCGCTTCTTGCCAAATACATGGAACTCCCAAAAGCCAGCTAACCACACCAACAGAGATTGTTGGGTATTCAAGCAAGCAGCAAATTAGTCGCCAAAACAAAGGACAAGGGGCTACACAATGATGACGAGGAAGAGACCCGCAGCCGAACAACAGAGGACAAAAGGGATTCCCTCAAGTTCGGACGGTAAACATGATATACGCAACGATATTCCCAAGAGGGAGCGGACGCGCACTAAGGGACGATACGCTGATGGAGCCACCGCCTAAAATTCAACCCATGGTCCTCTTGCCCGATCACTTTCGATCAAGAGACCATCCGACCAAGATCCGCTTATGGCGGATTCGCCGCATTGGTTTTAGACCCAATCGCCGATGGATTTCACCTCACGAGTCCTGATGAACGGCGGCAAGAGCCTCGAACCTGCTCTATCAAGATACAAGGCGCAAGATGGGCATAGACCCTTCAAGGATCAAACCTACAAAGACAACCTTCAAAGGCGCCATACCAGGTGTCGAGGCCAATTGTACAGCTCGCCACACCGAAGTGGTCTTCGGATCCCCGGATAATTTCCGGCGAGGAGTTAATCTTCGACATAGTCCTGCTCCGCAGCGGCTATCATGCTCGCTTCGGACGAACCGCTGCTTGCAAAATTCAACACGGTGCCGCATTATGCATACCTTCAGCTAAAGATGTCAGCCCTCGTGGAGTCATCACGGTCAATGGAAACACGGAACGCCCTCCGAACGGAGGAACATACAGCAGCTCTCGCGCGTAAGTACATAGCAGCCTTTACAGGCATTTCGAGTCCGCCGTTAAACGACCGGACACGCACCAAACGCCCCGGAGCAACATCAACCAAGACCGCCTGCACGCCCGAGCATCGCCAGAGTAATGCGGCCTCAACCCCAGCCTCGCAAAATTGTAAGACAAGCTCTTCACAGACATAATTACGCCTTTGAGATACCATGGGCATAGGGGAGAGGCACAACCACAACAGACCCAGAGTGCGGTTCGACCACACCAGGGCTCCCAAGTGTGTCGCTTTTTTCTTTTATTTTTCTTTTTATACAGAACTATGTCCGCGGCGACACTCGCCAACTCATGATGCAACAGCCAGGAAGGACAAAGGTCACGATTTAACACTCAGGTGGTCTCCATCATGAGCATTAAATTTGTTAAATATAAACATTCCGCGGCCTACCCCTGGAGGGAGACGCCTTTAATTCGTCCAATCCCATGCTTTCCGCACTATTTGTATCATTCCGCACTCATAGCATATCTTCTCGAATAAAATGCAGCACTTTTTTTGCCTATAATTGCATTACCTTATATATATACATATATGTTCATTTACGACATGTTGCATCCGTACACTTGGTACGGCCAAATACACCAGGGCTTAAGTTCTCCGCATTATGGTGTGATAAAGTCCGACACTTTCACAAGTGCGGCACCTCAACTTATAGCATTATATGAATCGGCCAATCATGTCTTGGGTCAATAGTTGGGTTTGCCTGCCCCATGTTCGGCACCTTATGTTCCGCTTCTATCGGCTAAGGTAGCACTGGAGAACCATCGCGATTGCGCCTGCTGAGCCGGGTTAACGCCTCGGAGAAAGCTAAAACTGACTGTCATGATAAGGCGAGAGACTGGTCGCTGTTCGAGAGGTCCTTTCGGTCCTTAAAGACCTACGCCGCTCGAGCGAAGTTCGGATTATGTCCGATGAAGGCGTGATAGCGCCCAATTCGTCCTCCGAATACTAGGGGCTTCACTAAATTTAAAATTATAGAATTCTATGGCTAATGAGAGTGTTCAAGCACTATAAGTCCGTTGCCTTGTTCGCTGTGTTGAGCGCCTCCTTGATGGACCCAAAATGGGAACTAGAGCGCCAAGTTTATCCGAACACCCCAAAGACTGTGGCATGGGGGCTGAAGCCGACGACTTGCCATCTCTCGATTTAATAAACGGCCGCATGTAAGGTAATATTTTAAATTAACAAGTGTTGCTTAGCGATATGAACAAAGTTTTCAATGCACAGGATAACACATTGCTAATTTACTCAAAAATTACATCCCTGGGCACTCATCCACAATCTTATGGCACCCTTCAGACAGCCTTATAGTACATTTCGGGCGACGATGTTCCTTGCACTACCGGGCGGCTCGCCGCTGATTAGCTTCTCCGCATCCAGCTTGCCCTAATGCACCTTTGCGCTGGCAAGGGCCCGACGAGCACCTTCAATACAAAGTGAGCGCTTGATAACCTCCACCTGTGGGCACGATCCACCAGCCGCCGCAGACGAGGTCAAGTAGCTCCTAGGCATGGCCTCTCCGTGCCACAACCGGACTATGAGGCCCTTCATGGCCTGCTCGCCACCTTAGAAGCTCGACCAGCTGCTTCACTGGTCGCTAGGGGCACCGGATGGCCGGACTCAAAGATATCGAGACCGTAAGACCTTCTCCGCTGAGCTCCCTCCTCGGCTCGGTAGAATGCGGCGGATCGCACATGCTGCGAGGCAGATCTGCAAACGCCTCGAGAGCTCCGACCGGGTAAGTAACACGTAATTTACATTCACATGCTTGCTTTGCATGAAAAATGCCTTACCCGCCGCTATTTTCCTCATCAACTCAATCTCCTCAAGGGACTTATGGGCCTCGCCTTGGCGGTTTTGGCACTTTCGAGAGCCGAGGCAAGCTCGACTCGAAGTCTTTGAGTCACGCCCAAACTCTCATGCTTTTCCATGAGAGCGTGAGCTCTTGCTGAACCACCGCCACCCGCGCCTCCTATTTTTCTCGCTTTTCTCGCTCAGGGGTCAGATTGCATTCGCCACGGACACGGCCTCCTTCGTGGTCACCACCTCGCTCGGGCCCCGCAGCACCCATGTTATCCTTGTTATTTTTGTTGCAACCTAAATCCTTTTCTCAGAAGGTACAAGTTCAAAGTGGTGTTACTCACCATCTTTGTCCCGAGCTGCTTCTTGGCGCTGCCAAGCTCGTGCTCGACCGCCGAGCCTCGCTTCACAGCACCGACCTCCACAACAAGGCGGCAGAGGTCAGCAAGCAGCCTGCAACCCATATTGACATAATTTTTAGCAACCTCACAGATATCTTTTTTTCAGATCCTCATCCGCTTTTCTTTCCAACACCGAACCGAGCATCGTGGGCTACTGCCTATGCGGTATCACATTGCATATTTTAAACTTCTTACCTCAAAGCCCGATAGAAGGCTATCAGAAGCTTTCCAGCCCGCCCTTGGCGAAGCTACACTTTCTCAATCACCACACTCATAATAGTGCGGTGTTCTTCCTGATGGAAGCGCTTCAGCGCCCAACAAGTTGTCCGGCGCCCGTTGGACGGAAGCCGCCGGCCACGGTCTTTCCTTCGCTCGAGGGCATGCCGGACCCCGAACCATCGCGGGTTCTGCTGTGGGGTCCAACAGAAGTCCGGAGGACGCCTTGTGGCGCCCGAGCCTCCCCGATGGGTCCTTCTGGGATCCCACCTCGCGCCCTCGGTGTCGCGAGGGGTGGAGGCGGTCGGGATGGAGTCTACATCCGACGGAGCCAACGACCCGCTTGATGAAGAGGGAGATCATCACCGGCCGGACTACAAAAGCATGCGGCATTAGAATGACACTATGTGACACATAAAAAGAAATTATAAATCATTCAGAACCGGATACTTACGATCTCGCCGAGGCCTGGCCCTTGAAGGCCATTCTTCCTCGCCAACGTTGATGTTGGCGGAGCTGTCCGAGGAATAGTCCTTCCTCTTGACCCTTCGCCTCCCTTGTTGGGGAAGCCTTCCTCTCCTCTCCTCCTCCGAGAGAGTCCTCTCCTCCTCCTCATTTTCGGGAGGAGTCCGCCCGAGTCGCCGGACACCTGAAAACGGGAGCTCTTTGAGCACCCGTGGCCTCCTTCTTGGTTCTTCTTCCGCACCACGCATGCGGTGCCGAACCAGCAGCCTCGCTAGACGAGCGCCTCATCGGATTTTCTCGGCATAGGAGCCGGACAGTAATCTGCTCCGCCTTCTTCATCCAGTCCCGCAAAGGAAAAGGGAAATTAAAACCCGATAGAGTCAAACTATGAAAACAAGTGTCCCGTGAAGGGGTAGAATCACTTACCTCGCCGACCAAGCGCATGAGTGAAATCATGATCTTCGAACATGGATGCGGGGCTTCGCGCCTTGAACAGCACCTTCCAGACGCCAGACGCAGTGTCAAGAGCTTGTTCAGCGCCCGTGTTGTTCCGGATCGAACTCCCATAGATTGAATGCCCGCCTTGTCATGGGAGAATCCGCGACGAGCATGACTGGACCACGTTAACCAACCCGAGCTTTTCACCAGCTTCTTGATACAGTGCTTGGAGTCCCGCTGCCTTTTCAAACTACCCCACAGAAGCCCTTCTCTTCCGTGAGGTGAGCTGCGGGGGATACCAGATCTAAACTCGGGGCCGCCGCCCATTTAGGGTCACGCTGCTCGTGATGTAGAACCACCCCGATTGCCACCCTTGATGGATTCCACGAAGGCCCTTCAACTAAAGGACGCTGGGCATCTTGCCCAACATGGCGCCCAAGACTCCGCTTGAATGCCCTTCACTACCTTCGCTTGACATTGAAGGTCTTGAGCCACAAGCCAAGTGGGGCTGGATGCGAGGAAGGCCTCGCACACCCACGATAAACGCCGAGATGTTGAGGATGAAGTTCGCGCCAGATCATGGAAATCCAGGCTGTAGTAGAACATGAGCCCCTGACAAAGGGGTGAAGTGGAAAGCCCAGTCCGCGGAGGAAGTGGGAAAGAAAGACAACCTCTCATGGGGCCTGGGTGGGATGAGCTGCCCCTCGTCGGCAGCCAGTGCGCAATGTCGCCGGAGAGGTATCCGCGCCGCCAGTTTGGTGATTTGCTCCTCTTTAACGGTGGAGGCCAACCATTTACCTCCCGCCCGGACATGGTCGGAGAAGGTTGAGACGAGATGCGCGAACTTGGGCGCTGGAGCTCGAAAAGGCTGGAGATGGATAAGCAAAGGAGGAAGAAGGCGAGGTGAGAAGGTGAATCTTATCCCTTATAGGGGCGGGCGAAGTCTTACGCGCCCCCACCGCCCGGTAAAACTCGCTATCTCCTGCGCCACCATCAATGGCGCGTTGGGTTACCCACGCCTGTATTGATGAGAATCCTGGATTAAGGGAAACACGATCTCGCTCGACAAGACGTGCAAAGGAAACCGCCGCTAAATGCGCCGAGGTGGTAAAGTAAAAACAATTCGAGTAATGGCTTGGTAGTGGTGTGACGCCATGCCACGTAAAACGCCAGCAGATTGAACTTGTGTATATATTATTATTCTCTACGGTGGAATGTGGAATTTATTTTGCAGAGCCGACACTATCCCGGTGTTCACAATCTTTTATCATTTGAGGAGGAACCCGCTTTGCAATGCCAAGCAATATACACGCCGGACTTATCGCCATTGAAGCCTGGTTCAGGGCTACCGAGGAGTCCTCGATTAGGGGTGTCCGGATAGCCGGACTACCATCATCAGCCAACTATCATCTCCGGACTATCATCATCGACCGGACTCCAAGACTATGAAGATAGAAGATTGAAGACTTCTCCCCGTGTCCGGATGGGACTTTCCTTGGCGTGGAAGGCAAGCTTGGCGATACAGATATGTAGATCTCCTACCAATGTAACCGACTCTATGTAACCCTAGCCCTCTCCGTGTCTATATAAACCGGATGGCTTTAGTCCGAGGGACTAGAACAACAACAACCTTACAATCATACCATAGGCTAGCTTCTAGGCTTTAGCCTCCTTGATCTCGTGGTAGATCCACTCTTGTAAACATCCACAATATCAATATCAATCGAGCAGGACGTAGGGTTTTACCTCCATCAAGAGGGCCCAAACCTGGGTAAAACATCGTGTCCCTTGTCTCCTGTTACCATCCGCCTAGACGCACAGTTAGGGACCCCCTACCCGAGATCCGCTGGTTTTGACACCGACACCAGGTAGCACAGTTAAAATCGGAACGACAAGGATATAGCCAAGCAGGCTAGGAATGACGTGATTGAGTTCAAACTCGTAAGTAATGAAGGTTAGTTGCTGCGGACTCGAGTCAGTTATCGGTGTCTTTGAGTGTGTAATAACTTAGAGCCCATGAAAAATTGGAATCAATGAGAATGTAACACTTGATGAAGAACTCATAAGAAGTTATGCAGTTCCGTGATAATCTTGAGATACCAGGGGGGTAATACTCGACGACAAATCAAGGGAGATGTTGGACTGGGGTATTACTCTACAGAAGGCATAGGTTCAACCCATCGGGGCTTCTTAGAACATATACCACGAACTTCAGGAGTAAATAACACAAGCTCAAAAGTAGAGCATGGTTGACAAAAGTAGAGGATACAATTTACCAAAGGCATTATGTATCGGGTAAAGAACTCATAAGAATTTTGGTTGTGAAGGACACTGTCGGATAATAACCCGGCAATGGGTACGGTGGTCCACAACGGGGCTGATGTGAGCATCGGCACACAACCAGAGGAAGTAACAGTGCAAAGGCATTGGATTATAGAAACAACTGACTAACCCATAGCTCAAATGCAAAGGAATTATGATTTTCAAATCAAGGGATCAAAAGCAATGTTCTGATTAGGGATGGATAAGTTGAATATCCTTAGGGGTACAATCAACGGCAATTAGATTGGTTGAGAACCAGCTCATGTTTAAAATGTCGTCTGAGCCGGGAAGATAATCTAAAAGGACCAACTGATGATTACGTGCATTCGCACTCATGTTGAATCAATAGGATCAAAATGATGGTGCCTAAGGATACTAATGAATATTGCCAGACATATGGAAAGCATCCATCATGCCCGCAGACAAGTATTGCAGAGCGATAAGCTACTAAGAATTTTTGGAGGATCGAATTGTATTTCGAAGACCATTGTGAAACACATGAACAACTGGGGGATGAGCGGATACTCGATAAGTGCGAGAATTATCCGTAGGGGTATTCAGGTGACAAAGAACAGCAAGGCAGTAAGCTCAAAGGATTATCAAACCAACGACGAGTAATTCAGGGTATCTTGTAATAACAAGACAAACTGGGGAATGATAGTATGAATGGCAAGTTTATGCAGTTTTCATAGGGGTTGACGGTGGAAGGAAATCGCAAATGCGATGGCACAAAGACTTGAGAGAACATTGTAGAGTAACTTCGGAATCTTCTAGTGCAGCAGGCGATCTGAATTGAGGGGCTCTCCGGGAGAAAGTATTTTCGCGAACCTAAAGTTAGTTTTGTTTTTGGCAAAATCATTTAACCTGAATAAAAGAGAGATTAGAGTCCCAGAGTATAGGTCAAGGAATAAAAGATCCTATTACCACCCAATGGCGACGTGGGCCCATGGTCCGCACAACCATGTTAGTAAAAGTTTTGTAAACTCTAGACTCGACTTCGGCCAAGGAGTGTGGAAGGGGGATTCCTACAGGTAGTCGGCTCTGATACCAACTTGTGACGCCCCCGATTCAATCGTACACTAATCATGCACGAAAATGTGTACGATCAAGATCAGGGACTCACGGGAAGATATCACAAAACAACTCTAAAACATAAATAAGTCATACAAGCATCATAATACAAGCCAAGGGTCTCGAGGGCTCGAATACAAGTGCTCGATCATAGACGAGTCAGCAGAAGTAACAATATATGAGTACAAACATAAGTTAAACAAGTTTGCCTTAAGAAGGCTAGCACGAACTGAGATACAGATTGAAAGAGGCGCAGGCCTCCTGCCTGGGATCCTCCTAACTATTCCTGGTCGTCGCCAGCGGGCTGCACGTAGTATTTGGCACCTCCAGCGTAGTAGGAGTCATCATCGACGATGGCGTCTGGCTCCTGGACTCCAGCATCTGGTTGCGACAACCAGAAAGAAAGGAAAGGGGGAAAAGGGGGGAGAAAGCAACCGTGAGTACTCATCCAAAGTACTCGCAAGCAAGGAGCTACACTACATATGCATGCGTATATGTGTGAAGGGGCCATAACAGTGGACTGAACTGCAGAATGCCAGAATAAGAGGGGGATAACTAATCCTGTCAAAGACTACACTTCTGGCAACCTCCGTCTTGCAGCAAGTAGAAGAGAGTAGACTGAATTCCTCCAAGTAGCATCGCATAGCATAATCCTACCCGGCGATCCCCTCCTCGTCGCCCTGCTAGAGAGCGATCACCGGGTTGTATCTGGCACTTGGAAGGGTGTGTTTTATTAAGTATCCGGTTCTAGTTGTCATAAGGTCAAGGTACAACTCCAAGTCATCCTGTTATCGAAGATCACGGCTATTCGAATAGATAAACTTCCCAGCCGGGGTGCACCACATAACCCAACACGCTTGACACCATCTGTCCGGACACACTTTCCTGGGTCATGCCCGGCCACGGAAGATCAACACGTCGCAGCCCCACCTAGGCCAACTGAGAGGTCAACACGCCGGTCTAAACCTAAGCGCACAGGGGTCTGGGCCCATCGCCCTTAGCACACCTGCATGTTGCGTACGCGGCCGGAAGCAGACCTAGCAACCTCCATTACAAAGGAAGTCACGTTACGCGGTCCAATCTGGCGCGCGCCGCTCAGTCGCTGACGTCACTAAGGCTTCAGCTGATACCATGACGCCGAGTGCCCATATCTTTCCCACGTAGTTGGTTAGTGCGTATAGACCAAATGGCCAGACTCAGATCAAATACCAAGATCTTGTTAAGAGTGTTAATGATGTAACCGCGAACGCCGACTAGGGCCAGGCCCACCTCTCACCTAGGCGGTCTCAACCTGCCTTGTCGCTCCGCCACAAAGATCCACCCAGAGGGCCGTCGGGACAAAGGTCCTTTCAGCCCCCAACTGCGGAATCACTCGCGGGTGCTCCACGAGCCGACCCGACTTTAGTTACCACATGTATCATGTATAAAGTATATAGTATATACCCATGATCACCTCCCGAGTGATCACGGCCCGATAGTATAGCACAGCAGACGGACAAGAATGTAGGGCCACAGATGGAATACTAGCATCCTATACTAAGCATGTAGGATTGCAGGTAAAGGTATCAACAGTAGTAGCAAGGACAGGATATGCATCAGGATAGGAATAACGGAAAGCAGTAACATGCTACACTACTCTAATGCAAGCAGTATAGAAGAGAATAGGCTATATCTGGTGATCAAGGGGGGGCTTGCCTGGTTGCTTCGGCAAGAAGGGGGGTGGTCATCGATGTAGTTGATCACAGGGGTACCTGAAGCGGTCTCGGGGTCTATCGGAAAGAAGTAACGGAGGGGGAACACAATAAATAACGGAGCAATCAAATGTAACACAAAGCAAGAAGCGGCAATACATTGTTCTAGGTTTGACCTAACGCCGGGATAGGTGATAACGACGAAGGTGGGCAACATCCGGGAAAGTATCCCCAGTGTCGGGGATATACCCCGCGGTGTAACCCGGCCGGACTTGGCGACTCACTAATGACCCGCCCTGACTGGATGACACACTAAGTGACCCGCCTGATCCTGGTGACTTATGGGTGACCTGGCAAGTGGATCAGAGGAGCGACAAGACCCAGGGCCCAGTGGAGGCTTATGTTCGTAAGGCGGCTTACGTTATGATAGGCCGGCTTAAGAGGAAAGGCGTGAGGAATATTTCCCTTACAAGGAATCAAGACCCGGACTTGTATCCGGCTCGTAGTACAAGATAGGCTAGTCCTAATCCTATTTGGACTCCACATGTAACCCGCCCCTCTAACTTATATAAGGAGGGGCAGGGCTCCCCAAAGAGGGACAAGCAAGAAGAAACAATATCTAGGGCTAGACACAAAGGGAGAGCCGGCTTATGCGGCGACTTTCTCATGATCACAATGAGACCTAGGCACAAACAACATGTAGGGTTATTACCGGATGATGTTTCCCGGGGCCCGAAGCTGTCTAAATCCTTGTTTTGTGTTGCGTCTCTCTCTTTTCCGCTCAACCCCTCTCAAGCTACCACATAGATGCGTTGGCCTCACGACTAAGTCCTTACACTAAGGACATCTGCCGTGACAAATCCACGACAGTTGGCGCCCACCGTGGGGCCTGCGTACGATGGTGTTGAGATCTTGAAGGGTTCTTTCATATGGATCGAGAAGCTCACGATTGACTAGATGATGAAGAATAAGAGGCACACAGGATAACCGACATAGGTTACCTTTAGGCAGAGCCGGAAAAATCCATCGTGATTAAAATTTTGGGAGCGGATAATACAGGTTAAAATTCAAGAAGAGTTAGGATTGATGGGCTTATGTGCGTTTGCTGCCGCTGTCCTACGATCCGCCGAGATCGACATGCGTTGTTCCCCGGAAAATTGAGCCAGATCAATTTTGGTGTTCTACTTCAAGGCGCCAGGAACAAAGACCAAGATCAAAAGAGATGAGATCAGACAAAACCGGCATGGATGTCAAAACCGACAGCGACCTGGACCTCATCGTGGCCTCGTCCTTGCCTCGTTTTTGCCGCACAATGGACGGCTCACAGCAGCCGCAAATCCTGAGTTGGTTAATATTATTAAATTAGATCTGAGGCAAACTGCTGTCCGGGCAACACAGGGATCAATCTGGTCTGATATTGTTAAACTAGATAAATGATATGGACAATCATGTAATATCAAGGCGTTCTCTTGTGGCTGCCATCGCTCCGTGCATCAAGCAAAGCAATCCCCGGTTAATACAAACATGTGCCGAGTCTTGCCAGACGAGGAGATCGACCAGCCTTTGCATCCTGCCTCATGAGCCGCGGTCCCAAGTTGACCACCTGCCCGAAGTCGCCGCCGCCGGGTTGAACCGCCGGAGCCGAGTTGAGCTACCTCTGTTGCTGATCGCAAAGTCGCTTTGCCGCCCTGCTCCGACGCTGGGCTCCGCCCATTCCGTGCGCGCCCGAGCCGCCCCCGCCGCCGAGCCGCTGGGCCGGCAGCGCTAAGTCGGCCTTGCCGAGCCACCTCCGCCATCGCGGCCCTAAATCAAAGTTGACCCTTTGAGGGGCTTGTATGTCTCGCGCCTGATCTCCTACTCCGACTCTCTTTGGCGCCTTTGTTCCTTGCTACCTCGTTGCTGCACGCCGTTTCAAATCGACGCCTTCTTCATCAACGAGCCACCCCGGCCAAAGTGACTTCATCTATGGCCTTCACACCTCTGAACCGGCCAAAGAGTATACTACAATTTGCATGCAGTGGAGATTATACAAACTGCGGCGAACTCTCACAAGGCCTTTGAGAGGATCAACACAAAAATTATTGGTTATCTATGGATGCCATATGATGATCATCTGTCGCCTAAAATCAGGTGATATTCATCTTACATATATTGTTAAGTACATGTTGATTTCCTTCGACAAACGACTACTCCGCCCTGTTGTATGTTTTGTATGCAGGACAATTGTGGTTTATACCATGGATACGGAGCCCGTACTTGCAACATTGCGCCCGGTGTTCGTCCGTGCCTCATTACCCGGTAAATGGACGCGCAAGCCTCCACCCTTGCGGCCCGGACTACTTCAACTCACCGGAACCGTCTCTGTGATTGACTCATTCGTCCTCACCGGCTTACAACGCCACAGACGACTCGCCTGTCCACCCTCGCGGCCGGTTCACGTGTCCGCGCTAGTTTACAAGCGCTGTGGCCGACTCGCTGTCCGCACCAGCTTACAAACGTCGCGGCCGACT
The DNA here is from genome assembly GCA_021605205.1 of Aegilops longissima. Taxonomy (NCBI): domain Eukaryota; kingdom Viridiplantae; phylum Streptophyta; class Magnoliopsida; order Poales; family Poaceae; genus Aegilops; species Aegilops longissima. Next base: position 193,624,668 of record CM038679.1, read on the forward strand.
CACCCATCCGCATCGGTTTACCACGATGTGGCCGGTTCACCCGTGAGCGACTTCAACTTCACCTAGCGATCATCAATTCATGGCGGATTATTTCCGGCCTGGCACATCAGGTGATATCCATCTAAAATATGTTTTATTGCTACATATTATTTTTTGTCAAAGAGCAGTTTATCTTTGTTTTGGTCTGCAATGTTGTTGATGCAGGGCAATTATTTATGACAAAAAGTGATATTATACCACGGAGATGGAGGCACGCCAACATCTTTTGGCACAGGTGGTCGTCGTTACTCAATGACTCCGCGACCGCTTACAACACCGCGACTGCTTCGCGACCACGCCGGCCTACAACAAGGAGGACAACTTGCCCGTCCACACCGGCTTACAACGCCACGGCCGGTTCATCTGTTTATGCCGCCTCTAATGTTACGGTCGTCTTTACCGTCCGTCTCTTGCAGCCTGGTTTACATCGACACACCGGGCCGCACTTGTCTGGATGAGCTGTTTATTTAGTATGAGCAAGTCACTACTTGGGAAGCCCGGTTTGTTCTTCCAACAAATTAGAGGCAAATTATCATATATTATCAGCCGCCGTCTGCACTGGATGGATTAATGGGCAGGTGCACAAGTCGCCGCCACTACAGTTTGGTTAACTTCAAACAGCCGCTTGAAGGAACCATTGGCCGAAAGGTTCGACACGGCTCATACGGGATCATTTATAACCCGCCGCAGTCACCTCAACCTTCTATGGATTCACATCGCGCTATCAACGCTAATGATGTATGCCTTCTGTTATGGTCAAATATGGAGAATCTCAAGCCAACTCCTGGAGTCGTCTTGAGACTCGGGGGCTACGATGGTATGACTCAGTAAAATTAGCCGATTTCAATGAATTCAAGAGATCCAGGTCATTAAAGGGAAAAATAACCCGGGACCCGGAGTTTATCGCTAGATCGATGAAAATTTAAAAGCCTTCAGAATATTTCCGGCTCAAAATAAGGACTCGGTTTTAAATCCGGTTCAAAAGCCGCCCAGGTAAATTTGTCCTCACAAATTTTTGAAGCTCTCAACCGTTCAAAATCCGGCTCAAGGTAAATTTGTCCCTCACAAATTTTTAAAGCTTTCAAATCCGGTTTAAAGTTCCAGTTCAAAAAGCATTAATCTATCGCAAGTTCGAGTTCTCAAAAAAATTAAAGGTTGCCAAAAGAACATGTTGCCATGATGCGCGGTTCAAACTTGGGTATCCTGCCTTACGGCTTATCTTATTATGATCACTTCGGGGCTTCCTGTGCAAACATAGGTCGTATTCGAATCAAAGAGAACATAGCTGTCGATACCCTCTTGATCGGCATACTGCCAAACCCACTAGGGGGCTTCTTGATCATATCTGAATCATAGCTTAACCCCTTTGGGTCTAACGTGGGTCGTATTCGAACTAGCGTCATTAAACAACTCTTATGGTCACTTGTGGGCTTCCTGTTCAAACATAGGTCGTATTCGAACCAAAGAGAACATAGTTGTCGATACCCACTTGATCGATATCGCCAAAGCCACTGGGGGCTATATGATCGTATTCGAATCTTAGCTTAACCCCTTTGGAACGGTTTACTGATCGTATCCGAATCAGAAGCCTCAAAAAGTTTTATTCTATCTCTGGTAAAGTTTGTTGCAGCCACAATTACCTAACTTGAGACCTTTTGGGGATTATATCTCAAATGTATATAAGTGTTTTATGATTAACCCGGCTTGACTTTTGACTATAAGTCGCCAGCTTATGACAACCATCATTTATATGAAAGCATTGGCTTCTAAGGATTGGGTTATCACCCTTACTACACAGGTCATGTAAACCGACAGTACAAATTCAATATCACAGTGGTTATATGTGAGGTATTATGATTCGCCTCGTAAACCGCCAAGGGTTCTTGTGATCTACTTTTATGCAGGGCAAGACTACATTTGGGTGGTTACCCGCCCTAGCTTTTGACGTTAAGTCGCCAGGGCATATGTTGTTTAAACTCTGTACAGGATTTGCAGAACAATGACATATAAATGATTAAGTTCAAGCTCATTACCAAAGTTGATGCTTCAAAATGATTATCCGTTCTGGATTCTTCTCAAAGGCTATAAGCCGCCGGGTTATAAAAATTCCGGCTTACAATGGAGACGTATTAAATCGCCATCGACCAAGAGTTGCCGGGTATTTAAACTCCAGTTTTTACTTGTCAACCGATGAGGTATTCATATTTTTAATAGCCAAAACTGGCTGGATTTTCATGATGATATTGAATGATTGAGGTTTTCATACCGGATTATATTATTCAAATCTTGAATAGCCAACATGGCTGAATTTCTATTATGATTATCAATAACCAGTATTATGATTGAGGTTTTCAAAGTCGCTTTTGCGCAACGGCTATTATCTTTATCAATGGGCATGATTTATTTTACAATGGAGGAAATAGTCCCGAGTCGCTGCAGGCTTACGACCCGGCACTTGGGGGCTACATTATTCAAAATTAGGTTACATCAAATATGCATGTCTCATGTCGCTGCAAGCATGCAGCATGATACTTGGGGGCTAATGCAAAGTCATTTTTGCTCACCTCATTGAAGACCTGACTCATCACATCGTAATGAGCCGGCCCTTGGGGGCTAGCAATTGCTCCTGTCAACAATTCAAGGTACACAAGTCTTAATCCATTATATTGAAAGGTCCACTACTCAGTTGGTAGAGTACAAAGCTCTTAACCTTATGGACATGGGTTCGAGCCCCATGGGGAGGGTTACATCATATGATATTATTTTCAATGAAGTATATATAAAGTCCCAGCTCAGTATTATCTTACTAAGCCGGCCCTTGGGGACTACATGTTGCTGTTCAAGTCTACATGATCATATTTATGCAGTCCCTGCACATTATTGCATAATGATCCGACCCTTGGGGGCTACACTGGTTAAAATTCTACGAGCATAAGGCAATTACAAGTCCCAGGTTGCTGCAAGCATGGCAATCAGGCACTTGGGGGCTACATATGTGGAATATTCAGTTTTATGACTAGTGATTGAGATGAATAACCCGGATTTCTTCAAGGTTGCAACACTTATATTGAAGCAAGTCTTAAGTTATCGCTATGTTTTCCTCTTAAGACTTGGGGGTTACAGGTATTATGCATATAAAGAGGGAACATCTTCAAAATTCTCAGCTTTGAGTAAATCAGGAAGATCAATTACATCACCCGGTGTCAACAACAATTATGACTCGACATCATCAGTCTTTTATAATCCGGAGATTTTGGAAATTATAACTCAGCAAAATCTACATCTTTAAGCCGGTTGAAAATCAGATGAGTATATCAAGACCTATATTTTTTAAGCCGGCGGTTTGGAAGCCGACTCAAATGGATTATTTGTTTACAATATTTCTTCTACAAGCAAATTGATTGTGAAGCTGGTCTATTGACCCGAATTTTCTAGAAGAAGGAAATGACAAGGACTTAAAGATGTTCAGGTGCCGGTTTATAAGAATTCTTAACCTGGAGCACAACCTGTCAAATTTGTTCTTGTGTTTATTTTGCAGCATAAGTTTACCATGGATAAATCCAAGCTAAACTTGGGGCTAATGTCGGGATATACCTCATGTGTAACCCGGCTGGAAGTATAACCCGGCCGGACTTGGCGACTCACTAATGACCCGCCCTGACTGGATGACACACTAAGTGACCCGCGTGATCCTGGCGACTTATGGGTGACCTGGCAAGCAGATCAGAGGAGCGACAAGACCCAGGGGCCCAGGAGGCTTAAGGCCGGCCCAGAAGGCCGGCTTACGTTATGATAGGCTGGCTTAAGAGGAAAGGCGTGAGGAATATCTCCCTTACAAGGAATCAAGACCCAGACTTGTATCCGGCTCGTAGTACAAGATAGGCTAGTCCTAATCCTATTTGGACTCCACATGTAACCCGCCCCTCTAACTTATATAAGGAGGGGCAGGACTCCCCAAAGAGGGACAAGTAAGAAGAAACAATATCTAGGGCTAGACACAAAGGGAGAGCCAGCTTATGCAGCGCTTTCTCATGATCATCATGAGACCTAGCCACAAACAGCATGTAGGGTTATTACCGGATGATGTTTCCCAGGGCCCGAAGCTGTCTAAATCCTTGTTTTGTGTTGCGTCTCTCGATTCCGCTCAACCCCTCTCAAGCTACCACATAGATCCGTTGGCCTCACGAGTAAGTCCTTACACTAAGGACATCTGCCGTGACAAATCCACGACAGTTACACCCAGTGTTTCACGTTTTCGGACACATGAACCGGAGGGGGAAAGTTGTGTGTTTGCTATGCTAGGGATGTGTGGCGGACGAACGGAGAGTGTATCCGGATTCATCGCGTCGTTCTGAGCAACTTTCATGTACAAAGTTTTTCCATCTGAGCTACGGTTTATTTTATATTAATTTTAAAAGGTTTAATCATTTATAGAATTTATTTAATTATTTATCTCTAACATTATCCAGAATAGTGTATGCTGATGTCAGCAGTCAATAGGGCGTTTACTGGTCAAACTGACGTGTGGGTCCCGTATGTCATACTCTGTTTAGGTTAATCCGGATTTAGCTAATCTAATTACTGTTTAATTAAACTAACTAGTTAATTAGATTAATTAAATAGGATTAATTAACTTGATTAATTCACTAATTAATTAATTATTAATTTTATTAATTCATTTCTTAATTTTATATTAATTATTAGTTTTATTAATTCATTTTTTAATTTTATTTTCTTTTATTTTATAAAAAAACATTCTGGGGCTGGGCCCGTTTGTCATAGGCCCTAGGGAGGCCTAGCGGGTTTGGGCGTCAGTGCGCAACGGGCGCGGGCGCCTCGGCTGTGGGCGAGATCGGCGCGGGCGTCGCTTAAGCGAGAGCGCCGGCAGCAGGGCGGCGATCGGGCGGGCCAAGGAGGACGACGAGGGAAGGGTGGTTAGCGCGCCACCGCGCAAGCAGCGGGCGGAGGCGGCGGCGATGTCAGGCGGGTAGCAGCGGGCAGAGCGCACTCGGGCGACGGCCAAGCCACGGTGGATGCACGCTTGGGCGGCGCAGGGGCACGGCCAGGGGCACGCGTGTGCGTGTTGGAGCAAGGCAGAGCCAACATGAGTGGAGCGCCGGCCATGGTGACTTCTAGCGCGGGACGACAACGACGAGCACGGCGGTCATAGGATGCCGATCAAGGGGAAGGCAGAGGGGAAAAGCGCGTCGGCTCACATCATTGACGGGGAGAGGCTCAGGGAGGCCCGGGATGCAGCGGAAGCCGTCGGAACCCACGACGAACGGCGGCGGAGATGAGTTTGATGGAGAGCGTACGTGCTGTCCCGGCTCGATTCAGAGCACGTAGGCGAACGAGACGACGATGGCGAACCTCCTGGACGCCTTGGAGCGATGAGGGGAGGCCAGTGGCCACCGGATCGACGAGGTTGGTCGGAGGCACGGTAGCCGTGGTGCGGGAGAGGTCCGAGAAGGCGAGGACGGCGCCTGCTGCTTGCTGCCGCGGTGGAGGCCCAGGGGGTGAAGCAGGATCGAACGGAGGGAGGAGAGGCCGCGAGGGGTGTCGGGTATGAGGCGTCTCGCCTCTGGTCTCGATGTGCGGCAGCGCGAGGGGGAGGTGAGGGGAATCGGGGTGGGTGCGATTAGGGACTTAGGGTTTCGGGTGGCCGAGGGGTTATAGGGGCGGCCGGGCCGGCCTGGTTGGCCCGATGGCTAGCTGGGCCGAGGCCCAGCGATGGGGGGTGGCTTTTATTTTATTTTGTTGTTGTTTTTTTATTCTTTTCTGTTTTATTTTAGTTACACTTTATTTTTGGTTTAGTAAAATATGACAATAGCTCCAAAATAGTGTTTCAAAATAATCCACTATTATAAGAAGTTTTACCTCAAAATAAAAATAGTTTAGGATTTGGTAAAATATATTAGGAGTATAACTAATTGTTTTGCTGTTTTTTAATCACTTTAGGGTATTTAATTATTTTATAAAGATGTTGTTACTCCACCAATAATATCCATGATTTATTTGTCACATTAAGAACATTTTAGTTTTGACTTTTGAAAACTCTAATTGTTTGACTTGATTTTAAATTTGAAATTGAAACTTTTTTGAACCATCGTGAGAATAATCAACAGTACCGAGGTGACGTGGCATCATTGGCATGGAATTACTGTAGCCTAATTATCCGGGCGTCACAATTGCGCCGGTTGAATTAAATGGCTTGAATGAGATAACATCCTCGAAATAGCTTGAACGGATTGAGAATGAAAACGAACCGTCTGAGATATCTTCGCACTCCGGAACAAATGAATAGTGAGAGGTGAATGATTAAGAGGTGCGCCGGCATGAGAAAACATTTGAAAAGAGGAAAAGGGATACGATCAACACCGAGATCTAGAATTAAATCCATCGGAGAAGAAAATTAGAATGGAACAATGATATAGTTGAAGCTTCCTTAGCGTCTTCATGAGAAATCACCAGATAAAAACATTAAAGGAAAAGAATGAAGAAACTTCACTCACTAAAATGGATACTTGGTTAGGGATATATATGAGTCCTTGACGAAAAGGGTGGGAGGCGGGAAAAAACAAAGGCAACTTGGGACGGTTGAAACAAACATCGTTGAGAAAAACTGAGGGATGATCTTGCGAATGTTGCAATGATCGGATCCACTTGAAGAGAAGCACACCGGTTGAAAAGAATTGAAAAGACAACCTTGATGATCAAGGAGGATTAGCATCCACATAGAAATATGAGAACACCGCTTCGGAAAGGTATAGAATCAACACTAGACATCGAAACAACTCGAATACCACAAACCAAAACAAAAACAAAGGATTTGGCTTGCAGAATAAGCCGGAAACAAACATATGATAGATCTCATATCGTATCATGTGTGTGTTGGAAAGATATCCAACAAGATACTTGAATTCCCACTTATAAACTCCCGAAACTTTCTGGTTATGCAATCTGGTGTTGGGGATACAGGGGACGCAATATATCTCACCCAAACTAACAATTCCTAGATCCAGTTGCATCCATCCATCAACAGATAACCAAGAAAACTCCAGAAATCGTGTAACTCTACCTTCGAAAAGCATCCATTATACGAGTTATGGCAATACTCCCGAACTCCCGCCCCAGTACTGGGTGGCGTCGAGGTGATCTCACCAACAAACTACATAAAAGAGATTTTCGATGTCGGCGAAACTCGTATTCCGTAATCTGCACGATAAAATTGTGACAGCAACACCTCGGAGCTCAACTCCTCGGGACACTGCCACAACCCCTAAATGTCAGGAGGCACCAAGAACAATGTTCTCGTCACAATACTATCAGAACGATCCCAAGATATCCGCGTGATCCTAAATTTTTTTAGTGAAATTTGAGGAGAGGAAAGTCAAAACATCTACGTCAGGAGACCTCAACAGAGCGACGAAGGGACTGAGGAGTAAAAATAATCCTACTATCCGACATATATAATCCTAAGACTCAAAACATTTTTGTTCTAGACTGAACAATGCCAGCGATTCGATCAAGCAGGGGGCTCCTAAGTCGGGGATGGCTCTGATTACCAACTTATAACGCCCACGATGCGGCTATATCTCTCACGTGTCGAGGCACGACTTGGTGGCATAACCGCATTGTAGGTTTTGTCGCAAGAAGGGTCATCTTCACACAATCCCATGTAATGAATAGGAATGGGATAAAGAGAGTTGTCTTACAATCGCCACTTCACACAATACTTAAATAAATCATACATCATTCAAAATACACACATAGACCGACTACGGTCAAATCCAAATGAAAAGAAGATAACCCCATGCTAGATCCCCGATCGTCCCAACTGGGCTCCACTACTGATCATCATGAAACGAAACATAGTAACGACCAAGGTCCTCGTTGAACTCCCACTTGAGTTCGGTTGCATCACCTGCACTGGTATAGTCGGCACCTGCAACTGTTTTGGTAGAATTTGTGAGTCACGGGGACTCAGCAATCTCACACCCGCGAGATCAAGACTATTTAAGCTTATGGGTAGGAAAGGGGTAATGAGGTGGAGCTGCAGCAAGCACTAAGCATTCATGGTGGCTAACATACGCAAATAAGAGCGAGAAGAGAAGAAACGCAACGGTTGAGAAGCTAGAAGTGACCAAGAAGTGATCCTGAAACTACTTACGTTCATACGTAACACAAGACCGTGTTCACTTCCCGGACTCCGCCGTGAAGAGACCATCACGGCTACACACGCGGTTGATGTATTTTAATTAAGTCAAGTGTCAAGTTATCTACAACCAGACATTAACAAATTCCCATCTGCCACATAACCGCGGGCACGGCTCTCGAAAGTTTATACCCTGCAGGGGTGTCCCAACTTAGCCCATCACAAGCTCTCACAGTCAACGAAGGATATTCCTTCTCCCGGGAAGGACCGATCAGACTCGGAATCCCGGTTACAAGACATTTCGACAATGGTAAAACAAGACCAGCAAGACCGCCCGATGTGCCGACAATCCCGATAGGAGCTGCACATATCTCATTCTTAGGGCAACACTGGATGAGCACTACGTACAACTAAAACCAGACCTCAAGTTTCCCAGAGGGGGTGCTGCAAGTGGCTCTAGTTCGGACCAACACTTAGAGAAGCATTGGCCCGGGGGGGTTAAAATAAAGATGACTCTCGGGTTGGTCGACCCAAGGGAAGGGTAATAGGTTGTTAGGCAAATGTACAACCTAGGTTGGGCCTTGCTGGAGGAGTTTTATTCAAAGTGAACTGTCAAGGGGTTCCCATAACACCCAACCACGTAAGGAACGCAAAATCAAGGAACATAACACCGGTATGACGAAAACTAGGGCGGCATGAGTGGAACAAAACACCACGCATAAGGCCGAGTCTTCCATCCTTTACCAAGTATATAGGTGCATTAATTAAAATAAGAGATATTGTGATATCCCAACATATCCATGTTCCAACATGGAACAAACTTCATCTTCACCTGCTACTAGCAACACTATAAGAGGGGCTGAGCAAAAGCGGTAACATAGCTAAACAACGGTTTGCTAGGAAAGGTGGGTTAGAGGCTTGACATGGCAATATGGGAGGCATGATATAGCAAGTGGTAGGTAGTGCGGCATAGAAATAGAGCGAACAACTAGCAAACAAAGGTGGAAGTGATTTCAAGGGTATGGTCATCTTGCCTGAGATCCCGCAAGGAAGAATAACGAGTCCATGAAGAAGACAAACGGACGAAGTCGAACGAATCCTCACAAACGCGACGTTATTAGAACTAACCCGAAGAGGCAACACCGGAAAGAAGCAAACAACATGGTCAACAACCATCACATAAACGTGGCATGATGCACAATCAAGTATGATGCATGTCCGGTTTAAGGAGGCATGGCATGGCAAAGTGCCACAAACAACAATACAAATTAAGTGGAGCTCAATATGCAACGGGTTGCATATTGAAGAAACACCACATCAATTAGTTAGTTCTCTCTCGTTTATGTACCCAACAATATTAAATGTTATTAAACATGGCAAGGGGTGAAGCATATGAAAACTACCTATCTAGGCAAGTTTAAATGAGGCCGGAAACAACAAACAACAATTCCGCAAAATCCTCATATGCATATATTGGAATTGGTACTGTTCTGTCCTAAACCAAAATTTAGAGTAGTTAAACATGCAAAGTAATGCCACCATGTTAAACTATGCATTTTTCCATCCCATTTACATATAAAGTTTATTAAATTCGGAGCTACGGTTAGTTAGTTATGAAATAAAACATTTTAGCATGGCATTTAGCAAAATAAATGCAAACAACATTTTAAACATGGATGAAAGTGGCATATTATGAAACTAGATGAAATTCTAAGCACTTTTCATATATAAAACATTTTAATCCGATGCACAGTTTGTGAAATATTATATGCATGAACATGAGGTTTTTTCCTGCAAAACAGACGTTCTGTGGATAAATAGGAAAATCGCAGATCTGGGAAAAAAATCGTACGCGGGCCGAATCTGGCTGGCCCGATAGTGTAGTGGAGAGGGACTGGAGGAGGGCTGCTCACATTGGGCCTTGAAGCCGAATCTGGAGCTGGGCCAGGGAGAGCTCCTGTTCAGCGCCTTATGCGCCGGAAGAGGTCCCTGGCGCCCATGCAGCGCCCTGTTGGGCCGGCCCGTGAACGTACTGTTCAGCGAACCTGTAGTAAAAATAAAAACGGCAAGAAAACCTACCTGCAACAGGATTCGAACCGGGTCACTCAGTCTACGTGCCAGGTTCGCTAACCACTACACCAACTACACATTTTTGTTTGATATATAGATCACCAACCTTATAAGAACAAGTTCGGCTGCGCTATTTATTGTACTGTTCCCACCATTAGATCACTTAAAGTTTGATTTATTTAGAAAAAATCATGAATTTAAAAACGGTCATCATTTTTTAAGAACAATTCACATACTTAAAAAAAAGCTTCATCGATGTTGAAAAAAGTTCATCGAACTTGAAGAAAAGCTCATCAATTTATAAAGAAGTTCACCGAGTTTGAAAAAAGTTCGTCAATTTTGAAAAAAAGTTCATCAATTTTGAAAAAAAGTTCATCAAACCTGAAAAAAGTTCATCAAACTTGATGAAAAGTTCATCGATTTTTAAAAAAGTTCACCGGGTTTGAAAAAAGTTCATTTAAATTTGAAGAAAAGCTCACCATTTTGAAAAAAAATTCATATCAAGTTTTAATAAAAGTTCATCAAATTTGAAGAAAAGTTCATTAAACATGAAAAAAGTTCATCGAATTTGAAGAAAAGTTCATCAATTTTGAAAAAGTTCATATCAAGTTTTCAGAAAAGTTCATCAAATATGAAGAAAAAGTTCATCAAACTCGAAGAAACGTTCATCGAATTGAATAAAAATTCATCAATTTTGAAAAAGGGTCATCGAATTTGATAAGAAGTTCATCGATTTTTAATAAATAGTCATGAATTTTTTAGAAAAACATCGAACCAGGAAGAAGATTAAACAAGAAAAGAAAAAAAAAGAAAAGTAGAGAATAATAGAAGGAAAAGATGTCAGTAGTCACGTGAGAATCAGTGGTGGGATGGTAAGTGCGAACTAATTTAAGGCGCAGGTCCTGTGTTCGAGTCTCACCATAGCCGTTTGTGTGTGCGAAAAACCGAAGAGAGAAAATGAGCAGATGGGCCAGCCCAGCGCGGGGGGGGGTATGCGCCCGTTAGCAAAAACGCCTGTAACGGGCGCTGAAGGCGCCGAATAGGAACCAGCTAGGCCAGGGGCGCTGGGATGAGGCCGCCCACGCACCAGGACGATGCGTCCATGGCGCGGGCGAGCGAGTGGTCAACGCAGGCTTGACCCGTTCGCTGGCACTGGTCTCGCTCGATGCAGAGGATGCAGACAGAGGGGCGAGACGCAGGCGGCTTCAGGTGATGCAGGGAAGCGGTGGCGTGCACAGGAGGTCGAGTAGGGACAGGTTCATGGCGGGGCGGCGAGATCCAGCGGGGAAGCAGCTTGGCGGCGCCAGGCTTGAGAGGAGGCCGTCTGCGGGAAACGGCGGGGACGGAGCAAGGCAGCGGCGACGCGGGACATGAGGCGCAGGGTGAAGCAGAAGACGCTGGCGCACGGGCGAGGCACAGGACGGCGGCGCCGGACTTGGCGGGTCGAGCAGAGGGACTTGGCACCGCAGCGGAGAAGCTTCAGGGTGGCGGCTTGATGACTCCGGCGAAGAGGCATGGGAACAAGACAGTGGCTTGAACGCCAGACGCGCAGCCGTCGGGAAGCCATGGAGACTTGGGTTGGCGCCTCCTATCCATGGAGTTGGGGCAGGGCTCTTTGGTTCCTGCGGAAGCAGGAAAAAGGAGAGATAGAGATTAGAGCAGAGGAGGGAGAGAGACGAAGGAGGAGGGCAGAAGAAAGGAGCAGGGGCGCGGCAGGAGCTCATCTTGTTGGCTGCTAGTGGTGGTTGCCGCCGACGAGGTTCGCCGGGGGCCGCGGGGTCACGAGGTTGGAGGAGCTCGGGCCTCGGCATCACTCCACGAGGTGGATCGAGCGCGACTGTGCTGGGAGGCTGGATCAAAGCTGCTCGATCGGATGAACTGGGGGCACAAGAGCCATTGGATGCCGATCTGACAGCTCCACATGGGTGGATGGTTGGTGGATCTTGGGAGGTGGCTGGCTGTGCGTGGGTTGGTGAGGAGGGGATCTGGGAGGATCCCAAGATTGAGAGTGGCGGCGGCGGGTGAGGGATTGGATGGATGGGACTGCCTAGACTAGGGTTTAGACCTATATATATATATATAGCATGTGGGTTAGATTAGGGGCGATCTAGTCCCTCCGATTTTAATCGGACGGTCTCGGATAAATAGGTTAGGGGACCCAATTAAGAAAAACAGAGATGTTTTATAGATGTTTGGGGATGATCCGGACCCAACGGTCATGACAGCTCAGGTCAGGTTCGGGACAGCTTTCGGACGCGCACGAGAGGGGGCTGCGGGCTGCCAAGAGAGGTTAGGTGGTTTGATAAGAGAGAATCGAAAACACGGTTGGTCTCGGAATGGTCAACGAAGGCAACAGGAAGACGCGACAACTCCTACGAACGGACTTACGAGTTTTATGAAAACATGCGGATGCAATGTTCATGATGACATGATGAAATGCACAAACAAAAGTAACACGCGGCAACAATGCAGAACATGGAAGGCGTCTGGAGCGTCGGTCTCAGGGCGTCACACGAAGCGTCAAGCAAAGGTTTCCATATCAATGCAATGAGACCAAGACCAGTAGGACGGCAAGAAGGAGGTCACCGTGGAGCCCAAGGCGGCGTCACCACCAGAGCCTTTGGCAGGCGAACACTAATTTTGTCAGGATATCTTGTACTAGCCGTCACCTTTCAAATTGGCTGGTGTTGGCTCCCTTCCCGCTCAATATTTGGGAAGAGGACCAGGGCCCCTATAAATAGGACTACCCACCAAAGTAGGAGGGGGGCCTCAAGCATCTGATCTTGAGCCAATCCTCACCCGCACATCGAGCACAAGAACACCTTATCCTCAAGAGGCCGTTCTTCCCCTTGTAACTGTTCATCCTCAGCCCAAGAGGCAATCCACCACCACCACACTGGAGTAGGGTATTACACCACAACGGTGGACCGAACTAGTATAAATCTTGTGTTCTTTGTGTTGCGAGCTCGTCGAGCTAGCCCTTAAGATCTTAGCAAAGCTAGGGCATGGATTGGTAGGGGGAGAACTTCGCGCGCACCCCAGAGTTCAATCCTTAAGGGTTTTGCCGGAACCCGAGATCCGACATTTGGCACGACAGGTAGGGGTGCACCGGAGCCTCTTCCCCATCAGCTGATCCACCGACGCTCCGCGGTTCCGATGTCCGATGACCCGAGGGCTGACACCGACCGCTGGGCATCCTGGCCCGCCCGGACGGTGCCGCCTGCCCAAGAAGACCTCAACCCCGCGCTCCAGGCGGCACGGGCGCCACCTAATGCTGCTGGACGCTGGCGGCGCGGCCAGGCGCCGTCCGCCCTTGCTCCACGATAAGCGCGAGCCACTGCAAGGGCCGCAAGCCACACCGCGGAAACGACGCCACACACCCGGCGGGAGTAGGCGAACATGCGGGCCGCACTCATAGGGGCACGGGAGCTGCTGCGGTGTCGACTGATGGAGAGCGGCCGGGATGCGCTGCTGGAACGCGTCACCGAGCTACTGGACGCAGCAGCCACGGGAGCACCGCCTTTCTGCTATCAGCTCACGCCTCAGGCGGCGGCTGGGTCCCACGGTGGGCCACGCCGCGCCCGTGTGCTCCCGGGCGCGCCCGGGGGCCTCGTCGACATCAACACGATCCACGGTGGAGGGCGCCCCGTCACACCCGCACCACCCCAGATGGGTGCGGGCACGAGCGTTGCCGCATACGGCCCCATCGGAGCACTGCCCTGCCATCCTCAAGACGGCGTGACAGGCCGGGCGACATGGAGCGTGGGGCTCTTCGGCGAGGTCTTCGGGGCAGCGGCCTCGGAGGCCTCCGTGCCCCGCATGATGGACCAAGAGTACACGCCGGAGGACGACCCCGGATCGTTCCTCGGGCCAGGTTGGGCGGAGGAGGCGATAGGAGCTGAAGCCTTCCAGGAGCCGCCAGAGAGCCCCACCAACCGCGCCGTCGACAACAGATACAGGGTACCACCGATTCCTCAGGCGCAAGCTTACGCTAACCATGAGTCACAGGTGAACCAGGTCACAACACCAGGCGATGGTTCCGGCACAGCGATGTCCGCCCCATCAGGAGAGGCTCACTAGGGGCTGCGCGGGAGGAGCCAGGAGCAAGGCCCCTCCCCGCGTCGCGTGGAGCAAGGCGTTACCCGGAGGTAGGCCCTCCGCCGGGGAGGCGCCAGCGAGCCCAACCCCGGCATTGGACCCATGGTCACCGAGGGCGCCGCTGGCGTCCCCTTTGTCCCTTTTGTGGCGTCCTTGTTTCCTGTCGCCTCCAACGGTGGCCGAGGGAGGCGCAAGGCGGGGCCCTCGTCTGGCGATATGAAGTAAGGCTCACGCCTGTGAAGATCGCCGCCCGTGACACTCTCACATAATAACGAGTCAGGCTGTACACGCCCCGGAGTCTCAGGAGTGCCGCCCTCGGGCCTCGGGGGCTCCCTCCCACGTCCTAGTGGCAGCACCTAGCTCCGCGCTGGTGAGAAGACTCGAAGAGAAGAAGACTAGACTAGGTGCCGGACGCGGCCATTTGCTTTGGATCTCTTTTCTGTAGCCTTGCCTTCTGGATTTGGATTTAAGTCGAAGTTGAATTTTCATTGATGCGCCGGGGGGTGCCTTTTCTCGTTCAAGAAATTTCTTGCTATTTGGTTCTTGCCTTATTCCGAAGCTCGCACTCGCTGCCTCCCCCTCGCGGGCCCCTCGCGAGCGGGGCTGGGCGCGGCACACGCACAGAGCGCGCCGATCGGCACTTGATCCTCGCGAGGACCTCTCGGGCGAGTCAGCAGACCCATCAAGAGCTCAGTGGGAACTCATGACCTCCGGGCTTGCCTCGGCTAAGGTAAGCCACAACAGCAAAACTTGCCACCAGACTCATGGACCCACAAAGGCGCACACTCAGTTTGGCATAGAAGAATAAAAACTGCGATGTGTTTACATGAGGGGCTCCCCCTCCCAAAATGCTCTTACAATCTTTAGGGGCCACGCCCGAGTTCTTAGATGCAGGGTAAAACAGCAGAGGAACATGGAGTCAGCCGGATATGTCACTCGCCACGTCCCCCAGGTCATCTTCAGACGCGCCGCTGGTGTCCCTGTCGCCGTCACTAGCGTTGCCTCCACCTTCGCCGGCCCCGACATCACCGTCGTCAACCACGTCACCTTCGTCTGCCGTGACTACCACCGCGTCATCTTCAGAGGCGAAGGCCCTGACCAGCGCATCCACGCTGTCCTCCACCCACCGTGTGAGGTCGCCCCGGATGACCGCGGGTACAGGGACAATGGCGGTATTGAAGTCGAAGTCGAGGAAGGTGTTCTGGAGATGGCTGAAGACGCGGGAGAACGCACGCTCGAGCAGGCCACAGCTCCTCTCTTCCACGAGCTGGCAGGCTCTATCGGACCGAGCTTCCAAGCGCGTCACCACGTCGGAGAAGAAGCGAAGGTGGCTGGCGTAGACGTTCGTATGAGAACGAGGGGCATTCTCGTCGCAGATATGGCCCAGCACGGTGTTGGCCCTGTTCCTGAGACTCTGAAGCATGGGGGCGTGCTTGCGCTCCAATGTCCACCGCCGAAGCACCTCCTCCTTGTTCTGTCGCGCGATGGCCTCGGCATCGGCAACCCGCTTCTGAAGAGAGAGCAGCTCGGCGCGGGCGGAGGCAAAATCCGCCTGCACTGTAACCAGGGCGGCTACCGTGGCCTCCTCGTGCCTCTCTACCTCAGCTAGCCTGGGCCTAAGGGCAGCGGCCCTACCTGCAGCCTCCGTTTCCGTAAGCTGGAGTTTCAGGTCATGCCTACCCTCAAGACCCGCGCAAACCTCGACCACCCGGCGATCGACCTCCTCCTAAGCCTTGGCCTCGCGTGTACGAACGACATCTTCCTCTTGGGCAACTTGATGCTCCCTCGTCTCCAAGCGCTCAAGCTCGAGGCTACGCTCCACGGCTTCCAGTGCCAACACCTCCTCGCGCCTCCGGATCTCTTCTTCTTCGGCGGGCGTCCCCCTCAGCGACGCAAGGGCGGCTTTGCGCGCCTCCACCTGCTGCTCCAGGGACGCACTCCAGGCCCGTTGCTCCCACGCGTGCTTCTCTCCAGCTTTGCGACGGCGGTCAGCCTCGCGAGCCTCCTCCAAACCTCGGGAGCAAGCCTCACGAGAGACCTCAAGAGACGCCTTGGCCTTCGCATTGTCAAGATTGCGCTGATGGCGGCCAAGGTTGATAGCCACCTTCAGCTTACGCCGTTCCTCCACCAGCCGAAGACACTCAGCCTTGAGGCGCGCGTCGACGTCCGCGAGTTCACCGCCGAGCCAGTTCATCGCGCCCATCGGCTCCTGGAAGAGCTCGTGGCGAATGACGCTCCGTTCGTGCTCAAACTCAAGAGCATGACCCATCTCATCCTCCACCACGGGGGCCTCGGGCGAGGCCTGAAGTGGCGCACCCCCTCTCGGCAGGGGGCTGGCGCTGCCCCAAGCGCTAGCCAGGCCTCGCGGGGGGCCCGAACCAGACGGGGCCCGCTGCTTGAAGAGGGGCCGAAGACCGAAGCCAACCAGCCACCGTCCATGACCAGAGAAGGAGTCCTGGGCACACCCGCCAAGCTTCAAGCAAGGCCGCAAAGGAGGGGCGACGATGTCGCGGGCTTAAGGCACCATGGAGGCGAGCGCGCCTCCCAAACCGACCCCGCACTAGGAGCGGCGTGCGGGCTCGGGGTGCTCAAGGCCATCGGGGGAGTCGAAGAGGGAGGAGACTACTTTTCGGAAGACTCAGCGGCTGTGGCGGAAGGGACCCTGAAGAACCAACGTCAGGAAGGAAGGCAGGACTTAAGAAGCCACAAAGATACAACACTTACTCGTCAATGGCGATATACTTCCTCCGCTTCAGCGGCCTGAAGATGCCACCACTGCCACTCGGGGACCTATTCCTCTTCCGGAGCTCCTCGAAGTCCACGCAGAGCCGATCAAAGCGTTGGACATGGCGGCCAGCACGAGCTGCAGCAGGAGAAGCGCTTAAGGGGACAGCCTCAGGGGCGCCAAGCTGAAGAGAATTGCCGGGCGCCACCTCGCGGTGACCTGCCGAGGTCCCAAGAGCTTCGGCCTTAGGATTCGCGCGTTGCGTCGCCCCTGCAACTGCCGCCCCAGGACAAGAATCACGGGCTCCCGAGGACGACGCCTCAGGAGCCCCAGGCGGCATCAGCACCTCGGTGCTGGGGGTCACCGGCCCCGGATGGTGCTCGCCCCCTGCTTCCACACTTGGGGTGAGCTCGGCACCCACAGCGAAGAGGGAAACCACATTGATGGGGTTCTCACGGGGCCCCACCAGGCCGTCTGGGCACAACCCCCACTAGTCAAAAGAAGGCATGTGCTCCGCGAATTCCTCCTTGTTCGAGCAGCGGTACAACAAGAAACTCTTCCCAGGCATGTCGTCTGGCAACGGAATGCCCGTCAAGGCCTCAAGCACCGTCTTCCGCGTCTCGGGAGGGAGCCCGGACTCCTGAAGCCTCATATGGTCCTTGCTGTTGAGCAAGGCCCACATTGGTCGAGAATGGCGATGGGGTGGAGCGACCCGGCGCCTGACGAACTCCTTCACCACGATAGGCGCTGTCACCCCAAGGTCTTTTAGCTTCTTCAGCCTGAGCCAGACGGGGACAAGACAAGGTCTCGCAAGCTTCTCATGGCCCCAACCGGAGTTCGGGACAGCAGGCGATGACGGAGGCGAGAGCAGGGGGCTGAGCACCCCTACGTCCACATACACCCAGCGCGTCCGAAATCTGCCCGCGGGCGGCGGGAGGTCATAATCAATCCCCGAGCCGGCTGTCTCGGCCATGGCATGGAAGCTCACGCACCCCAAGCTCTGCCGGGGATCCACCAGATGCAACGAGAAGAAGTGGCGGAGAAGGGCCACGGAAGGGGCAATGCCCACCATGGCCTCGCAAACGAAGGCGAAGACAGCAAGAAGAGTCACAGATTGGGGGTCGAGATGTAGTATGCGGATCTAGTAATGTTCAAGCACCGCGTTGGAGAAGGCAGAGAAAGGAGGGACCAGGCCAGCCCAAAGAGCATCGATGAAGATTGGGACCTCAGTGGCAGCCCGGTCAATGCGAGCATGAGACGCAGGCCAAGCCACCGTCTTTCCCCACTCATTGAAGCTGGTGGCGAGCATGGGACGCACCTTGCCCATGGCCTCATCGTTGAGCACCAGCGACCGGCCAACTGTGGGCTTGGCGGCCGGAGGCGCGCTAGCCAAAGGCAGAGGTTTCTTCCCCTTATCTGCTTGTTTTGGCGCCATGACGATGGAGAGGGCAGAGCTCATGCCAGATTGGAAAGAGGAGCAGAGTCTCGGAGGAGCAGAGGAACTAGGGAAGTATGGCATGGGCGATGGAAGAACAACTGTGTAGGTTGCGGTGGCCGTGTAGCTAGGCGGATTCCAAGGCTGCATGGGAAGTGGAGACGCCCATGTCCAATCAACCGCCACGCATCGACCAAGGCTGTAGGCTATTGGGGCCCGCGGCGCTCCGCACTTGACCTTTGGCTTCGCCTCGAAGCCAAGCCCGAGCGCGCCTTGGGCCCGGGGGCTACTGTCGGCGTTCTCGGAACGGGGGTCCCTAGACTTGCCTGCTTGCAGCCCATGACGTGGCTCTGCAAGTGGGCCCGTACGGCCCATCTTCACCAACAAGCATTCAAGACCCTCGCGAGGGGCCAAGCGTCGCGAGGCGGATGACACAAGACCTCCCCAGGAGTGGCCTCACCAGGTTGGCTCGCGAGGGGCGGAGAGATCAAGGCAAGGCAAACCTCACGAGGTTCTCGTGACGTGAGCCATGATGACCGAGACTAGGCGGGCGCCTGCGCGCACAGAGTCCTTGTTTCCTCTCTGGTGCTAAGGAGGCAAGCGCAGGCATGGAGTACCAAGGCGTCAAGGAAAGGTTTCCATATCAATGCAACGAGACCAAGACAAGCAGGACGGCAAGATGGAGGTCACCGTGGAGCCCAAGGTGGCGTCACCACCAGAGCCTTTGGCAGGCGAAGACTACTTTTGTCAGGATAGCTTGTACTAGCTGTCCCCTTTCAAATTGGCCATTGTTGGCCCCCTTCCCGCTCAATATTTGGGAAGAGGACCAGGGCCCCTATAAATAGGACTACCCACCACAGTAGGAGGGGGGCCTCAGGCATCTGATCTTGAGCCAATCCTCACCCGCACATCGAGCACAAGAACACCTCACCCTCAGGAGGCCGTTCTTCCCCTTGTAACTGTTCATCCTCAGCCCAAGAGGCAATCCACCACCACCACACTGGAGTAGGTTATTACACCACAATGGTGGCCCGAACCAGTATAAATCTTGTGTTCTTTGTGTTGTGAGTTCGTCGAGCTAGCCCTTGAGATCTTAGCAAAGCTAGGGCATGGATCGGTAGGGGGAGAAATTCGCGCGCACCCCAGAGTTCAAACTTTAAGGGTTTTGCCGGAACCCGAGATCGGACACGTTGGCCATCCGTTCGCACGTTTCAAGCAAGAGATACCTGAGAAGTACGACGGGAGGCTGAACCAGGCAGATTTCCTGTGCACATGCACGGGAATAAGATTGAAGCACTAGCCCAAGTCAGAGTACAAAGGACCAAGAGATTTGAAAGACCAACATGCAGATCAGAGGGACCAAGATGAAGCCATGGAAGCAACATATTGTCAAGAAAAAAGGCCTCGTTTGTCGGGCAAGCATGCCTGGCATGTGACGAGGCCACCCCCAGACGAAGACGAGCAAAGCGTCCTAGCAGGGCCTGCCGGGGCTCGCGGAGGAAAAACCACCTCACCAACCATTCCACCACAAGCCACTCCTCCATCACTGTGGTGTCAAGACGCAGAGTGACTAAGTGGCAGCCATTCGCCACATGGCTACCTCTCCCTACAGGAAAAACCCACAAACAACACCCATCCTGCGACGTATCAAGCAAGCAGGCGCGGAGCTGGCAAAATCGTCGGGCAAGCCTTGTCGGGCAACCAACGATGTGACATTGAGCGGTGCATTTAATGCGCCCTGTCAGCCCCGCAGAGTTAGGTATGATAGCACTGTCGCTATCCTATCAGTGCGTAATGACTACTTTGCTATTGTGGTGACCCCTTGATCTATAAAAGGAGGCCCATGGCAACTGTAGAAAGGGTTAGAAGGTTGGATAACTCACACCTCCATACGCGCATAGCCACGATGGCCCAGAAGCAACCCTTGCCGCACAAGTGTACCGCGCTCCACCACCACCTTTCCACCATCAATCCACCAAAGCAGGAGTAGGGTTTTATGCCTCGCAGCAGCCCGAACCAGGGTAAAATTGCACGCACGTTTTCTGTTGTGCTGCCACACGCTCGTCTGCTCTTTGTGCAACGCGACGTTCCCTGCCGAACTAGAAAGGGGCCTCCTAGTCCCATAGGTGGCCGTGGTTTCCTGTGACATCTTTAGCACGCCAGGTAGGGGGCTCGCTTGTGCGAACCTGAAAGCGTGTGCAGCGCGTCATCTTCATCACCATCTTCATCATTGATGACGCCATCGACCGTGGCGCCCAAGAAGAAACCCGGTCCTTCGGCTCACCCATCCACCTCGAAGGGTCCACCGCCCGCGGCATCTAACGCTGCTGCGGGTGCGGGGGCACACGAGGATGCGGACACTGCTGTGATGTGGTCGGAGCAGGCGGCACCGTCACCACTTCCCCCTCAACCGACGCAGGAGCAGGGGCACCGGAGGAGAGCAGCATCGACAACACACCGACGACCATGCTTCCCGAGGTACCGGTGATGGGTTTACTCCATCTGCGCCCCTCTCCCCCACCAAAGGGCACAATGCTACCTCTTGAGCACTGCGTTGGTTTTCCCTTGAAGAGGAAAGGGTGATGCAGCAAAGTAGCGTAAGTATTTCCCTCAGTTTTTTAGAACCAAGGTATCAATCCAGTAGGAGGCTACGCGCGAGTCCCTCGCACCTACACAAAACAAATAAATCCTCGCAACCAACGCGATAAGGGGTTGTCAATCCCTACACGGTCACTTACGAGAGTGAGATCTGATAGATATGATAGGATAATATTTTTTGGTATTTTTATGATAAAGATGCAAAGTAAAATAAAAGCAAAGTAAAAAGGTAACGAAAATAACTAAGTGTTGGAAGATTAATATGATGAAGATAGACCCGGGGGCCATAGGTTTCACTAGTGGCTTCTCTCAAGAGCATAAGTATTTTACGGTAGGTGAACAAATTACTGTTGAGCAATTGACAGAATTTAGCATAGTTATGAGAATATCTAGGTATGATCATGTATATAGGCATCACGTCCGAGACAAGTAGACCGACTCCTGCCTGCATCTACTACTATTACTCCACACGTTGACCGCTATCCAACATGCATCTAGAGTATTAAGTTCATAAGAACAGACTAACGCCTTAAGCAAGATGACATGATGTAGAGGGATAAATTCATGCAATATGATAAAAAACCCATCTTGTTATCCTCGATGGCAACAATAAAATACGTGCCTTGCTGCCCCTACTGTCACTGGGAAATGACACCGCAAGATTGAACCCAAAGCTAAGAAAGATCAATCTAGTAGGCCAAACCAAACTGATAATTCGAAGAGACTCGCAAAGATAAGCAAATCATACATAAAAGAATTCAGAAGATTCAAATATTGTTCATAGATAAACTTGATCATAAACCCACAATTCATCGGTCTCGACAAACACACCGCAAAAAGAAGATTAGATCGAATAGATCTCCACGAGAGAGGGGGAGAACATTGTATTGAGATCCAAAAAGAGAGAAGAAGCCATCTAGCTACTAACTATGGACCTGAAGGTCTGAGGTAAACTACTCACACTTCATCGGAGGGGCTATGGTGTTGATGTAGAAGCCCTCCATGAACGATGCCGAGTGGGTACAGAAGGTTGCGGCGGTAGAATTAGGTTTTTGGCTCCGTATCTGATCGTTTGGGGGTACGTAGGTATATATAGGAGGAAGGAGTATGTCGTGGAGCAACACGGGGCCCACGAGGGTGGAGGGCGCGCCTGGGGGGGGGGGGGGTAGGCGTGCCCCCTACCTCGTGGCTTCCTCGAAGCTTCCTTGACTTAGGGCCCAAGTCTCCTGGATCATGTTCGTTCCAAAAATCATGTTCCCGAAGGTTTCATTCCGTTTGGACCCCGTTTGATATTCTTTTTGTGGGAAACTCGCAAATAGGCAAAAAAACAGCAATTCTGGGCTGGGCCTCCGGTTAATAGGTTAGTCCCAAAAATAATATAAAAGTGAATAATAAAGCCGTATAATGTCCAAAACAGAAGATAATATATCATGGAGCAATCAAAAATTATAGATACGTTGGAGACGTATCAAGCATCCCCAAGCTTAATTCCTACTCGTCCTCGAGTAGGTAAATGATAAAAATAGAATTTTTGATGCGAAATGCTACTAGGCATAATTTCAATGTAACTCTTCTTAATTGTGGTATGAATATTCAGACCTGAAAGATTCAAGACAAAAGTTTAATATTGACATAGAAATAATAATACTTCAAGCATACTAACTAAGCAATTATGTCTTCTCAAAATAACATGGCCGAAGAAAGTTCATCCCTACAAAATCATATAGTTTAGTCATGCTCCATTTTCTTCACACAAGAAGGCTCTCATAATGCACAACACCGATGACAAGCCAAGCAATTGTTTCATACTTAAGTAATCTCAAACTTTATAAACCTTCACGCAATACATGAGCGTGAGGCATGGATATAGCACTATGGGTGGAATAGAGTATAATGATGGGGGTTATGTGGAGAAGACAAAAAAAAGGAGAAAGTCTCACATCAACGAGGCTAATCAATGAGCTATGGAGATGCCCATCGATTGATGTTAATGCAAGGAGTAGGGATTGCCATGCAACGGATGCACTAGAGCTGTAAATGTATGAAAGCTCAACAAAAGAAACTAAGTGGGTGTGCATCCAACTTGCTTGCTCACGAAGACCTAGGGCACTTGAGGAGGCCCATTGTTGGAATATACAAGCCAAGTTATATAATGAAAAATTCCCACAAGTATATGAAAGTGACAAAACAAGAGACTCTCTATCATGAAGATTATGGTGCTACTTTGAAGCACAAGTGTGGAAAAAAGGATAGTAGCATTGTCCCTTTTTACTTTTCTTTTTTTTCTTTTTTTTGGGCCTTCTTTTTTTGGGCCTTTCTCTTTTTTTATTGGGACAATGCTCTATTAAATGATCATCATCACACTTCTATTTATTTACAACTCAATGATTACAACTCGGTACTAGAACAAGGTATGACTCTATATGAATGCCTCCGGCGGTGTACCGGGATATGCAATGAACCAAGAGTGACATGTATGAAAGAATTATGAATGGTGGCTTTGCCACAAATACTATGTCAACTACATGATCATGCTAAGCAATATGACAATGATGAACGTGTCATGATAAACGGAATGGTGGAAAGTTGCATGGCAATATATCTCGGAATGGCTATGGAAATGCCATAATAGGTAGGTATGGTGGCTGTTTTGAGGGAGATATAAGGAGGTTTATGTGTGAAAGAGCGTATCATATCACGGGGTTTGGATGCACCGACGAAGTTTGCACCAACTCTCAATGTGAGAAAGGGCAATCCACAGGTACCGAAGAGGCTAGCAATGATGGAAAGGTGAGAGTGCGTATAATCCATGGACTCAACATTAGTCATAAATAACTCACATACTTATTGCAAAAATCTACAAGTCATCAAAAACCAAGCACTACGCGCATGCTCCTAGGGGGATAGATTGGTAGGAAAAGACCATCGCTCGTCCCCGACCGCCACTCATAAGGAGGACAATCAAAGAACACCTCATGTTTCAAATTTGTTACATAACGTTTACCATACATGCATGCTACGGGACTTGCAAGCTTCAACACAAGTATTTCTCAAATTCACAACTACTCAACTAGCACAACTTTAATATCACTACCTCCATATCTCAAAACAATCATCAAGCATCAAACTTCTCTTAGTACTCAAAACACTCATAAGAAAGTTTTTACTAATCTTGAATACCTAGCATATTAGGATTATTTAAGCAAATGACCATGCTATTTAAGACTCTCAAAATAATATAAGTGAAGCATGAGAGATCAATAGTTTCTATAAAAACCAATCCACCATCGTGCTCTAAAAGATATAAGTGAAGTACTAGAGCAAAACTATTTAACTCAAAAGATATAAGTGAAGCACATAGAGTATTCTAATAATTTCTGAATCATGTGTGTCTCTCTCAAAAGGTGTGTACAGAAAGGATGATTGTGGTAAACTAAAAAGCAAAGACTCAAATCATACAAGACGGTCCAAGCAAAACACATATCATGTAGTGAATAAAAATATAGCTCCAAGTAAAGTTACCGATGGAAGTAGATGAAAGAGGGGATGCCTTCTGGGGCATCCCCAAGCTTTGGCTTTTAGATGTACTTAGATTATCTTGGGGGTGCCATGGGCATCCCCAAGCTTAGGCTGTTTCCACTCCTTGTTCCATAATCCATCAAATCTTTCACCCAAAACTTGAAAACTTCACAACACAAAACTTAACAGAAAATCTCGTGAGCTCCGTTAGCGAAAGAAAACAAAAGGCCACTTCAAGGTACTGTAATGAACTCATTCTTTATTTATATTGGTGTTAAAACTACTGTATTCCAACTTATCTATGGTTTATAAACTATTTTACTAGCGATAGATTCATCAAAATAAGCAAACAACACACGAAAAACAGAAGCTGTCAAAAACAGAATAGTTTGTAGTAATCTGTAACTAACACAAACTTCTGGAACTCCAAAAAATCAGAAAAAAATAGGAAGACCTATACAATTTGTTTATTGATCAGCATAAATTGGAATCAATATTGTATCACGTTCTGGTGATTTTTAACAATTATTTTCGTGAACAGAAAGTTTCTGGAAATTTCTGCATGATCAAATAACTATCATCCAAGAAGATCCTATAGGTTTAACTTGGCACAAACACTAACTAAAACATAAAAACACATATAACCAGAGGCTATATCAAATGTTTATTCCTAAACAGAAGCAAAAATAAAAATAAAAAAAATAAAATCGGGTTGCCTCCCAACAAGCGCTATCGTTTAACGCCCCTAGCTAGGCATAAAAGCAAGGATAGATCTAGGTATTGCCATCTTTGGTAGGCAATGCATAAGTGGCTCTCATAATAGATTCATATGGTAATTTTATTTTCTTCCTAGGGAATTGTTCCATGCCTTTCTTTAATGGAAATTGGAATCTAATGTTCCCTTCCTTCATATCAATAATTGCACCAATCGTTCTAAGGAAAGGTCTACCAAGAATAATAGGACATGAAGGATTGCAATCTATATCAAGAACAATAAAATCTACGGGCACATAATTCCTATTTGCAACAATAAGAACATCATTAATTTTTCCCATAGGTTTCTTAATAGTGGAATCCGCAAGGTGCAAGTTTAGAGAGCAATCATCAAAATCACGGAAAGCTAGCAAATAGCACAAAGTTTTGGGAATAGTGCAAACACTAGCACCCAAATCACATAAAGCATAAAACTCATGATATATAATCTTAATTTTAATAGTAGGTTTCCACTCATCATAAAGTTTTCTAGGGATTGAAACTTCCAACTCAAGTTTTTCTTCATAAGATTGCGTCAAAGCATCAACAATATGTTTGGTAAAAGCTTTATTTTGACTATAAGCATGAGGGGAATTTAGCACGGATTGCAACAAGGAAATAGAATCTATCAAAGAGCAACTACCATAATTAAACTCCTTGAAATCAAAAATAGTGGGTTTATTAATATCTAGGGTTTTGATTTCTTCAATCCCACTTTTATCAATTTTAGCATCAAGATCTAAAAACTCTGAATTTTTGGAACGCCTTCTAGGTAAAGGTGGATCATATTCAGTCCCATCATTATCAAGATTCATATTGCAAAACAAAGATTTAATAGAGGACACATCAATAACTTTTAGATCTTCATCTTTATTTTCATAGAAATTTGAAGAACACGCTTTCATAAAGCAATCTTTCTTAGCACGCATCCTAGCGGTTCTTTCTTTGCACTCATCGACGGAAATTCTCATGGCTTTGAGAGACTCATTGATATCATGCTTAGGAGGAATAGATCTAAGTTTTAAAGAATCAATATCAAGAGAAATTATATCAACGTTCCTAGCCAATTCATCAACTTTAAGCAATTTCTCTTCAAGCAAAGCATTGAATTTCTTTTGCGAATTCATAAATTCCTTAACACTAGTCTCAAATTCAGAGGGCATCTTATTAAAATTTCCATAAGAATTGTTGTAGGAATTATCATAATTATTAGAGGAATTACTAGGATAAGGCCTAGGATTAAAGTTTCCTCTATACGCGTTGTTACCAAAATTATTCCTACCAACAAAATTCACATCCATAGATTCATTATTATTCTCAATCAAAATAGACAAAGGCATATCATTAGGATCAGAAGAAACACTCATAGTAGCAAATAGTTTCATAAGTTCATCCATCTTTCCACTCAAAACATTAATTTCTTCTATCGCATGCACTTTTTTATTAGTAGATCTTTCAGTGTGCCATTGAGAATAATTAACCACAATATTATCTAGGAGTTTAGTAGCTTCTCCTAAAGTGATTTCCATAAAAGTGCCTCCCGCGGCCAAATCTAAAAGATTTCTAGAAGCAAAATTCAATACGGCCTAATTTTTTTTTTATAATCATCCACAAATTCAAACCATGAGTAGGGCAATTACGTATCATTAATTTCATCCTCTCCCAAGCTTGTGCAACATGTCCATGATGAAGTTGCTTAAAATTCATAATATCGTTTCTAAGAGAGATGATCTTAGCGGGAGGAAAATACTTAGAGATAAAAGCATCTTTGCACTTATTCCAAGAATCAATACTATTTTTAGGCAAAGACGAAAACCAAGCTTTAGCACGATCTCTAAGCGAAAAAGGAAATAGCTTCAACTTAACAATATCATTATCAACATCTTTCTTCTTTTGCATATCACACAAATCAACGAAGCTATTTAGATGAGTAGCGGCATCTTCACTAGGAAGGCCGGCGAATTGATCTTTCATGACAAGATTCAACAAAGCAGCATTGATTTCACAAGATTCAGTATCGGTAAGAGGAGCAATCAG
Source organism: Aegilops longissima (assembly GCA_021605205.1). Lineage (NCBI taxonomy): Eukaryota > Viridiplantae > Streptophyta > Magnoliopsida > Poales > Poaceae > Aegilops > Aegilops longissima. Next base: position 193,652,097 of record CM038679.1, read on the forward strand.
AGTGCTAAGGAAATCATTATTGTTGGTATTGGTAAAGTCACATAATTTGGTATTATTTTGAGCCATCGTGACAAACAAGCAATCCAACACACAAGCAAACAAAAAGCAAGCAAAAAAGAGGCAAACGTAAAAGAGAGGGCGAATAAAACGGCAAGGGTGAAGTGGGGGAGAGGAAAACGAGAGGCAAATGGAAAATAATGTAATGCGGGAGATAAGGGTTTGTGATTGGTACTTGGTATGTTGACTTTTATGTAGACCTCCCGACAGCGGTGCGAAAATCCTTCTTGCTACCTCCTGAGCACTGCGTTGGTTTTCCCTTGAAGAGGAAAGGGTGATGCAGCAAAGTAGCGTAAGTATTTCCCTTAGTTTTTGAGAACCAAGGTATCAATCTAGTAGGAGGCTACGCGCGAGTCCCTCGCACCTACAAAAAACAAATAAATCCTCACAACCAACGTGATAAGGTGTCGGATTTCGGGTTCCGGCAGACCCTTGAGGTTCGAACACTGGGGTGCGCATGGAATCTCACCCTCTACCTACCTGCACCCTGCCGGCTCGCTTGGCTCTAAACTACGAAAGGAACAACACAAGAGACACAAGGTTTATACTAGTTCGGGCCACCGTTGTGGTGTAATACCCTACTCTAGTTTGTGGTGTGGTGGATTGCCTCTTGGGCTGATGGTGATGAACAATACAAGGAAGAACAGCCTCGCGAGGGTCTGTTCTTCGCCGGGGCGATGAACTGCTTAGGGGATTTCAGTCGCCTTCTCTCTCTCTCTCTCTCTCTCTCTCTCTCTCTCTCTCTCTCTATCCAAGGTGCATCCAGCTACTGATCAAATGTCTCTACTATGGTGGCTAGCTCTACTTATATAGGCAGAGGCCCTGGGCCTCTTCCCAAATATTGAGCGGGAAGGGCGCCAACAATGGGCCATTTTGAAGGGGAACATCTGGTACACTTATCTGACTAAAGTTGGTCCTCGCTTTGTCAAAGGCTCTGGTGGTGGCCTTGGCTTGGGCTCCACAATGACTTCCTTCCTGCCGTTGGGTTGGTCTTGGTCTTGTTGCACCGAAATGGACGCCTTTGCTTGATGCTCTCACCTGTGCTTGCTCCCTTTGCACCAAAGATGAAAGGAGGACACTGCGTGGGCTGGCGCCCGTCTGGCGCCCTTGGTCATCATGGCTTGCGTCATGGGCACCTCATGAGGTACCCCGCCTTGATCTCTCCGCTTCCTCGTGAGCCAGCCTGACGAGGCCGTGCCTGAGGAAGCTCCCTGTTGTCCACCCCGCGAGTCTTGGCCCCTCGCGAGGCTCTTGAGCTTGTGTTGATGAAGATGGGTTGGGATGGGCCCCCCTTTGAGCCACGCCGCAGGCCGCAGGCAGGCAAGTCTGGGGACCCCCATTCCCAGAACACCGACAGTAGCCCCCGGGCCCAAGGCGCGCCCGGACTTGGCTGAGCAAAGAGGCGAAGGGGCAAGTGCGAAGCGCCGCGGGCCCTAACAGCCTGCGGCCTTGTGCGCCACGTGGCGGTTGATTGGACGTGGGCGGCACTATTCCCCCATGCCTCCTTATTTTGTGCCGTGCTAGGCGGACTCGTAGTCGCACACAGCCGCTCCCCTTTTCGCTGCTCGACCGTCCCCCACTCTTCCTCCTCTCGAACTCCAGCTCCTGCTCCCAATCCAATCTCGAACCTTCCTCCCCCCTTCCGTTGCCATGGCTCCGACGAAGAAGGGAAGAGGGAAGAAACCCATGCCTCCGCCTCGCTCGCCGTCGTCGGCGGCCCCCGCCGTCGATCGATCAATCATACTCAATCGAGAGGGCCTGGGCAAGGTCAGCTTGGCTTTGGCCACCATCTTCAACGAATGCGGGCGGACGACGGCCTGGCTCGCGTCCCACTTCGCCATCGACAGGATAATCACTGAGGTCCAGTATTTTGCCGACGCCCTGTGGGCGGGGCTGGTTCCCCCCTTCTCCGATTTCTTCAATGCTGTGCTCTCCCACTATCAGATCCATATGATGCACCTGGGTCCGGAATCCATCACTCTTCTTGCGGTCTTTGCCTTTGTTTGCGAGGCAATGATGGGCATCCTTCCCTCAGTGGCCTTACTGCGCCACTTCTTCTCTCGGCGCCTTGTTGACCCCACCCAATGTTCAGGGTGTGTGAGCTTCATTGCTGCGTCTGAAACAGCGGCTTCAGGGATCGACTTCAGCCTTCCTCCGCCCGCGCCTGGGTTCCGCGAGCGGTGGCTGTACGTGGACGTGGGGGTGCCCAGCCCCTGCTGTCGGAGCCAACATCACCCGCTGTCCCCAATTCGGGCTGGGGCCAGGAGACGCTCACGAGCCCCTGTCTCGCCTTCGTCTGGCGTCGCTTCGTGTTCTTGAGGGCGCTCGATGTGACGGCGCCCAAATTGGTGAAGGAGTTCTGTTATGTCAGATTGCCTCTCCAGCCCATTCCGCGGATGTGGGCCTTCAGCGGCGTGAAGACCGCATGAGGCTCCAGGAGGAGGACTTGACGCCTGAAGCACTGAGGAAGGTGCTCTTGGTCTTGACTGGGGACCCCACCCCTGGCAGCATCCGGCAAGGGGGTGCTTTGCCGTACTTTTGCTCAAGCAGGGGTGACTTTGTGAAGCAGATTCCCAGCTTCGACGAATGGGGGCTGCGCCCCGTAGGCCTCATGGGGTCTCGCGAGAACCCGGTGGTGGTGACTGCCCTTCCAGTCGGCCATGGTGGCTCTTCCTCGAGTGGCGGAGCAAGGAGTACGAGCCGCTGGAGGCTGAGGGGGCCTCTGCAGGGGTGACGGTCCCAAGCGGCGCTTTTGAGGGAGCAGCTCCTGAGGCCCAGGCGCCACGGCTGGGGGTGGCAAGCAGCTGCCCATAGTGCCTGCGGCTGAGGCCCCTGGGGCCCCAATTACTCTTCTTGGTGAGGTGACCGGCGGTGCGCATCAGGCATACGCACCCGACGCGGGTCGTCTCGACGCTCCTTCCTCGTCGCAGGTTGACCCCTGCGCTCAACTCTTGGGTCGTCTCCGCGTGGACTTTGAGGCTCTCCTAAAGAGGAGGGAAGCCTTGGGCGACGATTACCCTTGTCGCCTGCTGAAGCGCAGGAAGTACTTCGCCACCGATGAGTAAGATTTCCCCTTTTCTGGCTCCTGATTCTTTTGTTGCTTCTACTGATCCTTGCTCCGTAGGGCCCTTCCCGCCGAGCTCACTGAGATGGCTGAGGAGCCATCCCCCTGGGCTCCGCCTTCTCCGCCGCCTTCGAGCGCTCCGAGCAGCAGAGCCCTTGTGGTGAGGCCGGCCGAAGAGACGAGCCATCTTGAGGCGCATCGCGTCCCCGCGCGCCTCGTGACCCTCCTTCGCGAGCCTTCTCGTGGCATAGCCAGCCTGCCGTGGGCTTCTCATCTGGTCGTCGACCGTGATTGGCTGAGGCATTCCCTATGCTCTTCTTTGGGGGATGGGCTGGCTCCTGGTCGGGCTTCTGGCGAGGTGTGCCCGGCCGTGGCGAGGACGCCAGCCCCCAGCCCCCTGCCCGGAGGGGGAGTGCTGATTCGTGGCCCTCGGCGCTTGCCTGGGGCGGATGATGGTGTGGAAGTCATACTTGAGCAGCCCGGGAGCGTCGCGCTCTTCGCCAAGGGTTTCTTCGGAGGGCGGCTGATGCGGTGAGCCTGCTTGGTGAAGAGCTCGCCGATGAAGACGCGCGCCTCGAGGCCGAGGGCCTGCGCCTTGCCGCGGAGAGGCGCGAGCTGAAGGCGTCTGTCGCCCTTGCGTGCCATCAGCGTGGTCTTGACAATGAGGTGGCCAAGGCATCGCTGGCGGCCTCTCGGGAGGTCCGTTCTCGAGCCGTTGAAGAGGCTTGGGAAGCTGACCGGCGGCGAGAGGCGGCAGAGGAGCAGGCACGGGAACTCCTGGCCCGATGCCGCTTACTGGAGGAGCAGGTGGAGCAGTGCGAGACGGCCCTTGCGTCGATGAGGGTGGCCTCAGGCGACCCAGCAGAGCTCCGGAAGCGGGAGGAGGCGCTGGCGCTGGAAGCCGCCGAACGCGCACGCGAGTACGAACACCTGGAAACAAGGGAGCGCTTGGTGACGAGGGCGGAGGATGATGTCGCTGCGCGGGAGGCCCGTGTCCTGGAGGATGTCGGGCGTCGGGTGGCGACAGCGCGCTTGAACCTCGAGCGCGAGTTCGAGGAAAGGCTGGGGTTGATCCGGGCTGAGGCCGAAGGTAGGACCGCTGCCTTGAGGGCCAAGCAGGTGGAAGCGACGCGGCGGCCCGATGCTTTCCGGGCCGCCCTTGAGGTGGCGCAGGAGGATTTAACTACCTCCCGTGCCGAGGTGCTTCTTCTTCGCCAACGGGTGGACGAGGCTGAGGCCGTCGCGCGACAGAATGCGGACGAGATACGCGAGCGGCGGATCCTGGAGCATGAGCACGGCCCCATGCTCACCACGCTCTGGGAGAGAGCCAACACAGCCTTGGGTAACATCTGCGAGGCGGCTGTTGGCGAGCCGCATGCGATTAATTCACGCCGCAACCTTCGTTCTTCACCGACGTGGTGACTCGGCCGAGGCGCGGTCGGTCGAGCCAACAGGTTGGTGGAGGAGAGAGCGCGCCTGCTCGGGCGCCGCTTTTCTCACGTCTTCAGCCATCTCCGGATATGGACCCCACGCCGACTTCGACGCCGCCATCGCCCAAGACCCGTGCCGTCCGGCGAACTCGGCGACTTGGGTGGAGGATAACGTGGATGCCCTTGTCAGGGCCTTCGCTTCAGACAACGATGGCGTGATCGTGGCCGCTGATGAAGGCGGCGTGGTGAACGGCCCTGACGCTACTGGTGACGACGCAGAGAGCGACGGCGAGGCCAGCGACGCCAGTGACAATTCAGGAGGTGCCCCTGAGGATGCATTGGGGGATTTATCCGACTGACTTCGCACCGTTCCTGTTTCCTGCACGAATAGAGCTCAGGTTTTGCCCTGACGGTTGTGAGAGCATTTTGGGAGGGGGATCCCCTCATGTAAAACTTGTGTTCTACGTATTAGTAGATGCTATATCACCCGTACGCCTGTGCCAAGTGGCTGGCTAGTTTACCTTTGTCCCGCGCGGGCCCCGAGATAGCCTGTGGAGGACTGTGGCGTCTCGAGTGTCTCACGATCGAACCCGTAGGATCTGCAGTAAAAGCCTCCTGAGAGGATGCGGCGGCGGCAGTCTGGGCTGCACGCAAGCTAGGCCCAACCCGGCTCACGAGGGGCTCACGAGGGGAGGCAGCTGAGGCAAAGCGGTGACCGGAACGCGAGATATTGCTCGAACGAGACAAAACACCCCTTCCCCAAACACACGCAAATCTCAAATTCGAATCCAACTTAAATCCAGCGGGGGAAAGTTACAACCAAAGGGAAAAGCAATGAAAGCAAACCAAAAAAGACCGTGTCCGGCACCTAGTCTTGTCTTGGACGTCTTCTCACCAGCGCGGAGCTAAGTGCTGCCACTGGGCGTGGGAGGGAGCCCAGGGACTGAGGCCGGCACCCCTGAGACTCCGGGGCGTGTACAGCCCCACTCATTATTACGTGAGAGTGTCACGGGGCGGCGAGATTCACAGGCATTGGGCCTTCTTCACAGGTACCGGCCTTGCTTCATATCGCCATACGAGGGCCCCGCCTTGCGCCGCACTCTAGTGCCATCAACGATGACCGGAAACCAGGACGCCGCCGATGGGGTAGAGCGGTCGCCAGCGATTCCCCCGACGACCACGGGTCCTCCGCCAGGGGCAGGCCCTGAGGCACCTCCCCAGCGGAGGGCCTACTTCCTGAGAGCGGCTTGCTCTGAACGCCGCGGTGGTGATGCCGGATCTCGGCCCCTCTCCTGCAGCCCCCGACGCCCTCCTCCCGAGGGGTAGGAGATTGCGGGAGCGGGGCAGCCGCTCGCTGTGGCGACCTGCACCTCCTGCGATTCATGATTAACGTATGCCTGCTCTTGAGGAATTAGTAGTACCCGGTAATCGTCGCTTCCAGCATGGCCGGTGGGGCCTTCACGGGGCTCCTGGAAGAGCTCAGCTTCTGTCGCCTCGTCCCCCCAGCTTGGGCTGAGGAGCGAGCCTTGTTCGCCTTCATGCTGGTGCCCTTGGTCCATCATATGGAGCACGTATTCTTCTCGGGCCGCCATCCTGAAGGCCGCACCATAGTGCTCTGCATGCCATGCGGTTCTGCTTGAAGTGCCCACCTGGGGGTGGTAGCGCGGCGGCCCACTGGGGCCGTGGGTCGCGGCGAGTCCTTCTTCGCTGGCCGGGAGCGGAGGCAGCGCTGCCGCTGGCCCGATGCTGGTAGCTTCGCTGGCGTTGGAGTAGCCTTAGGGCCCGCGGCCGCGTTTGGAGCCCCCGCGCGGGCCGCCCTGGACCTGAGGTGGGAGCTGGGTGCAGAAGGGATGAGCCCCCGAGGCGGCAAAGCCCAGGAGCTCTGCCACCCGCTCTAGCAGCACGTCGCCGCCGCCTTCCAGCAGCCTGCACTGCAGTAGCTCCCGGGCCACCGTGAGCGCGGCCCTCGAGTTCGCCTGCTCCCGGGGGGTGTACGGCATCGCGGCTACGGCGTGGTTGGAGGCCCTCGCTGCCGACCGCACCTGCCGCGGCGTGAGAGTTGTCGAAGCCTTTCCACGTCGCCCGCGGCCCGCAGCGCCCTGCGGACCGTGAGCTGCCTGGGGTATGGGGTCGCCCGAGGCGAGCGGCTCTGCGTGGGCGGGCCAAGCCGCCCAGGGACCGGGGTTACCCACCTGGTCGCCGGACATGATGAGGACGATGCGACGGGACACGAAGTGGCAGGAGGTGGATCCCGGCGCACCCCTACCTGGCGCGCCAAATGTCGGATTTCGGGTTCTGGCAGACCCTTGAGGTTCGAACACTGGGGTGCGTGCGGAATCTCACCCTCTACCTACCTGCACCCCGCCGCCTCGCTTGGATCTAAACTACGAAAGGAACAACACAAGAGACACACGGTTTATACTAGTTCGAGCTACCATTGTGGTGTAATACCCTACTCTAGTTTGTGGTGTGGTGGATTGCCTCTTGGGCTGATGGTGATGAACAATACAAGGAAGAATAGCCTCGCGAGGGTCTGTTCTTGGCCGGGGTGATGAACTTCTTAGGGGAGTTCAGTCACCTTCTCTCTCTCTCTCTCTCTCTCTCTCTCTCTCTCTCTCTCTGTCCAAGGTGCATCCAGCTACTGATCAGATGTCTCTACTATGGTGGCTAGCTCTACTTATATAGGCAGAGGCCCTGGGCCTCTTCCCAAATATTGAGCGGGAAGGGCGCCAACAATTGGCCATTTTGAAGGGGAACATCTGGTACACTTATCCTGACTAAAGTTGGTCCTCGCCTGTCAAAGGCTCTGGTGGTGACGCCTTGGCTTGGTCTCCACAATAACTTCCTTCCTGCCGTTGGACTGGTCTTGGTCTTGTTGCACGAAATGGGCGCCTTTGCTTGATGCTCTCTTCTTTGCTCCTTTGCACCAAAGAGGAAAGGAGAACAGTCTGCTGGCTGGCGCCCGCCTGGCGCCCTTGGTCGCCACGGCTTGCGTCATGGGCACCTCGTGAGGTACCCCGCCTTGATCTCTCCGCCTCCTCGTGAGCCAGCCTGACGAGGCCGTGCCTGAGGAAGCTCCCTGTTGTCCGCCCCGCGAGGCTTGGCCCCTCGCGAGGGTCTTGAGCTTGTGTTTATGAAGATGGGCCGGGATGGGCCCCCCTTTGAGCCACGCCGCAGGCCGCTGGCAGGTAAGTCTGGGGACCCCTGTTCCCAGAACGCCAACATAAGGGGTTTCAATCCCTACACGGTCACTTACGAGAGTGAGATCTAATAGATAAGATAGGATAATATTTTTTTGTATTTTTATGATAAAGATGCAAAGTAAAAAGGCAACAGAAATAACTAAGTGTTGGAAGATTAATATGATGAAGATAGACCCGAGGGCCATAGGTTTCACTAGTGGCTTCTCTCAAGAGCATAAGTATTTTATGGTGGGTGAACAAACTACTGTTGAGCAATTGACAGAATTGAGCATAGTTATGAGAATATCTAGGTATGATCATGTATACAGGCATCACATCCGAGACAAGTAGACCGACTCCTGCCTGCATCTACTACTATTACTCCACACATCGACCGCTATCCAAAGATGCATCTAGAGTATTAAGTTCATAAGAACAGAGTAACGCCTAAGCAAGATGACATGATGTAGAGGATAAATTCATGCAATATGATAAAACCCCATCTTGTTATCCTCGATGGCAACAATACAATCGTGCATTGCTGCCCCTCATCCTTTGGGAAAGGACACCACAAGATTGAACCCAAAGCTAAGCACTTCTCCCATTGCAAGAAAGATCAATCTAGTAGGCCAAACCAAACTGATAATTCGAAGAGACTTGCAAAGATAACCAATCATACATAAAAGAATTCAGAAGATTCAAATATTGTTCATAGATAAACTTGATCATAAACCCACAATTCATCGGCCTCAACAAACACACCGCAAAAAGAAGGTTACATCGAATGGATCTCCATGAGAGAGGGGGAGAACATTGTATTGAGATCCAAAAAGAGAGAAGAAGCCATCTAGCTACTAACTATGGACACGAGGGTCTGAGGTAAACTACTCACACTTCATCGGATGGGCTATGGTGTTGATGTAGAAGCCCTCCATGATCGATGCCCCCTCCGGCGAAGCTCCGGAACAGGCCCTAAGATGGGATCTCGTGGGTACAGAAGGTTGCGACGGTGGAATTAGGTTTTTGGCTCCGTATCTGATCGTTTGGGGGTACGTAGTTATATATAGGAGGAAGGAGTACATCGGTGGAGCAACGTGGGGCCCACGAGGGTGGAGGGCGCGCCTGGGTCCAAGTCCCCTGGATCATGTTCGTTCCAAAAATCACGTTCCGGAAGGTTTCATTCCGTTTGGACTCCGTTTGACATTTTTTTTCTGCGAAACTCTGAAATAGGAAAAAAAACAGCAATTCTGGGCTGCGCCTCCGGTTAATAGGTTAGTCCCAAAAATAATATAAAAGTGAATAATAAATCCCAATAATGTCCAAAACAGAAGATAATATAGCTTGGAGCAATCAAAAATTATAGATACATTGGAGACGTATCACACAACCACAACAACGACGCTCAGACTGGGGCGAACCGCCGACCTCCGGCCGCCGCCACCACGGGTGCGGTCGCAACGCCTACACCTCCCCCGAGACGGGTCGACAGAGCCGCTGCGCTCAAAGGAGCCGCCGGCCCTCGAGCGCCTTCGCCACACCACATCCAGGTGGTTGCCCCGCAGCAACAGCGGGGGTGCCGTACTACCACCTCTGGCACCGTCAGGAGCCGAGCGCCTGTGCGCGATCAACTTCAGCATCATCCATTCCAAGCATAGCTTCGGAGGCCATGGCACGAGCTCAGCTACTGCTGAGGTTTCCGCCAGCGGCCGAGTAGATGGACGAATGGCGTGCCGCCATCCAGAGCCTGCTCGGTTTCGCTGAAGCTGGAGGCTCATGGCGAGCTGGCCAGCCACAGCCTCCCCAAGCAAGAGCAACAACTCACGCTGCTGACCGTACGGAAGGAGCCATCCCCACGGTGCAGTCCCCACCGCGGTAGCCAGCACGAGCGCAATAAAATCAAGAGCCTGATGTTCTCTCGATGGCCTCTACTGACCCTCGAGCACGTCCAGGCCAACATCGAGCCCTGGAGGATAGGCAGAGAGGAGACGCGTGTGTCGTCATCGAGCAACGCCACGACGACCTCCACCAGACCGATGGGTGCGATGGCGTCAAGGTCGACGAGCCTGCGCTCGGTGTTGGTGGGTGCCTACCTTTCGAGGTTGGCTGCCCTGCCTTTACACGAGAGCTGCGGCAAGTCCGTTGGCCGTCCGGTCGCACGTTTAAGCAAGAGATACCTGAGAAGTACGACAAGAGGCTGAACCTGACGGACTTCTTGAGTATCTACACATAGTTGTTCAGGCTGCCGGGGAAGAGATGAGAATGTGTTTTCCAACTACTTCCCTTTGGCCCTCAAGTCCAATGTGAGCTCTTGGCTGATGCACCTACCAGAGAACTCCATTTCGTCATGGGCTGACCTGTTCCACGAGTTCATTGGCGCCTTTACTGGCGGTCATCAAGAACCCGGCAGGCCCAGTGACTTGCAGCTTCTCCAGCAGAAGGAAGGAGAAACCCTCCGTAAGTATTTATAGAGATTCAACAAAGTTCATAGAAATATCTCAAATATCCATCCGGCAGCCGTAATAGCTGCCTTCCAGTCCAATGTGCGCAACCGCCGGATTCGTTCCAAGATGAACGTGTGGTTTCCCAAGACTGTGAAGGAGCTTTAGACATTAGTGGATAAGTGTGCTCCGAAGGAGGAGGGAAGAAAGTTCCCCGGAGAGGAAGATTGCACTAATGTTGATTCAGAGGATGAGGACGAATCAACTAGTCAGAAGAAGAGCAAGAAGCGCAGTAAGAAGCGGAGAGATAAGGCAGGGATGACTGTTGAAGGATCGAGTACACCTAGTACTGGCAAGAAGGCCAAAGCCGAGGCCCCCGGTGTCGGTGTCAAAACCGGCCGATCTCGGGTAGGAGGTCCCGAACTATGCGTCTGAGGATCGAAGGTACCAGGAAAAGGGGGACACGATGTTTACCCAGGTTCGGGCCCTCTTAACGGAGGTAACACCCTACTTCCTGCTTGATTGACTTGGATGAATATGTGGATTACAAGAGTTGATCTACCTCGAGATCGTTGCGGCTAAACCCTAGATGTCTAGCCTGTATGATTATGACTGGCCCTATGGACTAAACCCCCGGCTTATATAGACACCGGAGGGGCCTATGGTTGTACAAAGTCAGTTTACAGAGAAAGTAATCTTCATATCCGAACGCCAAGCTTGCCTTCCACGCCAAGGAGAGTCCCATCCGGACATGGGAGAAGGCCTTCTATCTCGTATCTTCATGGCCCACCAGTCCGACCCACATCACATAGCCTGGACGCCCGGGGACCCCCTAATCTAGGACTCCCTCGGTAGCCCCTGAACTAGGCTTCAATGACGATGTGTCTGGCGCGCAGATTGTCTTCGGCATTGCAAGGCGGGTTCCTCCTCCGAATACTCCAAAGCAGTTGATCAAAAAGAACTATATCCGGCTCTGTACCATAGTTACAACCCTGAACCATAAGAGCAAAATACTTTAAACAAAAACAAGTCATATCTTCTGACAACTTTTTTGGTGAGGCGTTGTATTCCGGCTTTATTGTTATTTCGAACAGTTTTTAGCCTCCCGCTTCACGTTTCGAGGCGCGGTTTTTATTGACACGTCTTGTCAAAGCAGAGATCGTGTCCCCTTATTACGGGATCCTCATCAATACGGGGTTGGGAAATCTAACCGTGCCGTTTGCACGACCCCTAGGGAATAGGCGAGGATTAAGACTCGTGGGGGGATGCTTGATATTCACTGCCTTTATAAGAAGATTGGGATTCACCTTTTTACCTCACGCCTTCTTCCTCCTCAGCCCATCTGTCCTCGAGCTCCAGCGCCCAAGTCTCAAACTTTCCCCTCGCAACCAACTACTCCGGCCATGCCAGGATCTGGAGCGTAGGGCAAGTGGATGGCCTCCTCAGTCACGGAGGGGAACATCCAGGAACTCTGGGAAGCGGGGTACTTAGCCAAAGAATTCGCCCATCGGCTCAATACTGAGAAGCAGATCATTCCCACCCGAGAGCCCAATGAGAGGGTAGTATTCATCCCCCACGTTCTTCGCGGGCTAGGGTTTCCTCTCCACCCCTTCATCCGCGGGCTCATGTTCTATTACGGGCTAGATTTCCACGATCTAGCCCCGAATTGTCAGGACCCCGATTCCAAGTCACATTGATCTAGCCGGTAACACCTCATATCACTTTGCGGCCTCACGCACGGTATTCCCACGGGTGTCGCCTTACCATGGCCCGGGACCGTTTGCGCCTTTTGGCTCACATATATGATAGTGTCGCTAGCATCCATATGACAGAGAACCCGGGCCGACATGACTAGTCGTGAACCCAAAGTGGCACTAACTTACGGGGACAGGCATACATGAATCAACATCGAGCATGTCGGTCAGCAGCGTGCGAATCTAGGCTGTAGCACTGGGCTAACAGAACTCCGGTGAACCGGGCTTTAGCAGGCTAGGCAGGACTCCGGATGTCACCGCGTGACATTTCCCGAAGGACGTACACGAGAACGGTGAATCACATGCCGGCCAGTCATGTGTTCCGGAGCAGTAGTGCTGGGCTAGTAGGACTCCGGTGAACCGGGCTGTAGCCGACTACTATGGCTCATGGAAGCACAAGACTACATTTCTGCGTACGAGAGGCTACCAAGGATAAACAACTAGGTTGTCGGATCGCACACATACCAAGCATTTCAATCATACACACAATATGCTCGATATGTGTAAATACAACATGGCATCACAACAAAACTCTATGACTCAAAGTATTTATTCATTAGGCTCCGAGGAGTGAGATATTACAAACATGGGTCCCATGACCTAACATTCAGAGCATACAAGTCAAAGCACATGCAGAAGCTTAACATGTCTGAGTACAGAAATCTACAAATAAAAAAAGGCTGAGAAGCCTGACTATCTACCAGATCCTGCCGAGGGCACAAGATCGTAGCTGAGGTAACAAGCTAAACGTCGAAGTCCACGCGGAACTACTAGCGAGACTGAAGTCTCTCTGCAAAACATAAATTAATCAAACATTGAGTACAAATGTACCCAGCAAGACTTACATCAGAACTAACTACATATGCATCGTTATCAACAAAGGGGGTGGTGGAGTTTAACTGCAGTAAGCCAGCTTTGACTCGATGGCTATCCTGAACTACGACTGCAAGTAACTCTTTGAGGTGGCGCACACGAGTCCACATATTCACCATATCAATACACCACTATGGATCCTCTCCCGTCTCCCTATGAGAACGCCATCCATAGCACTCACGCTTATATTGCGTATTTTAGAGTATCCACTTTGACTTGTCTATGAACTATACAGGCAACCCAGAAGTCCTTCACCGCGGACACGGCTATTCGAATAGATGATGTTAGCCCTGCAGGGGTGTACTTCTTCACACACGCTCTTGCCACTTACCACCATGTACACGTCGTGTATCTCGGCAACCTTCAAGTGGAAGCCTGGCGAGGGAGTCGGCCACGACCTGACTAACCACACAAGTCTCCAGTCCAGGTTTATCCCCTATTCCGGTTCCATCCGCAAGGAGATCCGGCCGGGGTGTCGCTCACGGCCCCAAACGATGAGAGCAGGGTTCCCGAGGCACCAAACGGGCGAGCCGGTAAACCGTGCCTCATTTATCTACCGCAACATAGCCCTCCCCTAGGGTCAGCGCTATGCAAGCCCCCAAACACATATCCTACAAACACCTGAAACTAGTTGCAACTCCTGGACAAAGATCAAGGCGATTAATAAGCCGAGAGGGGTCGAGTTACCGGAACCCAATGTGTGGTAGTAACTGTTCATGGATCACAAACACAGAACTCAGTTCCTGAGGACGGCTGCAATGAGAAAACCCACCATGTACTCCTACATGGCCTCTCACCGCTACCTTTACCAAATCGTGTTCACACAGTTAGCTCTCAATAGTAGGACATGTTCACCACATTCCAATTCATCCCTGATGAATCAGACCTGACTCAACTCTAAGCAGTAGCAGGCATGACAACAAGCATGAATGAGTAGGCACACCAGGGCTCAAACAACTCCTACTCATGCTAGTGGGTTTCATCTATTTACTGTGGCAATGACAGGTCATGCAGAGGAGAGGGGTTCAACTACCGTAGCATGTAACAGTTGAATCGTTTTTGTCCTAATGCAGTAAAAGAGAGCAGAAGCGAGAGAGTGGGATTGTATCGGAATGAGCAAGGGGGTTTTGCTTGCCTGACAGAGTGGTAGAGGGGTACTGCCCTTCAGTTGGATACTCGTGAATATCCTCGGAGGCCCAACCTACCACGAAGATCACACCGGTAACACAATCATTACATGGCAATATGAAACAATATGATGCATGCAATGACATGGCAAAATGAGTGTGTTTTGGCTAATGCAGCTTTGAATTGGGTGGTTTGTGTTCATTTGAATCAAAGATTCAAATACAAACCCAAAATATGAACTCATATAAATGCATTATCTTGTTTCATCTAAACAGCAAGGTTAGGTTGCTCTAACATGCATGAAACCAGTACAGATGGGTAGATTGGATTTTTTTGATAATGTTTCATATATAACTTATTTCATTTGGAGTTACAGTTGAATTTCTATGATTTTTCGAAGTTTGCAACATATTCTGAAATTTCGAAATCATTTTTGAATTAGAAATATTCCAGAAAATGCTTACTGCGTCAGCTCTAGGTCATGCTGACGTTAGCTGGTCAACAGGGTCGGTCCTGGTCAAACCTGACCCGTGAGCCCCACATGTCATTGGCTCAGTTAGTTAACAGGTTTTAAAATAAACCTAATCTAATGATCAACAGGGTCGGGCCCACTGTCAGTGTGACCTGGTTAAACTAACTGCAGGGTTAGTGGCTAAACTAATCCGCCACGTCACCTAACCGGCGATTAGCCGCCGGTGCTAACACTACAAAAAAAGACACATCCGTGACATTTTGGGCCGAACGAATTTTTTTTCTGTCATACATATGACACTTCTATGTCGATAATTGTGACAAAACCCGGTATCATCATAGATGTGGTGGGCTCCTACATCTATGACAAAAAATCATGACAGAAAATGGGCTTTTCATCCTGGGCAGGCCGGAGAAGCAGCTGCATGACATTCTTTGGGCCGTCCATGACGGAAAAAACCGTGGAAGAAGCAAGGGCGAGGAAAATTTCAGGGAGTTGCCGGTTATGGTGGGAGGTCGGGGGCCGAGTGATGCGCGTTTCTCTCGTACACATGCGAGGCGGTGGCTCTAACTGAACCCGAGTGAGGCGTTGGGCTCTAACTGAACCCGAGCGATTGCACTCAGGCTACACGTTACTAAACCCGATCGATCGATCGAAGGCTGTTAACTGAACCCGATCGAGTGATTCCTTCACTACTGCTGCTAACTGAAGCCGATCGATGCTGCCTCTGGGAAGAACAGTGAGCATTGCGGGGGGTTTGGATGAACAGCGAGCGGTGGCATTGCCTCTGGATGAACAGGACCCCGTGGTGTGGAGGGCTGGATGAACAGTGGACGGTGGAGGGGTGGCCGTGGAGGGGTGGTTGAACTGGACCCCGTGGTGTGGAGGGCTGGATGAACAGTAGACGGTGGAGGGGTGCCCGTGGAGGGGTGGTTGAACAGTAGCCGGTGGAGTAGCGCGCGATGGAGGCTGGATGAACAAGAGTCCGTGGAGGCTGGAGGAGGTCGATGGTGGAGATGAATAGTATCCCATGGAGTCCCGTTTTGCGGTACGTCACACCCCTCCTGATGAACAGAATCCCCGTTTCGACCATAGCGCTCCAACACAAGTCCGTTTCGTCCATTTTGCGGTACGCCACACCCTCCCGATCAACAGGACCCCGTTTAGACCGTAGGAGGTCTGTTTAAATCCGTTTTGCGGCATGCCACACCCTCCCGATCAACAGGACCCCGTTTCGACCGTAGGAGGTCCGTTTTCTCCGTTTTGGCGATGCGCCACACCCTCTCGATCAACAGGACCCGTTCGAGCGTGGCGGTCGAACACAAGGTCGTTTCCTCCGTTCTGCGATACGCCAGCCTCGTTCCATCGCTGTTCCGTCCAAGCGGTTGGCTCCCACGCGCCTTCCGTTGCCTCCCGATGAACACGACGCATTCGTCTGCCTCCCCATAAACACGACGCATTCCGTTGCCTCCCCATGAACACGACGATGCTATTTCTCCGTTTTGACCCAGCCATGTACACGAGCCCTGGCCGTACGTATGCGCGAGTAGGCGTTCGAGACCCCACCCGTATGTACACATACGTGGCCGTATTTTCTTTCTTGCACCCTGGCCGCTGTGCGTACGTGTACATGCTACGTGCACGCCTCTACTATGACACGTGCGCGCCTCTACTACGACACGTGCGCGCCTCTACATCGACCAGTATGTACGTACACATTCACGACTAGGATGTCAGCGCTACGTACGCTTCGACCAGGTGGGTCCCGACTGTCAGGCACTTCCTTGCCTGCGAAGATGTAGCTGGTGAGTCCCAGCAGTCAGGGGGCGAATCGTTTTGTTTTTTTTGCCCGGACGCACTTCCTTGCGTGCGAAGGTGTAGATGGTGGGTCCCAGCAGTCAGGGGGGCGAATCGTTTTTTTTTGCCCGGACACACTTCCTTGCGTGCGAAGATGAAGCTGGTGGGTCCCAACAGTCAGGGGGAAACGTTTTTTCCGCAAAATACAGTGGCCCATCCAGTGGGTCCCAGCTGTCAGGTGGAGGAATCATTATTTTCCGTGTAATTAGGAGGCACTTCCTTGCTGCGGCCGTGGACCCAGCTGTCAGCCTCTGCACGTACAGTCCACGTCCGATGGAAGTCGTTCCTTGACCACGTTGACCAGGGCGCACCGAGAGCACCACGGCGGTGGACGACGGCGAGGCCTAGGAAGGGGACGACTCGGAGCCGGGAAAGACGCAGTAGTGGAAGCCCGCGCAGAGAGGAGTACGAGGGTTCACTAGTTCGGCTGCAGTGTGAGGCTGCCGTCGCCGCAGGGCCTGGCCAGCGGTGGGAATAGTAGGGGGCGGTGAGGCCTCCACGGCAGCACAGCCGACCATGGGAGGCAGGAGCATGCGGCATGACCGGCGCTGCTTTGGGCGGCTGGAGCAAGAAGACCAGAGGTTGAAGAAGCACTACGGCCGTTGGATGGACATCGTCACGGTCCTTTGAGCTAGAATCGTTCATATTGACTAAGTTGACAAAGCCCTCCGTCCCCGTCAACTTAGTTGGCCCACAAGTCATCCTCCCACTATGGTGGGTCCCAGCTAGCAGGGTGGGTATTAAATTTTTTGTGCGTAATAAGGAGGCACTTCCTTGCGTGCGAAGATATAGCTGGTGGGTCCGACATGTCAGCGGGGGGAATGCTTTTTTCCCAAAATACAGAGGCCCTTCCGGTGGGTCCCAGCAGTCAGGTGGAGGAATAATTATTTTGCGCATACAGTCCATGGCTGATGGATGTCGTTTGTTGACCACGTTGACCAGGCCGCGCCGAGAGCACCATGGCGGTCGACGGCGAGGCCTAGGAAGGGAACGACAAGGAGCCGGGGAAGACTCGGCAATTGTTGCCCACGCGGCGGGGAGTACGAGGGTTTACTGGTCCGGCTGCCATCGCCGGAAAATAACAGGAGGTGTGGGTGAGTAGAGGAATGGCCTGGCCAGCAATGAAGTAGGGTGGGGTGGTGCGGCCTGTGCGGCAGCACAGCCGGCCACGGGAGGCGGGAGCAGGCAGTCCCAACAGAGCTGGTTTGGGCGGCTGGAGCAAGAAGATCAGATATTGAAGAAGTAGCACAGCCGTTGGATTAACATCCAATGGTCACTGCTGCTAGAATCATTTGTGGACTAAGTTGACAAAGCCAAAGTACACGTCAACCTAGTAGACCCACAAGTCAACCTCCAAATTTGTCCCCAACAGCATACAGCCCGAAATTTCTAGCCAGATTCAAATTAATTTTAAATCTAAATATTCCTTAATTTAAATTCAATAAAATTTTACCCGCACAAAAACCATGAAATTTAAAATATCAAAATTCGAAAGAAAACAATATTTTGGAACTAATTGCCTGTTTGCTGTATTTTTTCATTTTACAGCCCATTTATTATTACTTATAGCCCATTTCTTATTACTTATAGCCCATTTTCTGGGCAAATGCATCCCTCGTCGTCTTGAAAGATTTCCGGTCCAGCAGGGCGTAGAAAAGCAAGTAGGCCTATGTTGGTTATTCTGCAAAAAACAAAATAGCTGGCTAGCCATTTTTCAGAAAGGAAAGAAACAAACTAGGTTGGTCATGTGCTAAACATATGAAATAAAAGCCTGGGCTAGACGGGCCACGAGTCCCGCACAACCCAGTTGATACCCTTCTCCGTCCCAAAAAAACAAAATTACTGCGCGCTGCTGGGTCCCTACTGTCGTCCTCACCATGTACAGTCATCTCCTTATTCCTCTCGGTTGTTGACCATGTTGACAACACCGAGATGGCGCCCAAGAGCGAGCGAACCAAGGCGGAGGACGATGGTGAGACCTCGGACGGGAATGAACAGGAGCCGGGGAAGATCACAGCCAGCCGTGGGAGGCGGGAGCAGGCGGTCCCGTTGGCGCTGGTTTGGCTTTGGCGGCTCGAGGAAGAAGAGACTGAAGAAACATGAGAGACGTTGAATGTCAATCCAACGGTCAAGGTTGGCACAATCTTTTTTGACTGAGCGGACACCAAGTAGCATACTTTTTTAGGAAGAAAATTGCGAGGAAAATGCGTTCGTCTACCGTCCTCCTCACATGGAACGTTCGCCACATAAGTGACTAGCACCCTTGGTTTTCAACCGACAGGTCTTGGGTTCGAGTCCGATGTACTCTCAATTTTTTCCTCCTTCCTTCCTCGCAAAAAAAGGGAAAGAAAATCAAAGACTTGGGAAGGCATACAGGACAAGCTAGTGTACCAGTAAAGAGACGATGCCGAGTTTTCTAAAAAAGAAAGACGTGCTCCTGTAGCTGGTTCGAATCCAAACCTAGACTATGACTATATATGGTGCTATGCTACTATGCAAGTAATGAAACTGACATATCCAACGTTAAGCTTCTCCTCTTCTCTACTTACTCGCCTAGCATCGAAGCTCGCCACAAAGCAACCATGTCTGATGGCTGCTCGTCCACCTGCTCTTCAGTAGGCAACAACAAGATATGCGCCAAGTCTCCACCCGTACCATCACCTGTGGGTCTCATCACACCCCCGCCGGCACGCGCACCACAGCCGATTGCTCATCGCAACCCGCTGCCATTGGTGTGGTGCCACTGCTGCAAATCACGCAGAGTCATCCGTCGCGTCTCAACCACAATCCGCCACTCTGGCCGAGTCTTCTACAAATGCCGGAATCATGGGGTAATAATATGTTTAAGTGTTGTTCTGCTGCTTTTAGTTGCTGATTTTTTTAATAGGCTGGTTGATGATCTTCCAATTTGATTCACGCAGAAAAGGGAAGATTCGTGTGATTTGTATTTCTGGGAAGTTGCTGATGTGGGGGAATGCAACTACGCTGATTATTTGGTTAGCCGAGGAATCCCAATACCAGCAGGTTGGGGTGTTGGACAAATGGCGAAGGAGCACGAGAAGAGGAAGATCAGAGCGTAAGGTTAAAGATGCAGTTCCTCGATCATGGCCAAGCAACAGCTGCTGAGCGGCCTTGACATCAATGAGGAGATGAAAGAGCTTGTGAAGATAATGGGAAAAATCGATGTGCTCAGTAGGATGATTGTCTCTTTATTTGCGATGTATATAGCACTTTCGTGATGTATTCAATTAGCTACGACATGAGCACTTTGCTGAAACTAGTAATGAATGAAACCTGTGTAGCAGGCTGAGCGTAGTGTTGTGAACATCTAATGATTTCTATTAACGGAAATCAGGGGGTATCCCCTTTTGCTCATATAATTAAATAAATAGCAGAGGCCCTGTTGGGTCAGCTTTGTTCACATTCGAAGATGTCGAGCAAATTGCTGTCCAACAGCAAACTATGTCATCATATTCAAGTTTCACATCCAAATATGAGTACAAGTAAACACCAATGTCATCATGTTTTAGTTGTCATACAATCACCAAACACAAATCAGCATACATAACAAGTGATGTTCTCACGGCAAAATACTAAGCAACATGTTCATCAGGTTTCAGTTGTCATAGCAAACACAATTTCACATAGTAGATAAAAAAACGTCTTCTGACAGGAAAATACGACAAAAGCAATGTAATCATCATCCGCAGCAGCAGCGTCAACATCTTCACCATGTGTATCAGTCTGAATCGTAATTCCCAACGGTGTCATCTTCTTCTTCATCCTCAACGTCCTCGAACGTTGGCTTCTTCTTGATCAACTCTTGTATGTCCACAGCACGACAGGCAATCTTTTCGCCGGCGTCATTGACGTGATGGTTCTCAAAGATATTAGGAACATCTGTGTTATCTTGTACATCAGGAGCAGTGTGAGCATCATCTTGTTGTGCAACTTCATTAAACGAATTCCTCTGCTCAAACCTTTGCAATACTCTCCCGCCATCGCTACGTGCAAATGTGTCTTCCAAGAAAAATATCTGTGTTGCTTGATTTGCCAAAATAAAAGGCTCGTTGGTCTGGTACGCTGCCTTGACATTGATGAATTTGAAATAATCATCATCTCTGGGTTTTGCGATCCTCGAAAACAGGTTATACCAACGACAAAGACAATGAACCACACACCGATGATCCTCGAATCGGAGATATACTGCAATCAACAATGTCTCATTATGTTAGCATACATTTCAGTTGTCTCTTTGTCATCGTATCCGTGCTCATGATGGCACTGTTTTGTGTCTTCCTGCCTTCGTCTCGTGCAAGGGTGTTGTAGCGCACATCTCCAACAACGCAAGATTCATAATGTCTTACCGAGTATCGGGACCCATTGCTAGTGAGTAAAGGGCATCATCAACTTCCTGCCCATCCTCCGCATCTTCTTAACCTATGGTTAGAAAATAGACAAGATGATCATCTTATGTACTCAATATATTAAAAAAACTGACAGTGCACTTCAAAAGCTTACATGGTTCTTGAACCATTTCGCAAATCCTGCCATAACCAGTTTGTCAATGTTTCTTGGATTTTGCGGCAATAACTCCTCTTTGTAGATGCTGCACAACATAGTGATCGTGTCAAACATCTAAATATATAAGAATGTGCTGCAAGTTTAGTAGATTACGATGTATAAGCTGCGAGACTACACTTACTTGATATAAGGTAGTATCTCGGGCAGTTATTCAACACATACCAAACCATTTTGTCCAAATCTTTAGGTTTGTCCTCTTGTCGACTCTTCCACCTAACTCGAATGTAATAATCGAAAACATTGAGCCCGGATTGTCTTCACCCACCTCTTTGCTAAGCTGATCACTGTTTCAATGTATTTTGAGCAGAATGTCAACGCTTCTGTAGCAATGTAGGCCTCTGCAATGGAACCCTCGGGTCTAGCTTTGTTCCTAACATAGCCCTTGAAAGTGCCTAGCCGCCTTTCAATAGGGTACATCCAGCCATACTGTACTGGACCTCTAAGTAGTGCCTCATCAGGTAGATGAACAGCCAAATGCACCATCACATCAAAGAAGGCTGGAGGATATATCTTCTCAAGGTCGCATAGGATAGTTGGTATCTTGTCTCTAAGACGCTCCAAAGCATCTATCCTGATATTTCTACTGCAGAGTTCCCTGAAGAATTGTCCCAACTCTGCAACTGCTCTGTATAAGTCAGGGTGGCCCAATCCTCTAAGGATAACAGGTAAAACCCTTTGAAGTAGGACGTGGCAGTCATGAGTTTTCAACCCTTGTACCTTGTTTCCATCTGCACTGACTCTCCTTTCAGGGTTGGAAGCAAATCCATGTGGGAATCTCACACGTGACAGGACCTCGCAGAATTCTTTTCTTTTTACCTTGTCCAAGATGTACACAGCTGGTGCCATATCCCGTGGTTTACCTTCATCTTGCACCTGCAAATCCTTTCTGATACCTAGGTGTGTCAAATCAATCCTAGATTTTAAGGTATCTTTCGTCTTGCCTTCAATGTTAAGAAGTGTGCCGATAATGCTGTCACATATATTTTTCTCGATGTGCATCACATCAAGATTATGCCGCAGATCCAAATCTTTCCAATACTCCAAGTCCCACAAAGTGGACCTGCGGGTAAACAATAATCTCTCTTCTACCGTGCCACGCTTCCTTTTCCGCTACCATTACCAGGATGGTTTCACGGTGTAATATGCCTGACCTTCTCTAATTCCACTTGCAACTCATCGGCGGTGAGCCTCTTTGGCGCATCACGGTTTTCATGCTTTGCATTGAACACATGTCTTCGGTATTTTCTAGGATGCGGCTTGTCCTTCGGAAGGAAACGGTGGTGTCCAATGTAACAGATCTTGCTAAGTATTGCGTATGATAGAGGATTCCTATCACAGCGAACACATGCGTTGTAACCATGTGTCGTTCGCCCTGACATAGTGCCCAAAGCCGGATAATCATGGATGCACCAAATTACAACAGCACGCAGAAAGAAATCAGCTGGTGGGCTGCTATATAGGTCTCGAGTGAGAACACCCTTCCATAGCTGTTGAAGTTCCTCCACAAGAGGCTCCATGAACAAATCAAAATCCTTTCCAGGACTTTTTGGACCTATGATGAGCAAGGCCATCATGTAGTTTGATTCTTTGGTGCAGACATTTGGAGGCATGTTGTAAGGGATAACAAGCACAGGCCACATGCTATATGTGGCGCTCTAGTGGCCAAATGGGTTAAGTCCATCTGAAGCTAAGCCAAGTCTAATGTTTCTCGGGTCAGAAGCAAACTCTTTGTGTTTATCATTGAAGCTTTTCCACTCACTACCATGAGATGGATGGCTCATTACATTCTGATCTCTGTACTCCTGGTTCCTAGAATGCCACAAGACATCCTCTCTTGTTTCAAATCATGAAACAACCTCTGCAATCTTGGTGTAATTGGAAAATGTCTCGAACATTATGAGGAATCCTCTTCACAAGATCGCCATCTTTCCATCTTGATGATTTGCATTTAGGCATTCACTTAAGTTGGCATAATCCTTCCTAATGTAACACAATTATTCTTACAAACATGGATCATATCATATCCAATTCCAACTGCACGAAGGAAATTCTTCATTTTATCAGGGTGTGTGGCAGCTCGAGCGATCTGGGAAAGATTTGCGAAAGCAGCCAACATCGCATCGAATGATTTGTTGGTCATCCGCTCAGATGTCTTCACCTGAAGAAAGGTGACCATAGCTGAGAATACTGACAGATTATTTCCTAGGGTGACAGCAACGTTGCATCGTTCCAACATGCGGGCCCACCTTTTTTCTTCTGCAGGTGAAAGTTCACGGAATGCACAAGCATTTCATAGCATTGTTTCAATGTTGGTCAAACTCACTGGCTCCGCCGCCACCACCTCCTCCTCCTCTTCCACCTAAGCATCAGGCAGATCAAGATGGTGATCTGCTGCTTCCACGTAGTCAATAACATTGACGTTCACAGCTTCACCATGATGAACCCACCTAGTATATGTGACCGACATCCCATACAAGTGTAGATGATTTTGCACAGTTGACTGGGGTCTTGTAACTAAATTCATACAACTGCTACACGGGCAGAGCACATCTGATTTCAGACCACCGTACTCAGCTCTGATAAAGTTCATGAAGTTTTCAACCCCCTCGACATATGCAGCGGAGAAACTTTTAGCAGAAGTTATCCAAGTCCTGTCCATCTGTTAGACATACAAATTAGTTCTTCTACTAGATATTACAGGAAAAACATATATGCTTTTTTATGAAGTCCAGAAAAAAATACCTAGGTCGATGTCTAAAGCTATGGCAAGATATTTGGACGAGCAGATCTAAGTAACAAAATATATGTAAAGCTAATTCAGCAAACAGATTTGAGTGCTAAATTATGGCAGGCTATTTCAGCAGTCAATGAGGCCGAGCACACAGCCATCGAACTATCGAAGGCCATCGCAGCAACAAAGATCGAGTATAAAACGGTGTAGAGCTATTTCACCTAACAGATTGGCTACTAGACCATGGCAATCTACGTCACAATAAATATATGGCAGGATATTTTAGCAACTAATCGGCCTTGGCATGCCATCTCAGCTAAGAAGATTGAGTGCGAGCAGGGCAAGGAAGCTTCTTAAGCGAGCATATTGACAGATAAACTACTTGACAAACAAAGAGATTAACAAGCGTCTATCGGCTAACATTCAGCGCTACACCGACATGAACGGGGCCTCAGTCTAGAATGCCCGTACCGTGGGAGAAGCTGACCGCCATGCATCTCCACACGAACGTCGCCAGCGGTGGCGGCGCTGACCGCCGTGCGCCTCCACAAGAACGTAACCAGAGGTGGCGGCGCGGCTAGAGGATGACAGTCTACGAGAGCGTACTGTGGGAGCGAGAGGATCGCCGTGCGTCCCCTCGATGAACCGCGGCACCGACATATCGGTGCGGCGGGGAGGGCGGCTTTGGCGGAGCGAATGTAGTGGAGGGGGGACGGGAGGAGGGGGGTTTGGGGAATATTTGGCCGAAGGGCGGTTGAATCAGATTTGGGGGCGAATTTTGTGTGTGTGGGGGGATTTTCGCGCGGTGGGCGGGGGGAGTTTGGCGCATGGTCGGTTTCTCCAAGTGCAGTCCCACTTGTCAGGGAAGAGGCAAGCAGAAGCACGTTCCGTTTGCGTGAGCCGTGTGGAGGACCGAATGTGTGTGGGGTGCAATGCGATCGCGACAGGAGTGCTGTGAGTGTACCGCCTTTTTTCCTTTTAAACTAGTAGGTGCTTCGCCCCCTCAAAAAAAATGTTGCTTCACGCGATCCATCGATACTACTACTAGTAATCCGGTAATCCCGACTAAAATGGCGCGGCCGGGTCTTTTCCCATGCGATGTGCTGGGAGGTTGGCTTAGTTGGGTTTTTTAGATTTGTCTCGGTTCAATAAAAAGCAGAGTTGGTGATGATGGTGTGCCTGTCATCCTGCAATATAGGCCGTTCGATCTATATCTAACAGATAGGAAGGAAACTATGACAATTTACCCACACTCCTCTCCACATTTGCAGATAAGGCTTTCCCTCGTTCATCCTTTTCTCCCACAAGATCTTGATCTTCCGTGCAACGCACGGGCATCTTGCTAGTACTCCCACAATATGAATATTATTGCGAAAGTTCATATACACCGGCCGAGATTAATGCAAACACGACAGATTTTCATTACATTTCGAACTTTTATATGACAGAAAAATAAAAGAAATCTGACCCTAAACCTATTCTACGGCAGCGACCGACGTCCTCCATGTGCGATCTCTATGTACGGGGGCGGGGTTCAAGTCCCGTGAAGTGAAGGTGCGGTCTCCGGCGAGGAAGAGTAGAACACGGGATACGGACCGGCCAGTTGGCACACCATGCCCTGCCGCCTCCCATGCCCTACTCATCCTCGGAGGAGTCCCTGACCTCGGCGGTGCCGGACGTTGGACGGCGGCAAGTAGGACGCGTGGCTGACGGTGCTCCCATCATCGGCCGCCAGCGTGGCCACCGCTTGTGGGGTCGCGTCCGCTTCTGGCTACGCCGCTATTGCGTCGCGAGAGGCGACTTGAGCGAGGGCGACGACCTTGAGCTTCATCCCCAAAGACAAGCTCTCCCACAGACCGTTCGCACTTGCGGTCATGGCAGATGTGGTGCCAGGTAGGAGGACGATGCGCTATGGTGTGGAGGTTAGCTAGGCGTTGCCACTTTAAGTAGTGCATTCAGGTGAGGCCAAGCGTCCGGGTGCGTCATTAAGTCGACGGAGTTGGTTCCTCGGGCACTGAGCCTCTTAACGACGACATACGAACGGACGACATGAATGCGGGCAGCTGGCGCCAGCTGGGAACACACCGCGTGACGGCGCGAGGGACGGGGGCTTTGGTGTGCCAGGGTAGTCAGCTGCAGTCGTGGCAACGTTGGAGATGCCCTTTGCTCAAATGCAATCCCCGCATGTCATTGAAAAAGCAAGACGACCCGGCATGGTCTCAGGTCCAGAGGATGCAGTTGGCCGCGCTACACCACTCTGCGGACGCGTCGCGGCGCCCCGTGCATCCTCGACGAGCCGGGTGTTGGGGTGTGTTTGGATTGTGGCCAAAGTGCACCTTACCAAAATTTTGGTCATACCCAAAGATTGGTCTTTGTTTGGATGGTTGCAATTTTTTTGGCATGCCAATGAACTCTAGCCAACTCTAGTTCATTTTTCTTGCCAATGTCGGCGAAATCATGGGCAACCAATACCTCAACCAAAATTTTGGTCATGACCCTTTGTTTGGATGGTTGCCATTTCTTTGGCATGGCAATGAACTCTAGCCAACTCTAGTGCATTTTTCTTGCCAATGTCAGCCAAATCATGGGCAACCAATACCTCAACCAAAATTTTGGTCATGACCCAAAGATTGGTCTTTGTTTGGATGGTTGCCATTTCTTTGGCATGCCAATGAACTCTAGCCAACTCTAGTTCATACTTTCCAATGTCGGCCAAATCATGGGCAACCAATACCTCAACCAAAATTTTGGCTACCCAATGCTTTGATGGGGCAACCTTGGGCACAAACCAAACATACCGTTTGTCGTGCCACAGCACTAACGGCACCCTCGGCACACTGAAACCGACAGTGTCTAGCGACGATATGAGTGTGTCGCTCACTGCGGTCGCTGTGTCTAGAGGCGGTGCAGGAGCTGCGCCCCGTTGTTGGCCCCAACGACCCACATGAACGGTTGTCGGTGGCGAGGAGGTCGTGGGCCAGTTCCTCCATTGGACTAGTATGCGCTACATCGTCCCGACGGGTGTGCCCCACATGTCGGTTTCCCTGTTTTCCCGGCCATATTCGAGCGTTAGTGCTCCGCGTTGCGCATTAGGCCTTTCACTATGTAGGCCAAGCGAGACAACTTATTGTTTATTTGAACCGTTCAAGTGTAATCATGTGGCGTTTGCTTATTTCTCATTCCTCTCCAACCCTCTTCTCCATCGATCATGTCGCCCTCCATTCGAGTCCATCTTCCCGCATGCCTCATTTGAACATTCCGCCGAGTATCATTCACATGTACCCACCTCAATAGATCTCCGGACCCCGAGATGAAATCGAGAGGGAACGAGTGGGGGCACGTGATACCTAAGGCGGATTCAAAATTTTGAACCGGTGATCATAGCATCCGCAAATCATATATAAAGGTATTCAATGTTCGTTTCGTTTTTGAACATACAATATACTCCCTCATATCCTTTCTACTTTACATATAAGTTTTATGTGTAGTCAAAGTATCTCTACTATGATCAAAAAGGTATGAACATTCAACAACGCCCAATCAATATTGTTAGATTCAATGCGTACTCTAGATTTGTACTCGAGATGGTTTCCAATTTGACTATTGACAAGATTAATAGTACATGAGATGTATAATGTGAAAATTATATCATTGGAAACTCCTTTCACATACTAAATTGACCATATGCTTTGTGTAAGTTGCATGTCATATATTATTACTCTAACATTTGGTCAAAGTTAGCCTCAAAAACGATTAGACCCTATATGCTTTGTGTAAGTTGCATGTCATATATTATTACTCTAACATTTGTGTAAGTTGCATGTCATATATTATTACTCTAATATTTGGTCAAAGTAGTATAGTGGAAGTGGATCCTCGACGTAGGTATCCCTGCCTTACCCTCCCTTTCGGTCACTTCTTCGCGGACCCCATGCTTGCTAGGCCCGTATGTCGCTTACTCAATGGGTTCGCCACGTCGGGATCCTCATCCGTAGTATACTCCCTCTGTTTTTATTTACTCCACATAAAACGGAGGGAGTGGTGGTATAATAAATGACGCGGGCTGGGGAGGGGGAGGGACGTCGGTTTGCTCTCAACTGTGGTCCCACAAGCGAGTGAAAACGCAAGACGAAGCGCGTTCCATTCGGTGAGCGACGTGGAGGGTCCAGCGTGCCGGACTTCAACGCGAACGCGACAAGAGCGATGTACAGTAAAATCGATTGACCGGTCGTCCCCGGAACCACTATTCACACCAGAACCTTCGCTGTTCGGCCTACGCCAGCCACTGCCCTAAAACCACACCAAATCTCCAGCCCATTCCCCCACCTTTCGATCCCCTAGCCCGCATCAAGCGTCCCCTAGTTCGCCGGAAAGCCATGGTGCGCCGCAAGATCACTTACTACAAGATCTTGACGCGGGCGCCGCGCGAAATCACGGTGGCGGTCGGCGCCACGCACCTCCGCTCCCAAGCTCGCTTTGCGGCGGGCCAATCCCCGAGTTCTTTGGAGCCAAGCTACGAGGAGGAGGAAGCCGATCAATGTTCACTATGGAGGTCGCGGGCGAAGGCCCCGATGGGTATGAGGCGATGGGCGTCGACTTCGTGCGGCGTCCGAGTCCCCATGGTGCAAAGCGGACCAGCGGTTCAACATGGCGATACTAAAGGAGGACCGGGAGGCAGAGGCTCAACTCGACATGGAGCGCGCGCATGCCGCTGCCATCGAGGCTCTCCTACAGGCGGAACCGGATGTCGTGGATGTGAACTGGGCGGCGGAGGCTCAACTTGAGGCGGAACGCGCGGATGCCGCTACCATCGAGGCCCTCCTGCAGGCAGAACCGGACGTCTTGGACATGAACCGGGCGGCAGAGGCTCGACTCAACGCAGAGCGCGCGGATGCCGCTCTCATCGACGCCCTCCTGCAGGCGGAACCGGACGTCCTGGACTTGAACCGGGTGGCGGAGGCTCGACTCCACGCGGAGCGCGCGGATGCCGCTGCCATCGAGGCCCTCCTGCAGGCGGAACCGGACGTCCTCGACTTGAACCGGGTTGTGCTCTCATCCGCAGCAGGCGCCCGACGCCCGCTTGAACGAGTAGCTGGAGGCCGAGGACAACCACGGTGCGGAGACACACGTCAGCAGCGACGGCTGGTTCGCGCCGGCAGCCAAAGACAACGAGGCCGTCTCTTTCCACGAGCAGTGATAGTTTTTCTTTATGTTGTTGTTTTTATGGATCTTTTGCTGTGTAAAAACATACTCCTATATTTCTTATGCAAGTCGCCTGACTTGGGTCAGTCTACCATTTCAGGCGGTTGGATGAATATCCTATGTCTCCTAACCCTTCTTTCCTTCTTCGTCACCTCTTCTTCTTCCCCAACAGACCACCGCACGGGCCGTACGGATACTCCCCAACATGCGGTTGGATAAACATACTCTATGAACGAAAATTATGTGTCAGCGATAGGATGGCTGAGTTTGGTTTGTTCACATGCGACAACACGTGTCGGTGAGGGTGCGTTCCCTTGGTTGGGTTTGCGACGTGCAGGAGCGACTGTGTGAGGGTGCGGTGCGACTATGGCATGCAGGAGCGACCGTGTGAGGGTGCAGTGCGACCGCCACAGCTGTGCGCAAGTGTACCTCCTTCTCATTTTGAAAACTTTAGGCAAGCTTGGCAAAAATGTGTGGCGAAGTTTGGCAATGCAAGGCCTAGACCCAAACAGGATAAGTACGTACGTACTAGGAGTACTAGTGTTAAAAAAGAAAGGCAGGGTTTTTCTTCGCGGGATTTAATCGATACAAATCCTCGTTTCATGTGTCAATTAATGCGTATTTTTTCCTCGAAAGACCAAAGAGCTAACCATCTCACTCCTCATCGCTTGATTAATGCAGCACCATGCAAACCAACCTTCTCACTTCCGCATGCATGCAGGGGATATTAATGACCTTGCTTGCTAACCCCATCAATTTTGCCTCGATTAGTGTTAGTGGACCTTTGCAAATTGTAATTTTGATAATAATGGCCTTGTGTACAAAGAAATGGAGGTAGTAACTATATTTGACTTCCTTCCCCATTGCGGTGACGTCGACGATTTTTTTTTTGTGGTTTGGCGAAGTGCGTTCGACAGAGAACACCATTGAGGGAGACCACGGTAGGTCGTTCGCAAGTGCCACATGCAAGCCGAGACAACCGCCTTATTTGCATCCAGGAAGTCCTTTACTAGTACTACTACTAGGAGTACTACTGCGGTGAGATGGTTTCTCGAAGAAGACGATGTAGAAGCGGAGTCAGCGAAGAGTGAAATGATGGTTGCTTCATCCGTGCTTTGTGATTTGACGCCTCACTGCTTTGTGATTTGTGGTAGAAGGGACAGGGGAGTAGACTCTGTGCTCTGTACGTCCAAGCATGGGAGAAAGAGGAGAGACGTTGCATTTTTCTATTCCTTCAATCAATCAACCAGGGAGCTTCGGTTCCATCTTTTTTGCTTTGGCAACACCGTCCACAATGGTTCCCACGATGCCAAAAGCTATTTTCACATTTGGCTACACATTGTGGATGCCCTTAACCGTACCACTTGGTTTTGCTCCTGTGTGCTATCTATACAAATCTCAATTATATTGATCTAAAAAATTATAGAATCAAGATTAGTAAAAAGGAGGTGATTTTGCCGCGCGGATGGCAGTTTGCTAACATGCGGTCCCATGTGTCAGTGCTTTACCAAGCCGATCCGCGTCCCACATGAGGCAGAACAATGGCAGAAGCAACACGTGGTTAAGTTGAAGAAGATGAGGGAGAAGCGGATTCAGCAACGAGTGAAATGATGGTTGCTTCGTCCCTCCAACTTCTTTTTTAGCATTATTACTTCGTCCCTCCAACTTAACTGCGGGAAAGGTGCAGCTTTGTGATTTGACGCCTCATTGCTCATTACTACGCCGGTGCCATGACTGGGTGCTTCACCCGGCTGCTCGCATCTTGATTCGGTATGGCACGTGGACCCGTAGCTTGATGTCCCACATGTCGGTGAAAGGGACTAGAAGATTTATGAAAGCGAAGCTCCACTCTTCTGACGGAGGAGTAGACGACACGACGGCCCGAGGAACTGTCACTTGTACTTGTATAGTACTATAGTTTTGCTGTTTCGCATGATCCATCGATACAAACCCGATTAAACAGAAAGGGCGGATTTTTCCCGCGGGTAGATGATATTGCCATACATTTCAAAGGCAATTTTAATGTATGCAAACTGAATAATTATAAGTAACAATATGATATCTAGTAAAACTAAAAACACATATGATTTATTGTGTTAGAGTGTAGTAGTAGTGCTGTATTGCATAGTTGTTAGATGTAACATGTGAGAACATGTAGAGATGTAGTTTTGGAGGGCCTATAGAGAGAAAAGCGTAGTACGGTCACCGAACTTCAGAATAACCTGATTACGGTCACTATATACGTTTTGCAGTGACTATCCGGTCACTTGCTCATAGTTCAGCATCGGATTGCACTCTGTTGAACGGCCAAATAGTCTGCGTGGCGCCATGTTGACTAGTTAAATTGACCACGTTCCTTGTGGGTCCCACCACCAGATTCGCATAGGGAAAAGGTCGATAAACACAAATTTACGCAGTGCGACAAGGCTCCAACCCGTGCGCTGGAATCACCTGGTTGTGTATGTGTCCATTAGGGCCTGATGTGTGCGCATGCGTGTAGGTTGAGCACTTGGCGTGAGAGTGTGTGTTGGTCGTGTGGTGTACTGGTGTGTGCATGCATGCGTGCGTGTGTGCGTGTGAGTGTTTCATGCGTGCGTGGCTGCGTGTGTACATGTGAGTGTTGCGTGCGTGTGTGGGTGCATGTGTTTGTGTGAGTGTTGTGTGGATGCAGTTCGTGTGCATGCGTGCGTGTGTGTGTATAATCACCATACCAGCTCCTGTGTGTTAAAACAGACGGCTCAACATACCAATACAAGGCCACCTTGTCCGCTGTGCCCGCGGTCATGACTTCGAACCACCGTCAAATTTTTTTGTCGTTTGTTTTCATTCTTACTAGCAAGATGCCTGTGCGTTGCACGTAACATCAAGATGCATTTGTATGACTTGTTTATCTTGTGATAGAAAAGGATGAACGAGGGAAGGCCTTATTTGCAAATGTGGAGAGGTGTGTGGGTACCTTTTTGCAAAATTGCCATAGTTTCTTTCCTATACGTCAGATATAAATCGGACGGCCTATATTGCAGGATGACAGGCACACCATCATCACCAACTCTGTTTTTTATAAGAGTGTATTTTATGTATTTTATAAGAGTGTAGATGTAGAGTAGATAGAAGTCGACAGGTGGGCACGATGGTAGTGAGATAATGTGATGCAACACTAGAGGTGCCACGTGGAGCGTTTAACTGGTCAACTAGTCATGTCATGAGCAAATACAGAGTTGTACGGTGAGGCCGTGACTGTATAATAACCACTAAACGTAAACGATGACCGTAATCAGTGGATTGTGAAGTCCAATGTATGTATCATGCTTTCACTTCAAATACAATGATCGTCATTGCATATATCGCGAGAGAAAGATGAAACACGCGTGAATTTTCTGGGGGCTTACTTTTAGAGGACCTGGAGATAGTTTTGTGTGCATACGTAAAAGGGGCATACAGGGGGGTGTATGCGATGGAGAGAGAGATGCTCTTCGTTTCTCTTTATTATGACTAACTTTGTATATAATATAAAAATATACAAATTCACAATGCGGAATAAATATCATTGTGGGAACCATGCAATGCAAATTAGCGTTTGTACTCCTCCATATAACTTTGTAATGTTGTATATATGTAGAAACTCTAAAATAATTTTTTGGCCACACTTTATTCAAAAGGAATGTTGTATGCGAAATAAACGTGAAGAGATGGCTTTTTAGATCAATGGGGTACGTGATGTAACATGTGTGAATGTGTAGTTGATGCATTTGGCGGGGCCTAGAGAGGTATGTGTGTGTATTACGTATTCGAGAGAGGCATGGATAGAGGGGCCGACGGGGGTGGGAGAGATAGCACGAGAAATGAGAGTGGTCTAGAGAGAGAGAGACGAATATGACGTCACGATAAGAGATTCCATTCCCTTGAGTGTGTATATGCAAGGGGGAGGGAATAGAGGCACTAGGAGAATTTTTTGTGTGTGTGGTGTTTGTGTTGGTATGTGTGAGTGTGAGAAGATAATGAGACGTGGGGGCAGAGGGTGTGTCACCGCGTGAGGTCCGGTGGGTCGAGGTGAGGCCCTTCGTTCGGTTTCGTCCTGTGCCACATTGGTCGCCCATGACACATTTAGGAAGACCCATGGATGACTAGTCGTACAAGACAAAGATAGCAGAATTGTGAAGGACTCTGTGTCCATCGACAAAGCCGTCTAGGATTTGTAACCCTAGGTTCTCGGACTAAGGTAACCCTTTATCTCGATATTACTATTCATCCAACCTAACTTTGAGGGGCATCCTACAGAATGCTCTGCTAGAATCATACTCAATCGATTAGGAAGAGAGTGTGAGACAATGCGTGAGAGACAGGCGTAAAGATAATGTGCGTACATGAGACACGTAGGCAGGTCCATGTATATAGAAAGGGTCGATGAGGATTGTGCGTGTGTATGTTTTCGAGAGGAAGAGTGCTTGTGATAAAGGTTAGTGAAAACAGTTGTAAATGGTTACGAGAGGGAGGGAGGGTTATATCTAGAGCATGTGTGCGAGAAAGACACCTTTGGAGAGAGTGTGTGAGAATGTGTGAGAGACCACCGATGGAGAGTGAAACTACACGTAAAAGACTGCTCTACACATTGATTAAAGATATAAATTGTATCCAAATATTAGGATGGGATCATGATATTTGCAATTCGCGTAAGGAGCAGTCATTGATCCATCAGACATCTAGATTCTATCGAATTTGAGCATGTCTATGTTATTATTCGACACAATTGATCCACATAGTTAGTATTTTGAACTCCAGACAATGCATTGCTTTAGCAATCGAATATAAACGTGAGTATAGTTCATGTTGTGTGTGTAAAGCACATTATACATACTGAAAGTTACACAATGGACATTATAAATAGCTACATATGAACTAGCATACATTTGAATTCAACTTAAGGTGGTTTAAAAAAATCGAATTCAACATGAAGTCCATTCAATTATTTGAATTTGATATCATGGTATTTGTAAACCATACCTAAATTATGGGGGCACCAATCTTTGCTCTGATTTTGTACATAATAGCATATGTAGTCGTGTACAAAATAGATTCAAATTTAGCTCCTCCATTCCAAAATAATCGTAGTTATTGGATTTTCAAGTGTCAAAATTTCAAAAAGAAGCGGATAATTTAATTAAGTTTTCAAACATACAAGTTCAAATATAACGTTGTCTATTTAGCTCAATCCTCATAGTTCAAAAGTACTCTAAACATGAACGCTTGTGTTTCAAAATTTCGAACGAAGCACCAAAAGAGCCTCTACTCGCCCGAAACCGTGTGAGACCAATGTTTGGTAGAACAAGGAAATTACTTTTCTAATAACTCCGACCCGTGAAACCTACCGGCCCGACGTCCAAAGGTCTAAACCGAGGTAGGTTTGTAGCTTCATCTAGACGCCACGCAACCGCCTCCGAAAAACATTCACACACAATGGCAGCCTAAGCACACATGCGCGCGGCCGAAATCGCTCCCGCCCACTATTTGGGACACCTGGGATTACCATCCTACCCCCGACCCACAGTAGGTCCGAAATTTAAGAGAGGGCAAAGTTTGTACTTTCCCCAAATTTCAAACAAGCGTCCCCATCTTCTGCTCAAAAAGCCAAAACAAGCACGTCCCAGCATCAAACATGGTTCCCCCACCCGTCGATTCCCCATTCATACTCCGTGGGCGCCAAAACTACCTCTCCACTAGCCACAAACCCGGCGTCCTCCGTCGCCACCCCATCCCACCCATCAACCGCCGCCTCCTCCATCACACCGAGCCGATACCCGGCGCCGCCGTCCACCGCAACCTCAACCGCAACGCCCTCCATGGCTAGTAGTTGAAGCCGAGGCTGAGCCGTCTGCATTCGAGCCAGTTCAACCACGCCATCCTGCGCCTCACCGCTGCCGCTCAACCGCCACCCTCCACCGCATCGAGTTGTTCCTGCTTTCCGCCCTTCGCCGCCACGGATCTGCTTCCCCTCCGCCGATATACGGCCATGGCAACACAATCAACAATTTGGCCATGGGTTCGTCCAAGCCTGCACCCTCCAGAACATTGGTTTCCCCGGTAAAAAGAAGAAGATCGGCGCGACATGTGGAGGTGACCACACCGGCAACCGAAGAAGGTACTCATCTTCCCATATTCGTGCAAATCTTACGGTTCTGCTTGCACGGTATTCATCCCACAGAAGACACTAGTTGACCGCTTCTTCTTGATACTAGATGTTCCTAGTAACTCGCAATGCACAAGGTTTCTCCTCATATACTATTTCACCTTAGCTAGAGGTCCGTCGCCCCTGAATTTCAATTTCTGCCGCTTGATTCCCAATTAATCGGAAGCATTCCCGGCGTAACATGCGCTAGTACGACTATTACGCCGGGAAGCAGCGCTTGGTGTTTATCTTAGGGGCATGTGCGGCCTAGAGCTACTCTGGCGCCGATCCGGAGGTCGGCCGGGATTAAAGGGATGGCCTGGGGCACTGCCAAGCACGGCGGTGGTGTGAGGTCGATGGGAGGCGGGCGGCGGAGGCAGGGTCAGGCCGTGGTCGCCAAGCGGTTCAACAAAGATCGCCAACAAGGATCAAGGCGGGAGGTAGACGAAGGCCATCTGCCCGTTCCTTATAGATCGACGGTTCATAAAAAAATCGATGACCTATTTATTTTAGTCGATCGTTATCTTGATAGGACCACATGTGGTGATGTGCTGGAGGAGTACCTGCATTTCCTGTGCTCATATATTACAAAATCATACGGAGTAGAATCTAATTTTGTTTGCCATGCAATATTGTAAAGCTATCATATGTCTCTTGTCATTTATTTTTCAGCCACCTGCTATCTGTTACTTTTATAGTGCACTACTTCTGCACATACTTCATCCCATACTCTCACTATTGTGTTTTTATGCAAGGATATTTCAGACCCTGCATTGACAGAAGCAGAAAAGAGAAGAGAGAAGTCGCTCCAGTGTGGTACGCAGCTAGGCCAGACACGTTTCAATAGTTTAAAGGGTGTAGTGTCAGCAGATGGAGACGGGGAATTTAGCTCTGGAGTTGATGATCTCGCTCGCCGTGAACCACCATCCCAGGTGCTTGCTTTAACTTCACGGTGTCATATGTGGTTGCATGTTGCATATGGTGTCTAGCTTGTATTTTAAAGGCTGAAGTCAGTCTTTATCAAGATAAGGAAAGATATTTTTTACATGAACCACCATCCCAGGAGAACCAGAAGACAAATAGTTAGTCGTAGCACCGGCCGAGCCAATGACAAGCCCAAAGAAAGATAGGCATCACCGAAGCCAACTAAAAGTTGCGATGGTGGCGAAGCAGCCCGCCTCCCACCGTGCTCTCGTGTCCTAGATGATCATGCTCACCACTCCAGCCGGATGTCTAGCTTGTATTGGTTCCAATTTGGTTAAATTGCATCTGCTTAGCTTACACATTATACCTTTGAATATGACATGCCTTTCTGTTTTTGGTACATACTAGTACATCTGTGTATTAACCATGTTCTTACATCATACTAATGTTCTTGTGTATCCCTCATCAATCACTTATGACGAGGCAGGCAGGCAACGGGACTACTCGTTTAAAGAATGCAGCGTCAGCCTCCCGACATGATTCTCAAGAAACAGAAATGCTAGATGAAGATAGTGAACGTAGCTCTGTAGTTGATTACAGCATTTCCCCTACACTAGCATCACAAGTGCTTGCTCTAACTTGGCAGCGTGATATGTGGTTGCATGTTGCATATGGACTCTAGATTGTAATTCTTCCAATCTGGTTAAACTTCATGTGCTAGTCTGCTTAGCTTATAGTACATTATACCTGTTAATGTGACATGCCTTCCTGTATTTAGTACATAGTACATCTGTCTATTAAGCATGTCCTTACATAAAACTGTTGTTTTTTTGTATCCCGCATCAATCAATATGACGAGACACCTTTATTATATGCAGTGCGATATTAGTTGCATCTTTCATATGATTTATAGCATGCGCTGCTTCTAATTTGTTGAAATTCCATTTATGATGGGACGCTTTTAACTTGGCAAAGTCATATTGGTTGCATCTTTCATGTGGTGTCTAGCTCGCATTGCTTCTTATTTGCTGGAATGGTTTCTGCTTAGTTTACACAAACAGTTGTGAACATGCCATGCCGTCCTGTTTTTCGTACATATTCCATCCTGGTATCATGTGTTTGCCTTACATCAAAGTAGTGATTGTCAGTCCTCGATTTTCTTGTCGACTTGACTTAACATGGCACAGAGAAAGAGGAAGAAACACATAATGGCAGGGATTGAGAAGCGGATGAATCCTTCGGATTTTGCTGGTACTGATGGTGCAATAGAAGGTCAAAGTCCAGTGGAAAATTCTACAAACACGGCATCCCATGCTACACGAGCTGCAAAAAAGCCAAACATAAACAAATAGCTGCCACCATACAAGCAGAGACATCCCTAGTTCTTGCAACACCTACCACAGTACTACCAGCTGCACGACATACTCGTGCGTCAACTGAGCTAGCAGCATGTTCCCAAGCTCCCTTGCCACCTGACACTACTTCCCAAGCACTCTTGACACAAGACGAGTTGGCAATATCAGATGAACCTTGTGAGCTTCAACAGCAAGAAGGTAGTTGCTGGAGTCAAGTTACAGTTCCATGCTTCTTTATATGTAGTCTCATAGTTTGATGTACACTAACACTTCTTATGTTCGTTGTTGGACTAGCACCTAGGCACAAGAGGAAACAAACATCAGGGATAATGCTCGATAGGTTAACTAAATCTAGAGGAGGAAGAATGGAGATCCGTTTTGAGGCAGGTTTAAAAAGGCCACGTGATGCTACAGAGTCAGCCAAGTTAGTATCAGAGGCAGCGGTTGCCGTTAGGTGTCATATACGTATCCTCCAAACATGGATTCAGTACAGGAATGACAAGGATGAAACCCAGTTCAACACCTTCCTCGACCATTTATCTGTAAGTATGGTTATGTATGGAAACTAGTAATATCGTCTTGCTCTGTCCCATACTTTCTAGGTTGCTGATAATGAGACTCCCATAATTTTCAACAGATGAGGTTCAAGTTGGATAGCCAAGATGATGCAACCAGACAAGCTTGCACCCATGTTTTCAAGTCTGCTCTACGACAATATCGATATAACTTGAGTAAAACTCACTTTGAAGGCAAGGCTAACAGTGAACTTTCCCAAACATCTCAAGTGGAAAATATATCGGATGAAGACTGGAGGGGCCTTGTTAAACACCGGTCTGATCCGAAGTATCAGGTACATTGTATATATGTGATCAGATCACATGTTGAGTCCTATTTACGCATGTGTCACACAAATCTATCTTCTTGTAGGTGAACTGTTCAAAGAACAAGGCCAACCATATGAAAGTGAAATTCCAACAGACGACGGGATCTCATAGCTATATTGCACACTGTGAGGCTCTTGTAATTAGCCGTTGTTTCACTCTTTCCGCTGTACCATATTATCAGATCTATATTGACTTGTTCGAAATGTATAGGAAAGCCCGCAAGGACCAAAAAGTACCTGAACCAAATGCTGTGGAAATCTTCAAGGACTGTCACACCAGCAAGAAGAAGGGCATGACTACACCAGTCAAAGCCGCTTTTGTAAGTCCTTAATCCTCATGCCTTTTAACTACTACTTACTTTGACTTGTGCCTTGAACTGCATGGTTTGCAGCCAATGTCTATTACTCTTTTCAATTTTATACACAATTGTCTTAGCGTATCATTGCACCTTACAAGGTTTAAAAGAGAGGAGTGATGTTCCTTTGATCTTGACCCGTAATCTTGTTCCGTCTTTGGACTTGCCCACACAATGTTACAATTGCTGTTTGTCATTCTCGGTTGTTTTGTGATATGAATGATGTCATACTATGCTTAACGATTATAAACTTCGTCTCTTTATCCTTAGCCCTCAATACAATGTGAAGAAATAGACAATACATTAGCGATGGTACATGGTCATATGTTTGGAACCTGGTTTTATTATGTACTTTGCAATAAAATACAACTAATATTTTACATGGGTTCACCGTAATAAGTTACGTATATAGACCAAAGCTATTTTGTTTGGTTTTGCTGCCTCCTTAATATCTTCTCGCTCGGTACTACTAATGTAAAACCTCAACTTTTCAGCGAGCTATGGAAAAATGGTGGAACCGCCACCTTCTGAAGGTGGCGAGGCAACTATAACCGCAATGTCAGCTCTTGCTGCAGTGGATCAGTACCTGTCCACTAACAGTGCCAAAAGCACGTTCTTGGATAATACTGGGTTGGTTGTTAATGCAATATCGTCCAAACTGCCTCATGATCAAGATATGCAAGCTCAAAGCAATGTTGTATCTGCGCTCCAGACACAAGTCCATTCCCTAACAGAGGCCCTTTGTGAAACAAGGAGAAACATTGCTCAATGTCGTCAAGATATGCATGGTTTTGAAACCAGACTATCAGACATTTGCTATGTTGTTCAGGAGCCTAGGGGAAATGAAGGAGAGGGTTATGGTGCTCCATCGGACAATACAACATGAAAACATAACAGTCAGGTCAAATGAATTGAGCTTCTGAACTTCTGGTGGTGCATTTATCTGCTAGACTGTTAAGTTTTATGCCAACCTTCCTTTTGTTATATAGTTGTAATTTGTTTTGGTGCGATACAAAATTTATTCTTAACGTGCAGCCACTGATGGCGATCTTTGTACAGTGTAGGGTGTTCCCTATATTTGCACTGATGGCGATCTTTGATGCCGAGTGGATGTAATCTGTGCAATCGCCTTAATAGCCTAGTGTTAGTTTCGGCCTTATTTATTTCCTAGTCTTCTTTTTATCTGGTTTGCTAGTGGCCGCAACTACCATGTGTTGGAAATGTGCCCTAGAGGCAATAATAAAAGTATTATTATTATATTTCCTTGTTCATGATAATTGTCTTTTATTCATGCTATAACTGTATCATACGGAAATCGTGATACACGTGTGAATACATAGACCACAATACGTCCCTAGTAAGCCTCTAGTTGACTAGCTCGTTGGTCACGATAGTCATGGTTTCGACTATGGACATCGATGTCATTGACAACGGGTCACGTCATTAGGAGAATGACGTGATGGACAAGACCCAATCCTAAGCATAGCACAAGATCGTAGTTCGTTTTGCTAGAGTTTTTCCAATGTCAAGTATCTCTTCCTTAGACCATGAGATCGTGCAATTCCGGATACCGTAGGAGTGCTTTGGGTGTATCAAACGTCACAACGAATCGGGTGACTATAAAGGTGCACTACAGGTATCTCCGAAAGTGACCATTGGGTTGACACGGATCGAGGCTGGATTTGTCACTCCGTATTACGGAGAGGTATCACTGGGCCCACTCGGTAATGCATCATCATAATGAGCTCAAAGTGATCAAGTGTCCGTCACGGGATCATGCATTGCGGCATGCGAGTAAAGTGACTTGCGATGCGAGACTAAGCGAGGTATTGGGATACCGACGATCGAGTCTCGGGCAAGTAACATACCGTCTGACAAAGGGAATAGCATACGGGGTTGCTTGAACCCTTGACATCGTGGTTCATCCGATGACAACATCGAGGAGCATGTGGGAGCCAACATGGGTATCCAGATCCGCTGTTGGTTATTGACTTGAGGTAGTCTCGGTCATGTGCAGATGTCTCCCGAACCCGTAGGGTCTACACACTAAGGTTCGGTGGCGCTAGGGTTATTAGGAAGACAAGTATGTGATTACGAATGTTGTTGAGTCCGGATGAGATCCCGGACGTCACGAGGAGTTCGGAATGGTCCGGATGTAAAGATTTATATATGGAAAGTGGTTAAGCGGACTCCGGAAAGTTTGAGGGTATACTGGTAATGTACCGGGGCCACGGGAGAGTTCCGGAGGTCCACCGGAGGGGCCCCCTCCCGGGGGCACATGGGCTAAGTGGTTGAGGGAGCCAGCCCCGGTGGGCTGGGCGCACCTCCCACCTAGGCCCATGCGGCTAGGGCATGGGGAGGGGAAACCCTAAAGGGGGCGCCCCCCTAGCTTGGGGGGCAAGCCACCCTCCCCTCCTCCCCTTTGGCCGCCGCCCCCATCTAGGGTTTCCCCTAGATGGCCGGCCCCCCTTGCCCTCTCCTCCTATAAATAGAGGGGTGGGGGGGAGGGCTGCACACACCATTGAAGGCGCAGCCCCTCCCCTCCCCAACACCTCTCTTTCTCCACGCAAGCTTGGCGAAGCCCTGCCGGAGAACTGCCGTACCAACTGCACCACGCCGTCGTGCTGCCATTGGAGTTGTCTTCCTCAACCTCTCCTTCATCCTTGCTGGATCAAGACGGAGGAGACGCCATCGTCCCGTAC
Source organism: Aegilops longissima (assembly GCA_021605205.1). Taxonomy (NCBI): domain Eukaryota; kingdom Viridiplantae; phylum Streptophyta; class Magnoliopsida; order Poales; family Poaceae; genus Aegilops; species Aegilops longissima. Next base: position 193,693,252 of record CM038679.1, read on the forward strand.
GTGTGTTGAACGCGGAGGTGCTGTCCGTTCAGCACTTGGTCATCGGTGATCGGAATCACGTTGGGAACGTCTTCGTCATCACCACTCCCTCGAACGCTTCCGTACTCGATCTACAAGTGGTATGTAGATGCAAACTCTCTCTCTTGACTCGTTGCTTAGATGAACTCATAGATAGATCTTGGTGAAACCGTAGGAAAATTTTAATTTTCTGCAACGTTCCCCAACAGTGGCATCATGAGCTAGGTCTATGCGTAGTTATCTTTGCACGAGTAGAACACAATTTTGTTGTGGGCGTGGATCTTGTCAACTTACTTGCCGTTACTAGTCGTTTCTTGCTTCCGCGGTATTGTGGGATGAAGCGGCCCGGACCAACCTTACACGTACTCTTACGTGAGACCGGTTCCACCAACTAACATGCACTAGTTGCATAAGGTGGCTGGCGGGTGTCTGTCTCTCCTACTTTAGTTGGAGCGGATTCGATGAACAGGGTCCTTATGAAGGGTAAATAGAAGTTGACAAGATCACGTTGTGGTTATTCGTAGGTAAGAAAACGTTCTTGCTAGAACCCAATTGCAGCCACGTAAAAGATGCAACAACAATTAGAGGACGTCTAACTTGTTTTTGCAGCAATTGTCATGTTACGTGATATGGCCAAGTTGTGATGCATGATGATATATTGTGATGTATGACATCATGTTCTTGTAATAGGAATCACGACTTGCATTTCGATGAGTATGACAACCGGCAGGAGCCATAGGAGTTGTCTTTATTTTGTATGACCTGCGTGTCATTGAAGTACGCCATGTAACTCACTTTACTTTATTGCTAAACGCGTTAGCCATAGAAGTAGAAGTAGTCGTTGGCGTGACAACTTCATGAAGACATGATGATGGAGATCATGATGATGGAGATCATGGTGTCATGCGGTGACAGGATGATCATGGAGCCCGAAGATGAAGATCAAGGAGCTATATGATATTGGCCATATCATGTCACTACTTTATAATTGCATGTGATGTTTATTATGATTATACATCTTGTTTACTTAGAACGACGGTAGTAAATAAGATGATCCTTAGAACAATTTCAAGAAGTGTTCTCCCTAATCGTGCACCGTTGCTACAGTTCGTCGCTTCTAAGCACCACGTGTTGATCGGGTGTGATGGATTCTTACGTTCACATACAACGGGTGTAAGACAGATTTACACACGCAGAAACACTTAGGGTTAACTTGACGAGCCTAGCATGTACAGACATGGCCTCGAACACGGAGACCGAAAGGTCGAACACGAGTCGTATGGAAGATACGATCAACATGAGAATGTTCACCGACGCAGACTAGTCCGTCTCACGTGTTGATCGGACACGGCCTAGTCGACTCGGATCGTGTAACACTTAGATGACTAGAGGATGTCTAATCTAAGTGGGAGTTCATTAATAATTTGATTAGATGAACTTTATTATCATGAACAATAGTCTAAAATCTTTTACATGATATGTCTTGTAGATTAAATGGCCAACGCTCATGTCAACTTGAACTTCAACGCTCCTAGAAAACCAAGCTGAAAGATGACGGCAGCAACTATACGGATGGGTCCGGAACTTGAGGATCATCCTCATAGCTGCCAGAAACAATACGTCCTAGAAGGACCGCTAGGTGACGCCCCGTCGAGAACCAAGACATTATGAATGCTTGGCAGTCTCGTCTTGATGATTACTCCCTCGTTCAAGGCGGCATGCTTTACAGCTTAGAACCGGGCTCCAAAAGCGTTTTGAGCATCACGGAGCATATGAGATGTTCAAGAGCTGAAACTGGTTTTCAAGCTCACGCCGGGTCGAGAGATATGACATCTCCGACAAGTTCTATAGTTGTAAGATGGAGGAAAACAGTCCTGTCGGTGAGCACATTCGAAGATGTCTGTTGCACAACCGTATGACCCACTGAATATTAACCTCCCCGATGAGGCGGTCATTGACAGAATCCTCGATCGCTCCACCAAGCTACAAGAGCTTTGTGATGAACTACAACATGTAGGGGATGGTAAAGACCATTCTGAAGTGTTCTCTATGCTGAAGTCAGCCGAGGTTGAAATCAAGAAAGAACATCAAGTGTTGATGGTCAATAAGACCACTAAGTTCAAGAAGGGCAAGGGTAAGAAGAACTTCAAGAAGGACGGCAAGGAGATTGCCGCGCCCGGTAAGCAAGTTGCCGGGAAGAAGTCAAAGAATGGACCCAAACCGAGACCGAGTGCTTTTATTGCAAGGGAGGGTCACTTTGAAGCGGAACTGCCCCAAGTACTTAGCGGATAAGAAGGCCGCAACACCAAAGGTATATTTGATATACATGTAATTGATGTGTACCTTACCAATGTCGTAGTAACTCCTGGGTATTTGATACCGTGCCGTTGCTCATATTTGTAACTCACAGCAGGAGGTGCGGAATAAGCGGAGATCTGGCGAAGGGCGAGGTGACGATCTTGCGTCGGGAATGGTTCCAGAGTCGATGTGATCGCCGTCGGCATGCTACCTCTTCATTTACCCACGGGATTAGTTATAAACCTTAATAATTGTTATTTGGTGCCAAGTTTGAGCATGAATATTGTATCTGGATCTCGTTTAATGCGAGATGGCTACTCATTTAAATCCGAGAATAATGGTTGTTCTATTTATATGAGAGATATGTTTTATGGTCATGCTCCGATGGTCAATGGTTTATTCTTAATGAATCTCGGCGTAGTATTACACATGTTCATAGCGTGAATACCAAAAGATGTAAAGTTGATAACGATAGTCCCACATACTTGTGGCACTCGCCGCCTTTGGTCACATTGGTGTCAAGCGCATGAAGAAGCTCCATGCTTGATGGACTTTTGGAGTCTCTTGATTATGAATCATTTGACACATGTGAACCATGCCTCATGGGCAAGATGACCAAGACTCCATTCTCTCGAACAATGGGCGAGCAACCAACTTGTTGGAAATCATACATACCGATGTGTGCGGTCCAATGGCGTTGAGGCTCATGGAGGATATCGTTATGTTCTCACTCTCACAGATGACTTGAGTAGATATGGGTATGTCTACTTGATGAAACACAAGTCTGAGACCTTTGAAAAGTTCAAGGAATTTCAGAATGAAGTAGAGAATCAACATGACCGAAAGATAAAATTCTTACGATCGGATCATGGAGGAGAATATTTAAGTCACGAATTTGGTACACACTTAAGAAAATGTGGAATCGTTTCACAACTAACGCCACTGGAACACCTCAACAGAACGGTGTGTCCGAACGTCGAATCGCACTCTATTGGATATGGTGCGGTCTATGATGTCTCTTACTGATTTACCGCTATCATTTTGGGGATACGCTCTAGAGACAGCTACATTCACTTTAAATAGGGCACCGTCTAAGTCCGTTGAGACGACACCGTATGAATTATGGTTTGGGAAGAAACCTAAGCTGTCATTTCTAAAAGTTTGGGGATGCGATGCTTATGTCAAGAAACTTCAACCTGAAAAGCTCGAACCCAAGTCGAAAAATCGTCTTCATAGGATACCCTAAGGAAACCCTTGGGTATACCTTCTACCTTAGATCCGAAGGCAAGATCTTTGTTGCCAGGAACGGAACCTTTCTGGAAAAAGAGTTTCTCTCGAAAGGAGTAAGTGGGAGGAAAGTAGAACTCGATGAAGTACTACCTCTTGAACAGGATAGTAGTGCAGCTCAGGAAAATGTTCCTGTGATGCCTACACCAACTGAAGAGGAAATTCATGATGATGATCAAGGTACTTCGGATCAAGTTGCTACCGAACTCAGAGGTCCACTAGGACACGCCCGCACTGCAGTGGTACGGCAACCCTGTCACGGAAATCATGTTGTTAGACAACGGTGAACCTTCGAACTATGAAGAAGCAATGGCGGCCCAGATTCCAACAAATGGCTAGAAGCCATGAAGTCCGAGATAGAATCCATGTATGAAAACAAAGTGTGGACTTTGACCGACTTGCCGATGATCGGCGAGCGATAGAAAACAAATGGATCTTTAAGAAGAAGACGGACGCGGATGGTAATGTCACCATCTATAAAGCTCGACTTATCGCTAAGGGTTATCGGCAAGTTCAAGGGATTGACTACGATGAGACTTTCTCTCCGTGGCGAAGCTTAAGTCCGTCCAATCATGTTAGCAATTGCCGCATACTATGATTATGAGATATGGCGATGGACGCCAAAACAGCGTTCCTTAACGGCTATCTTAAGGAAGAGCTGTATATGATACAGCCGGAAGGTTTTGTCAATCCTAAGAATGTCGACAAAGTATGCAAGCTCCAAATGATCCATTTATGGGCTGGTGGAAGCATCTCGGAGTTGGAACATTCGCTTTGATGAGATGATCAAAGTGTTTGGGTTTATGCACTTATGGAGAAGCCTGCGTTTACAAGAAAGTGAGTGGGAGCTCAGAGCATTTCTCATATTATATGTAGATGACATACTTGATGGGAAATGATATAGAATTCTTGGACAGCATTAAGGCCTACTTGAATAAGTGTTTTTCAATGAAGGACCTTGGAGAAGCTGCTTATATATTAGGCATCAAGATTTATAGAGATAGATCGAGGCGCCTCATAGGTCTTTCACAAAGCACATACCTTGATAAGATTTTGAAGAAGTTCAAAATGGATCAGTCCAAGAAAGGGTTCTTGCTCAGATTGCAAGGTGTGAGATTGAGCTCAGCTCAATGCCCGACCACGGCAAAAGATAAAGAAGAGATGAGTGTCATCCCTATGCCTCAGCCATAGGATCTATTATGTATGCCATGCTGTGTACCTGACCTGATGTAAACCTTGCCGTAAGTTTGGTAGGAAGGTACCAAAGTAATCCCGCAAGGAACACTGGACAGCGGTCAAGAATATCCTGAAGTACCGAAAAGGACAAAGGACATGTTTCGCTTTATGGAGGTGACGAAGAGCTCGTCAGAACAGGTTACGCCGACGCTAGCTTCGACACAGATCCGATGACTCTAAGTCACAAACCGGATACGTGTATATGTTGAATGGTGGAGCAAGAAGCTGGTGAAGCTGCAAGCAGAGCGTCGTGGCGGGATCTACATGTGAAGCGGAGTACATGGCAGCCTCGGAGGCAGCGCATGAAGCAATTTGGGTGAAGGAGTTCATCACCGACCTAGGAGTCATACCCAATGCGTCGGGGCCGATCAAACTCTTCTGTGACAATACTTGAGCTATTGCCCTTGCCAAGGAGCCCAGGTTTCACAAGAAGACCAGGCACATCAAGCGTCGCTTCAACTCCATCCGTGAAAATGTTCAAGATGGAGACATAGAAATTTGTAAAGTGCATACGGATCTGAATGTCGCAGATCCGCTGACTAAACCTCTTCATGGGCAAAACATGATCAACACCAGAACTCTATGGGTGTTCGATTCATCACAATGTAAACTAGATTATTGACTCTAGTGCAAGTGGGAGACTGTTGGAAATATGCCCTAGAGGCAATAATAAAAGTATTATTATTATATTTCCTTGTTCATGATAATTGTCTTTTATTCATGCTATAACTGTATCATCCGGAAATCGTGATACACGTGTGAATACATAGACCACAATACGTCCTAGTAAGCCTCTAGTTGACTAGCTCGTTGGTCACAGATAGTCATGGTTTCTGACTATGGACATCGGATGTCATTGACAACGGGTCATGTCATTAGGAGAATGACGTGATGGACAAGACCCAATCCTAAGCATAGCACAAGATCGTAGTTCGTTTTGCTAGAGTTTTTCCAATGTCAAGTATCTCTTCCTTAGACCATGAGATCGTGCAATTCCCGGATACCGTGGGAGTGCTTTGGGTGTATCAAACGTCACAACGAATCGGGTGACTATAAAGGTGCACTACAGGTATCTCCGAAAGTGACCATTGGGTTGACACGGATCGAGATCGGATTTGTCACTCCGTATTACGGAGAGGTATCACTGGGCCCACTCGGTAATGCATCATCATAATGAGCTCAAAGTGATCAAGTGTCCAGTCACGGGATCATGCATTGCGGTACGAGTAAATTGACTTGCCGATAACGAGACTAAGCGAGGTATTGGGATACCGACGATCGAGTCTCGGGCAAGTAACATACCGTCGACAAAGGGAATAGCATACGGGTTGCTTGAACCCTTGACATCGTGGTTCATCCGATGACAACATCGAGGAGCATGTAGGAGCCAACATGGGTATCCAGATCCCGCTGTTGGTTATTGACTTGAGGTAGTCTCGGTCATGTTCGCATGTCTCCGAACCCGTAGGGTCTACACACTTAAGGTTCGGTTACGCTAGGGTTATTAGGAAGACAAGTATGTGATTACGAATGTTGTTGAGTCCGGATGAGATCCCGGACGTCACGAGGAGTTCGGAATGGTCCGGATGTAAAGATTTATATATGGAAAGTGGTTAAGCGGACTCGGAAAGTTTGAGGGTATACTGTAATGTCTGGGGCCACCGGAGAGTTCCGAGGTCCACCGGGAGGGCCACCTCTCCGGGGGCCACATGGGCTAAGTGGTTGAGGAGCCAGCCCTGGTGGGCTGGGCGCACCTCCCACCTAGGCCCATGCGGCTAGGGCATGGGAGGGAAACCCTAAAGGGGCGCCCAGGCTTGGGGGCAAGCCACCCTCCCTCCTCCCTTTGGCCGCCGCCCCATCTAGGGTTTCCCTAGATGGCCGGCCCCCTGCCCTCTCCTCCTATAAATAGAGGGGTAGGGGAGGCTGCACACACCATTGAAGGCGCAGCCCTCCCTCCCAACACCTCTCTTTCTCCACGCAAGCTTGGCGAAGCCCTGCCGGAGAACTGCCAGTACCAACCGCACCACGCCGTCGTGCTGCCATTGGAGTTGTCTTCCTCAACCTCTCCTTCATCCTTGCTGGATCAAGGCGAAGGAGACGCCATCGTCCCGTCGTGTGTGTTGAACGCGGAGGTGCTGTCCATTCAGCACTTGGTCATCGGTGATCGGAATCACGTTGGGAGCGTCTTCGTCATCACCACTCCCTCGAACGCCTGCATCGATCTACAAGTGGTATGTAGATGCAAACTCTCTCTCTTGACTCGTTGCTTAGATGAACTCATAGATAGATCTTGGTGAAACCGTAGGAAAATTTTAATTTTCTGCAACGTTCCCCAACACCATGGGCCATATACAGGCCGTAGGATCCATGGGTCTCCTACGGGCCGTCGAAAAATGGGCATATAATCGGTGGGCCTCGGGCCGTCGATAAATGGGCCTGTAATCGGTGGGCCTCGGGTCGTCGGATAAATGGGTCTACATGGGCCGTAATCGGGCGTAATTAGTATCGGCCCAGCACGGTAACGGGCCGTTAACAGGCCGTAGGACTGCAAAGGCTTAATTCTGTCACAGGCATAACAGGTCGTTAATGGGCCAGAATATAGGACGGGCTGGAAACGGCGCAACGGGTTAACATGCCAGAAACGGGCTGACTCTTGCCATGGGCCGAATTTGGCCCATTAGGGTAACAGGCCAATAACGTGCCGACTCTTGCCATGGGCCGAATTTGGCCCATTTTGGGAACATGCCAGTAACGGGTCGACTCTTGCCATGGGCCGAATTTGGCCCATTAGGGGAACATGCCAGTAACGGGCCGGAAGTAAACGAGGGCCAAAAAGGAGCCCAAGAACGTATGGGCTGTCAATAGGCCGAAAGCTAACACGGGATGGAAATGGCCCATGTAAATCACGAGCCGTTAATGGGTACAAAGAAAATTACTGTTCATTATGGGCTAGAGTCACCGTGGGCCTGTAAAGGGCCGAAAGATACGAAGGCCTCATATGGGCCGAAATACGTCATGGACCATACATAGGGCCGAAAGTGAAATGGGCTGGTGTTATATTCGACGGCCCACATGACGTTGTTGGGCTGGTTTCCTTTAGGGCCTAACGGGCCATGAGTTAACGGGCCATAAAATGGGCTATTTGCGAAGAGACCGTTAACAGGCTATACATGGCCAGTCCGTTAACTTTTGACCAAGTCAAACGGGCCTGCTTTGTAAGCTAAATGGGCCAGTGGTGGGCCGTGGCACGTGTCGACATATCATAGGCGCCTATCTGACCCACTGACGAGCTGACACGTGTTTCGTCCGGCCAATAAGAATTTTACACGTTGAAATTTCCCATTGGTCGGGGCTGTTAGCGGGTTATCGGATCCAAAGCCCGACCTGATAGCTTAACGGCGTTCCGTTATGGTGGATGCCACGTGTCGGTCACCCTTGACGAAAGCACTTTAGTGACGCGCGATTTATCGTCCTGGAAGTGGACACTTCCGTGATGATAATTTTGGTAATGTCATGGAACACTTCTACGATAGCACAGGTATGACTATCTTGATTCTGTCGTAAAATCGTCATGGATGTACATGGATGACAAAAAACGCGACCTACTGTGACAAACACGTATCATCACGGAAGTGTATTTTTTTTTAGTGTAAGCAGGACACAGCGGCGCTCCTCGTCCGGCCATCTCCGTCGACGAGAGCTCGCGCGGCTGGGCTCTATGGATGCAGCGCGTCGAGGCGCAACGGATGGTGGCCGTGGGCGGTGGCAGGGTGGCCGGAATCTTCGTCGTCGTCGACCGTGGCGGCTGCCGGAGCTCGGGTGAGCTCGGGGTCGAGGCTACAACGGCCGTGGCGATGCGGGGTTGGCACCTATGGCTTCTACGCAGTGCGGCTAGTACGTTGGACGCATTCCCGGGACCAAACGGTCACCGGAGTGTCGCCGGCGTCGAGCTCGTGCGGCGGTGCGTCTTGGCTCCGGTGGAGGGGGCAGCTAGAGCTCGAAATCGGGCATGGAGTTCGGGGGAAACGAGGCAGGGGCTCACATGGAGTCAGTAGGGAGGCTCAGCAAGCTCAGCGAGGACCATACGACGGCATAACAGCGATGGCGATCCAGCGGCCATGCACGGAGAAGATGGGTCGATGGCGAGGCAGCAGGGCGTCCGACGATGCGTGGCTCGTCGGGGACGAAGAGGAGGTCGTAGCGGAGCTCCCGGACTCGACGGTGGAGCGAGGGGTGGCCGGTGAGCACGGTGGCAGCGAACGGCGGTGACGGCTCCGCTCGGCTTTGGGAGAGAGAGCGAGAGAGGCAAGGCAGGGGAGAGGGGAGCAGTCGAGGGGGTCCAGGGTGCTGCGTGGCATCGCCCGGTGCATCGAGAAGGAGCCAGGCAGGCTAGGAGGGAGGAGGTGGCCACGTCATGTGGCTGCGCGCGGCGGGCACACGCCCTCGCCTACTGGCGCGAGGAGGAAGGCGATAGGTAGTAGCTGGTGGGCTGGGCTGCAACAGTGTTGGGCCAACTAGGCGCCGGATAAGCTACAGGTACTTTCTCTCTCTCTCCTTTATTTCTGGTTTTCTATTTTATTCCTCTGTTTTGAATTAATAAAAATACTAATTCATTTCCAAAATTCCTTAAATGACTTGTGGGCACATTTGGAAATACTTCCAACAGCCCTCAACCACTTCCAGAATTATTTGGCCATTTTAATTATTTATAGCAATTAAATGCCCAAATTCAAATACTTAATGAGTTCATTCAAAAATCCAAATTGATCTAGAAAAATGTGCACCATTTTTGTCAGAGGTGCTAGACCAATTAAAAAATGATGAACATTTCTAAAGGCCATTTTTGGTTCATTGAAAAGATTTAAGTTGAACCTAGTTGAAATTCATTTGCTGCTAGGGTTTATCAGTCCCCATTTCAACTTTCAAATAAATTTTAGACATGATGCAGGGGTGCTGATGCAACTAATTACAATCAAATTCCAGGGCTGTGACAACTCACCCCCACTAAACAAGAATCTCGTCCCGAGATTCAAGACGCGAGGTAAGAAGAGAGAGGGGACACCAAGCTAACACGATCTTCATGATCCAATTGCCCTTATCGAAGATATTGATTCATTGCATCATCTTGAAATTGACAACCTTGCTTTCGAGATCTTCATACAGCTATGACGACGGAAGAGAGGAAGACTCTATAGGATTTGATCTTCATACAGATCGAGCGAGTCACGATCAACTCATGGAATGAGATGAAAGAATGCCTCTTGAGCTAAGACATAAGACACTCATCAGGGCTGAAAGGAGATAGATGGCGATGGCTCGATTTGGTAGGAAACAATTCCACGCTCGATCACGACGTAGCAAGGAGTCAACTGCCATGATTCCACAACGGAGCACCTTAGGGAAGGTGACTCATAGAGTTATTCCCTTAAGTGGCAAAAAGAATATCTTTTGATACAAAGATCACTAAAACTCTCTATACAAGCCTGAGGCAATTCACAATTGGTCGTTTGAAGGAATTCGAAAGAATGTCATACTCAGCTTGGAAAGGGAACTACAGTTATAAGACAACTCAGCAAATGGGAAGCACATTCCAGATGGTGTCGAGGAGATAACCCAGTGACTGAGCGTGTTCTCAAGAACTTGAGCATTTCCGTACTCATCAAGGTCTTACCAACATCCATGTCGAGGATCCTGGCAACACATGAATAGTGATGGACGATGCAGATGCAAAGGAAGATAACATCTTCTCAGATTTCACATCAGCGAGGCGAAGGAAACAAAATCTGGATGATCGACCGAGAGACATTTACCACTCCGCTTCTAATGTTCTCCTTGATGTGCTAGTGTAACCCATTTATTGATATGGTTTGGTATCTAGAACATCAGGTAGAAGGTCGGACTTCGGGAGCGCAAGAATCCATAAGGAATAACTATGGAAGTAAATCCTACGAAATCCTTGGGAAGGTGGCCAATTTTCTCAATCAAGATACTACAATAATGGGTCTTTCGGCTGGGTGTGTTGGCCACGACATCCACTTTACCGGGTTACAAAGAGACCAATATTATAGTTTTTGGGAAACGTTCCAACCATCACAACTGCCTGAGATTCAGACCTGGTTGGTGTCAGGATAATCCAGACTCATCCGGTCTAGAGAGAAAAATGAAAGTTTGCAACACAAATCGACGAGATGACGTTGCGAGATTCTCGGGAGATAAACTACTATAGCAAGCTCCAAAACATGAGCTGGTTCAGCTACACACCTATGAACACACTGTCCTGGACAAGCATGACCACATGGTAGTCTTATAATAAAACACTACCGAGTTCTAGTTGGGAACCATCATCGCGGATAACGAAGTCCTTGCATAAGTCATATGATTAGCTCTTATGAAGGAACTTCTTCTCCTTGACCAAATCAGTTAGTGGCTTGGTGTGCTAGGGATGCATATAGAATGAAAGGTTGCAAGTCTCCAAACCACGGTATACTTCGCACATATGCATGACTGACTTGGGATGAATCCAGAGGAAGCAAAACAAACTTTCTCGAATTCACGGCGGCAACTTGCATATAATGCACATGAATTAGAGGAAGTCACTTCTTTCATCCAACATATGCTTCATGAATGGAACGAAGATAATGCTTATAAAGTTTCCAATACTAGCTGGATGTTCAACACGAATATGGAGAAGGTGGCAGTGTTGCTGATGGGCTCAACAACAATTCGTCCAGGTTTCCATGGAGATGGAATTCCATAATTATGTGAACAAGTGATAGCATTGGTCAGACCCAAAAGATATAATGGTGTATGCTCGAGGGATCAACCATGAGTAGGACAGCATTTTGAACATCGTTGGTTCTGATTTGATTTGATGATAGCCCATACTCAAATCAAAGTTTTGATACAACAATAGGTCCAACAACTGATCACGAGGACCAATCGATGAAGATATCATCTTTCTTCAACACACACACACATAAAGATATCCCTTAACATGAGCTAGGTTAGACAAGCTTTTATCTTCCAACTCTCTAATTTATTGTTCAGCTTGACCAACTAGCTCAGGGTATCCAACACAGATTCTTGGAGAAGGGGTGGTTTGTAAGAAAACCAACTTGATCACGAACTCAACATAGCGGTCAGGTGACAACCTGGTAACACTTCCGGGAAGATATTCGGAACATCACGAACCACCAATATGTTACTAAGATTGAGAACAATCTTGCTTTTCAGAGCAAGACGGTATGATCAAATAAGCAAGGGATTGAATAGTCCTAACTCGTTGATCAAAGAGTGCACCGAAAATAAGGACTAGGTAGCACGATCAATCCTAGTATAGTGACTCGATAACCAACACATTAAGAATGATATTAATGTCCATTAACTACCAAGCAACACGGTTGCTAGGAGTATTGATTTCACACATCATGGTTCACTTGTCGGCATTATGGTTGCGACAACATGGAACCAAGGAATGAAAAATGATGGCAAGAAGTATCACTGCATCAAGAATTCATGAGAGATGGTGCAATTCTCATGACAATCCTGACATAAAGGGGGTAATACTCCGAGGTAGAACAGAGCAAAAGCTGGATTGGCATTTTGATCTACGAAATACAACTACTTTGACCAGTCGAAGAAATGGATGAGGTGCTGGAGTTTGTTTCTCCTAGTCATTCTGAAATAGAATGGCTTGACGGACCAGAGGAATAATAAACATCGATAACACGGATGCACAATTACTCCTGACTATCAATTGGTAGACGATGGTCGGAATACAAATGAAGAGGGACAACTCAAGGGGACATATATCTTTCTGAGATGTGGAGGCATAGATTAATATGTCGAAACAAGTTCAAAAGGTTTCTTCCAGATAACCCATGCAGAGAGGTAGAACTGGCAGAGTCACAATATAGAATGAAGAACTCATCGAGAGCACTCCTGTTGTGATCCTTTGATCTAACAAACTTCTGCCATAAGTGGTTCATAGTATTTGGAAGAAGGGAATACCACGGACCTCGAGGACTAATGCAAAGGTTACTAATAACCTAACGAGCAAACACTATCAACATGAAGTAAGTAGGTTGAATCTCGGGTTCAAGAACCCAGAAATAGAATACCTACATATGAAATGGCATCACAGGATGCTTTCGAGAATGATGGCCAGAATGATCACACTGGAAACACAAAACATGGCTAGATTACTAGGTGATACTCTAGACACCTAGGGTCATAATAATAGCTCCAACATAAATGTCGAGGTAGTAAAGTACGTCAACACACTAATTAGTGTGGTTGATCTGGCACAAAGGAACTTCAGAACGGTTGGAAGGAATTTGAAAATGCATCAGACTATTTAGAAACCTGGGGTGACTCGGACAGCATAATGATTGTAAATGCTCAAAAAGATTTGAGACATCCTGCAAAAATGGTGGCATAACCACTTAACATCACCATATCAAGGTTCTGGTTCAACTGACCACATACTAAAAGTTGTAGAAACTGAATTGAGGCCTGGAACCAACAATGATATAAGTCTCTATCATAGTAACTCGTCATCCTAATAGATAGATGAGAAGGCCTAGTTCTTAATCCCCGTAGAAAATAAGAGGTTGACTCAGATCAGAAGGGCACAAGGTAAAGGAGTAAAAACAGCCTTACGTTCCCTTCCACAATAAATTCCCTTATATAAGTAAAGCATTTCTAGACTCAACTTCGACCAGTTTCGCTTGGTAATCCTACAGGCAGCCAGGCTCTGATACCAAAGCTGTCAGGACCCCGATTTCAGGTCACATTGATCTAGCCGGTAACACCTCTTATCACTTTGCGGCCTCACGCACGGTATTCCCATGGGTGTCACCTTACCATGGCCCGGGACCGTTTGCGCCTTTTGGCTCACGTATATGATAGTGTCGCTAGCATCCATATGACAGAGAACCCGGGCCGACATGACTAGTCACGAACCCAAAGTGGCACTAACTTACGGGGACAGGCATACATGAATCAACATCGAGCATGTCGGTCAGCAGCGTGCGAATCCGGGCTGTAGCACTGGGCTAACTGGACTCTGGTAAAGCGGGCTGTAGTAGGCTAGGCAGGACTCCGGATGTCACCGCGTGACATTTCCCCGAAGGGACAGACACAGGAATGAAGTGAATCACATGCCGGCCAGTCAAGTGTTCCGAAGCAGTAGTGCTGGGCTAGCAAGACTCCGGTGAACCGGGCTGTAGCGGACTACTATGCCTCATGGAAGCACAAGACTACATTTCCCAATAAGAGAGGCTACCAAGGATAAACAACTAGGTTGTCGGATCCCACACATACCAAGCATTTCAATCATATACACAATATGCTCGATATGTGTAAGTACAACATGGCATCACAACAAAACTCTACGACTCAAAGTATTTATTCATTAGGCTCCGAGGAGCGAGATATTACAAACATGGGTCTCATGACCCAACATTCAGAGCATACAAGTCAAAGCACATGCGGAAGCTTAACATGTCTGAGTACAGACATCTACAAATAAAAAAAGGCTGAGAAGCCTGACTATCTACCAGATCCTGCCGAGGGCACAAGATAGTAGCTGAGGTAACAAGCTAAACGTCGAAGTCCACGCGGAACTACTAGCAAGACTGAAGTCTCTCTGCAAAACATAAATTAAGCAAACATGAGTACAAATGTACCCAGCAAGACTTACATCTGAACTAACTACATATGCATCGGTATCAACACAGGGGGTGGTGGAGTTTAACCGCAGCAAGCCAGCTTTGACTCGGTGGCTATCCTGAACTACGACTGCAAGTAACTCTTTGAGGTGGCGCACACGAGTCCACATATTCACCATATCAATACACCACTATGGATCCTCTCCCGTCTCCCTATGAGAACGCCATCCATAGCACTCACACTTATCTTGCGTATTTTAGAGTATCCACTTTCACTTGTCTATGAACTGTACAGGCAACCCAGAAGTCCTTCACCACGGACACGGCTATTCGAATAGATGATGTTAACCCTGCAGGGGTGTACTTCTTCACACACGCTCTCGCCACTTACCACCATGTACACGTCGTGTATCTTGGCAACCTTCAAGCAGAAGCCTGGCGAGGGAGTCGGCCACGACCTGACTAACCACACAAGTCTCTAGTCCAGGTTTATCGCCTATTCCAGTTCCATCCGCAAGGAGATCCGGCCGGGGTGTCGCTCACGGCCCCGAACGATGAGAGCAGGGTTCCCGAGGCACCGAACGAGCATCCCGGTACACCGTGCCTCGTGTCTCTACCGCAACATAGCCCACCCCTAGGGTCAGCGCTACGCAAGGCCCCCAACACATATGCTACAAACACCAGAAACTAGTTGCAACTCCTGGTCAGAGATCAAGGCGATTAATAAGCCGAGAGGGGTCGAGTTATCGGAACCCAATGTGTGGTTGTAACTGTTCATGGATCACAAACACAGAACTCAGTTCCTGAGGACGGCTGCAATGAGACAACCCACCATGTACTCCTACATGGCCTCTCACCGCTAACTTTACCAAATCGTGTTCACACACTTAGCTCTCAATAGTAGGACATGTTCACCACATTCCAATTCATCCCTGATGAATCAGACCTGACTCAACTCTAAGCAGTAGTAGGCATGACAACAAGCATGAATGAGGAGGCACATCAGGGCTCAAACAACTCCTACTCATGCTAGTGGGTTTCATCTATTTACTGTGGCAATGACAGGTCATGCAGCGGAAAGGGGTTCAACTACCGTAGCATGTAATAGTTGAATCGTTGTTGTCCTAATGTAGTAAAAGAGTGCAGAAGCGAGAGAGTGGGATTGTATCGGAATGAGCAAGGGGGTTTTGCTTGCCTGACAGAGTGGTAGAGGGGTACTGCCCTTCAGCTGGATACTCGTGAATATCCTCGGAGGCACAACCTACCACGAAGATCACACCGGTAACACAATCATTACATGGCAATATGCAACAATATGATGCATGCAATGACATGGAAAAATGAGTGTGTTTTGGCTAATGCATCTTTGAACAGGGCGGTTTGAGTTCATTTGAATCGAAGATTCAAATGCAAACCCAAAATATGAACTCATATAAATGCATTATCTTGTTTCATCTAAACAGCAAGGTTAGGTTGCTCTAACATGCATGAAACCAGTACAGATGGGTAGATTGGATTTTTCTGATAATTATTCATATATAACTTATTTCATTTGGAGTTACGGTTGAATTTCTATGATTTTTCGAAATTTATAACATTTTCTGAAATTTCCAAATCATTTTTGAATTAGAAATATTCTAGAAAATGCTTACGGCGTCAGCTCTAGGTCATGCAGACGTCAGCTGGTCAACAGGGTCGGTCCTGGTCAAACCTGACCCGTGGGCCCCACATGTCATTGGCTCAGTTAGTTAACATGTTTTAAAATAAACCTAATCTAATGATCAATAGGGTCGGACCCACTGTCAGTGTGACCTGGTTAAACTAACCATGGGGTTAGTGGATAAACTAATCCGCCACGTCACCTAACCGGCGATTAGCCGCCGGTGCTAAGCAGGACACGGCGGCGCTCCTCGTCCAGCCATCTCCGGCGAAGAGAGCTCGCACGGCTGGGCTCTACGGATGCAGCGCGTCTAGGCGCATCGGATGGTGGCCATGGGCGGTGGCGGGGTGGTCGGAATCCTTGTCGGTGTCCACCGTGGCAGCTGCCGGAGCTCGGGGTCGAGGCTACAACGGCCGTGGCGATGCGGGGTTGGCACCTATGGCTTCTACGCGGTGCGGCGAGTACGTTGGACGCATGCCCGGGACCAAATGGTCACCGGAGTGTCACCCGCGTCGAGCTCGTGCGGCGGTGTGTTTCGCCTCTGGTGGAGGGTGTGGCTAGAGCTCGAAATCGGGCATGGAGTTAGGGGGAAATGAGGCAAGGGCTCACATGGAGTCGGTAGGGAGGTTTAGCAAGCTCGGGGAGGACAGACGGCGGCGTAACGGCGATGGCGATCCGGCGGCCGTGCATGGAGAAGACGGGTCGATGGCGTGGCAACAGGGCGTCCGGCGATGCGTGGCTCGTCGGGGACAAAGAGGAGGTCGTAGCGGAGCTCCCGGACTCGACGGTGGAGAGAGGGGTGGCCGGTGAGCACGGTGGCAGCGAACGACAGTGACAACTCCACTCGGCTTCGGGAGAGAGAGAGAGCGAGAGAGGCGAGGCAGGGGAGAGGGGAGCGGTCGAGGGGCTCCAGGGTGCTGCGTGGCGTCGCCTGGTGCATCGAGAAGGAGCCAGGCAGGCTGGGAGGGAGGAGGTTGCAACGACATGTGGCTGCGCGCGGCGGGCACACGCCCTCGCCTACTAGCGCGAGGAGGAAGGCGATAAGGAGGAGCTGGTGGGCTGGGCTGCAACAGTGCTGGGCCAACTGGGCGCCGGGTAAGCTACAGATAGTTTCTCTCTCTCTCTCTCCTTTATTTCTGGTTTTATATTTTATTCCTCTATTTTGAATTAATAAAAATACTAATTCATTTCCAAAATTCCTGAAATGACTTGTGGGCACATTTGGAAATATTTCCAGCAGCCCTCAACCACTTCCAGAATTATTTGGCCATTTTAATTATTTATAGCAATTAAATTCCCAAATTCAAATACTTAATGAGTTCATTCAAAAATCCAAATTGATCTAGAAAAATGTGCACCATTTTTGTCAGAGGTGCTAGACCAATTCACTAATGATGAACATTTCTAAAGGCCATTTTGAGTTCATTGAAAAGATTTAAGTTGAACCTAGTTGAAATTCATTTGCTGCTAGGGTTTATCAGTCCCAATTTCAACTTTCAAATAAATTTTAGACATGATGCAGGGGTGCTGATGCAACTAATTACAATCAAATTCCAGGGCTGTGACACGAATTCCTTTCTCAACATCTGCGCGTTCATCGTCGTGTGCGAGGTGTTTCTCCGCATTCCCCCACACTTCGACCTGTGGCTCAAGGTCTTCAACGTGAAGCCAAAAGTGGTCGAGGGTCAACACGTGGAGTGTGGTGGCGCCATGGTGAGCAAGCTCCCTAACGTCACATGGCCCAAGGGGACCTTCGTAGAAACCGTTAAAGGGTGGCAACATGAGTGGTTCTACGTCACAGAGCCTTGTGACGCCGTGTGGGCTGCCACCCCTGAATTCAAATACGGGCCTCCAATGCGGCTCTCGTCAGGTGTCAAGAAGGGCCTGGACTGGGCATCGTCCGACGAGGTGGTGACAATGCAGAAGCGCGTCAAGGGCATGATAGAGAACAACACCAGCCTCACCGATGTGATCCAGGTGATGCTTTTTTGCCGGACCGTCCCTTGCCAGCGCCGTGATGTCTACTACACAACCTTCTTCTTGTAGACGTTGTTGGGCCTCCAAGTGCATAACGGTTCATCACATAACGGTTCACCATACGTGCATGCTACGGGAATCACAAACTTTAACATAAGTATCTCTCAAATTCACAACTACTCCACTATCATGACTAATATCACCATCTTCATATCTCAAAACAATCATAAGGAATCAAACTTCTCATAGTATTCAATGCACTTTATATGTAAGTTTTTATTATATCCCTCTTGGATGCCCATCATATTAGGACTAAATTCATAACCAAAGCAAATTACCATGTTGTTTAAGACTCTCAAAATAATATAAGTGAAGCATGAGATTTCATCTATTTCTTCAAAATAAAACCACCGTCGTGCTCTAAAAGATATAATTGAAGCACTAGAGCAAACGACAAACTACTCCAAAAGATATAAGTGAAGATCAATGAGTAGTTGAATAATTATGCAACTATGTGAAGACTCTCTAACATTTAAGAATTTAATATCTTGGTATTTTATTCAAACAGAAAGCAAAACAAAAGAAAATAAAATGACGCTCCAAGCAAAACACATATCATGTGGTGAATAAAAATATAGCTCCAAGTAAAGTTACCGATGAACGAAGACGAAAGAGGGGATGCCATCCGGGGCATCCCCAAGCTTAGGCTCTTGGTTTTCCTTTAATATTACCTTGGGGTTCCTTGGGCATCCCCAATCTTAGGTTCTTTCCACTCCTTATTCCATAGTCCATCGAATCATTACCCAAAACTTGAAAACTTCACAACACAAAACTCAACAGAAAACTCGTAAGCTCCGTTAGTGTAAGAAAATAAAATGATCACTTAGGTACTGTTGTGAACTCATTATAAATTCATATTGGTGTAATATCTACTGTATTCCAACTTCTCTATGGTTCATACCCTCCGATACTACTCATAGATCCATCAAAATAAGCAAACAACACAATGAAAAACAGAATCTGTCAAAAACAGAGTGGTCTGTAGTAATCTGTATCAAACGTATACTTCTGGAACTCCAAAAATTCTGAAATAAATTGGTGGTCCTGAGTAATTTGTCTATTAATCATCTGCAAAAATAATCAGCCTAAAATCTCTCTCCAGTAAAAAATGGCAGAGCATCTCGTGAGCGCTAAAGTTTCTTTTTTTTACAGCATGATCAGAAAGACTTCACCCAAGTCTTCCCAAAGGTTCTACTTGGCACAAAAACTAATTAAAATACAAAACCACATCTAACCAGAGGCTATATAGATTATTTATTACTAAACAGGAGCAAAAAGCAAAGAACAAAATTAAAATTGGGTTGCCTCCCAACAAACGCTAACGTTTAACGCCCCTAGCTAGGCATGATGATTTCAATGATGCTCACATAAAAGATAACAATTGAAACATAAAGAGAGCATCATGAAGAATATGACTAGCAAATTTAAGTATAACCCACTTCCTATGCATAGGGATTCCGTGAGCAAACAACTTATGGGAACAATAATCAACTAGCATAGGAATGCAAAAGAAACATAACTTTAAAACATTAAGCACATAGATAGGAAACATGACATTATTGCAATTCCTACAAGCATATGTTACTCCCTCATAATAATTTTCAGTAGCATCATGAATGAATTCAACAATATAACCATCACATAAAGCATTCTTTTCATGATCCACAAGCATAGAAATTTTATTACTCTCCACGTAAGCAAAATTCTTCTCATTCGGAATAGTGGGAGTATCATAAGAAATTCAAATACTATAAATTGTTTCCATATTAAAAGAGTAATGTTCAGAAAAGGGTAATCATAATCATGACAAGTTTTATGAATATAATCATCACTACTTTTTATAGCATAAGATTCATCACAATAATCATCATAAGTAGCAACTTTGTTCTCATCATAATAAATTGAAACCTCTTCCAAGATAGTGGAATCATTACTAAATAAAGTCATGACCTCTCCAAATCCACTTTCATCAATATAATCATCATAAATAGGAGGCATGCTATCATCATAATAAATTTGCATATCAAAGCTTGGGAGGTTAAACATATTATCTACATAAAACATAGCATCCCCAAGCTCGGGACAAACATTAATTGCAGCAAATGTATTCTCAAACATGCCATTCTCATCAAACATAGCATCCCCAAGCTTGGGCCTTTTCATATCATAAGCATAATCACTCTCATCATTAATAGTATGGATAGCACCAATAGTATAGCAATTATCATCATCACAATGAGTAATAGGAGCAACATCATTTGGGAGGGATACCTTTCTACCTTTGCTTCTCCGTCCTTTCTTTTTCTTCTTCACATCATGTGTGGTTTTAACCCTCTTTTTTGAGCTCCTTATTAATGAGATTGGTTGAATAGAAAGCTCCTCCTCGTTACCCCATTCATCATAAGAAATAATAGGAGGATATTGGGAAGTATATTTCCTTTCATTAGTATTCTCTTCATCTTCTATTTGTTTTCTTTTCTTTATGTAATTGGAAATATAAGGATTTTCAATGCAATTCACCGCACAATATATCCAAATTTCTTCTAGATCAAAATCAAGAACTTTATCAAGGAGAAATTCTGGCATATCCTTAGTTATATGTTTCATTTCTTCATAACCCAAAAGCAAACTAAGTTCATTATGATGTTCAAGGGAAATCAAGTCATCACAATTTTTGGACACGATACGAACATGAAACAATTTGTATTGGGGATTTAAATGATCACGCTCATTGCAAAGTTCACAAGGATGGCAAAGAAATTTTAAAATTTCAGCACAAGCATCTAGCCTCTCTTGCAACCATTTAGTTTCTACATATTTATGTCTCTTGCAAAATTTATCTTCCCTATTTGGTGTGTACTTGCAAACTCTATGCACTCCGCAAAAATTGACATACTTATAAGAGACATTTTCATCATGACTAGTGCAATCATCATTAGTACTATGGATATTCAAAGAGTACATACTAACAACATTGCAATCATGCTCATCATTTAAAGAATTAGTGCCAAACATTCTAATGCATTCTTCCTCTAGCAATTTTGCACAATTATCGGAATCCTTATTTTTATGAAAGATATTAAAAAGATGAAGCATATGAGGCACCCTTAATTCCATTTTTTGTAGTTTTCTTTTATAAACAAAACTAGTGATAAAACAAGAAACTGAAAGATTCGATTGCAAGATCTAAAGATATACCTTCAAGCACTCACCTCCCCGGCAACGGCGCCAGAAACTTCTTGATGTCTACTACACAACCTTCTTCTTGTTGACGTTGTTGGGCCTCCAAGTGCAGAGGTTTGTAGGACAGTAGCAAGTTTCGCTCAAGTGATGACCTAAGGTTTATCAATCTGTGGGAGGCGTAGGATGAAGATGGTCTCTCTCAAACAACCCTGCAACCAAATAACAAAGAGTCTCTTGTGTCCCCAACACACCCAATACAATGGTAAATTGTATAGGTGCACTAGTTCGGTGAAGAGATGGTGATACAAGTGCAATATGGATGGTAGATATAGGTTTTAGTAATCTGAAATTATAAAAACAGCAAGGTAACAAGCGATAAAAGTGAGCATAAACGGTATTGCAATGCTAGGAAACAAGGCCTAGGGTTCATACTTTCACTAGTGCAAGTTATCTCAACAATAATAACATAATTGGATCATATAACTATCCCCCAACATGCAACAAAGAGTCACTCCAAAGTTACTAATAGCGGAAAACAAACGAAGAGATTATGGTAGGGTACGAAACCACCTCAAAATTATCCTTTCTGATCGATCTATTCAAGAGTCCGTAGTAAAATAACACGAAGCTATTCTTTCCGTTTGATCGATCATAGAGTTCGTACTAGAATAACACCGTAAGACACAAATCAACCAAAACCCTGATGTCACCTAGATACTCCAATGTCACCTCAAGTATCCGTGGGTATGATTATACGATATGCATCACACAATCTCAGATTCATCTATTCAACCAACACAAAGAACTTCAAAGAGTTCCCCAAAGTTTCTACCGGAGAGTCAAGACGAAAACGTGTGCCAACCGCTATGCACAAGTTCACGTGGTCACGGAACCCCTAAGTTGATCACCAAAACATACATCAAGTAGATCACGTGATATCCCATTGTCACCACAGATAAGCACATGCAAGACATACATCAAGTGTTCTCAAATCCTTAAAGACTCAATCCGATAAGATAACTTCAAAGGGAAAACTAAATCCATTACAAGAGAGTAGAGGGGGAGAAACATCATAAGATCCAATTATAATAGCAAAGCTCGCGATACATCAAGATCGTACCACCTCAAGAACACGAGAGAGAGAGAGATCAAACACATAGCTACTGGTACATACCCTCAGCCCCGAGGGTGAACTACTCCCTCCTCGTCATGGAGAGTGCCGAGATGATGAAGATGGCCACCGGAGAGGGATTCCCCCTCCGGCAGGATGCCGGAACAGGTCTAGATTCGTTTTCGGTGGCTACAGAGGCTTGCGGCGGGGAACTCCTGATCTAGGTTTCTTTTTGGAAGTTTCTGTATATATAAGAGGTTTTGGCATCGAGAACAACCCCTGGGTGCGCCCCCACCCTCGTGGGCAGACCGGGACTCTTCTGGCTCAACTCTTTTACTCCATGGCCTTCTTCTGGTCCAAAAATAAGCCCCGTCAAGTTTCAGGTCAATTGGACTCCGTTTGGTTTTCCTTTTCTGCTATACTCAAAAACAAGGAAAAAACAGAAACTGGCACTGGGCTCTAGGTTAATAGGTTAATCCCAAAAATCATATAAAATAGCATATAAAACATCCTAGATGGATAATATAATAGCATGGAACAATAAAAAATTATAGATACGTTGGAGATGTATCACGCCGGACTCTCCATTTGTGAGAGTTCAATCCGGCCGGCCTCGGACCCTGCAATGATTCTTCGGTACAACGCACAATGAAATCTGGAACTTCTTTTCAAGGCCCAGAAGTCGTGGTCGGACACGACCGAAGACCTCGGCCTTGACAGTGCTCATCCGGACACTCGGTAAGTTTTCGGATTTCCAAATATAACCTCTACTCGGAGATTCGAGGAGTATGCTAAGCCTTCCTTTTCTTCTTCAGGTATGGACGAAGAAACGATAGCGGATTAAATGTCCGGCTCTACCGCCCGAAGTCCCAGCTATCCCTTTGCTGACAAAGATGCTGGTTCCGGCACCGTACTAGGCGCCAGAGAAGGAGGCCAAGAAGAAGGGCAAGGAGGCGAGAAGTGGCCTCCGCCGTAAGGGTACTTCAAACATAGCGTCCAAAGATACCAAAGTTCTCTCCTCCCCCGAGGGAGATGAAGATGAACAAGACAAGGAGGAGAGCAATTCTCCCCTCAAGGGGAGAGAGAAGAAGAGGGGGGCATCCGCAGACCTAGAAGCGGAGGCGTCCAAGAAGGGGAAACTCTCCCTTCCGGACGAATCGGAATCGAAAGTTGAAGTCGTCCCCGAATGGAACCCCTGACTGAATCGTAAGCATCCAAAGATAATGCATATATTCGGCTATTATAACTTATAGGGTGATATATCATCTATGTTTTCCAGTCCGTCCCATGATCTCCCCCAACAATCATTGTCTTCGAGGAATTCTTTGTTGCCGGACATGATGGAGAGCGAGTCGCCTCCACTAGCCTCCCCACCACGCGCCACAGATGACACCGAGGTGTTATCCCAAAGGACCTCTCTAGGCCTGGGAGAGGTGCGGAGGGCCGCTGAAACGATGCCAGAGGGCAATGCCTCGGCAGATGGAAACATGAGGGGCGTGATCCCCATGGAGACTGATGGCGGGGGCCTTGACCAGTCCGGCCCCCAGTCGAATACTGTTCCGGAGTCCCACACGACACCAGATCCGAGTGTGCAGCCCTCTTCGAAAGAGGGGGGAGTGCCGACTCCACCAACGACCTCCATCCATCCGGAGGTGCCGGATACATTGAGGGAAGCACTTCGACGTGCTTCCATCGTGGATGAACACCGTGCTTTGATGGGTATGGTGGTTGAAAGGGTTCTGTCCGCCAAAAAGTGGACTGAACGAAGCGTTCACTAGCCTGCTGATAGGTTTTGAGGTACGTGATGCAATATCTATGGTCGCTTTTGCCTGTATAATCATGCACCTATGTATAGGTAGTAGCCCCTGAGACTCTGTTCGGCCTTTTGAAGAAATGGCCGGACAGAGTGTCGAATATCCCAGAGGTAACATACTTGTCTCTTTTGGTGAACATGCTTCGTGTAGGATCTTGAGAAGAGGTGTCTAGAGGGGGGGTGATTAGACACTAAGTACCAAAGTTGCAGTTTTTAACCTTATTAAAGTTTAAGTGGAATTTAGGCACAAGTTTAACTTTTTCAATACATAACAAGCAAGCATGCAAAGAGTATATGAGCAGCGGAAAGTAAAGCATGCAACTTGCAAGAAAGTAAAGGGAAGGGTTTGGAGGATTCAAACGCAATTGGAGACATGGATGTTTTTTGTCGTGGTTCCGATAGGTTGTCAGTGTACTAGAGTAGGGGTACCCTAGTACCCGAACTTCGTCTGCAGACGATCATAGCGCCCAAGGCCAGGCGGCCTGATGGCCGCTAAGACCCTCGATAGCTCCTTGGAGCCATTTAAAACAAAGCAATCAAGACCCGGCAAGAGGAGCTTGCGGAAGGCTCAGGCGCAAAAGAAACAAGGCCCGGCAAGAGGAGCTTGCCGGGAAGGCTGGGCGCGCGAACCCCAAGAGCGACAAGGTTCCCTTGTGCAAGGCGCTTGCCGGGCGGGCGACCCTCTTCATCTCCGCTCCAGCTCACCCGCCAGCGTGTCACCAGGGCTCTCCCAGGGCGCGTGTCGGGGCTGCAGCCAGCGGAGAGTAGCGACAACAGCGACAAGCTACCACTGTGGCGAACGGAGGCGCACTTAACGGTCCTGTTGCCTTTGTTGAGGCGGCCAGGCGGGCATTGATGACTCTTGTCCCTTGCCGTCGAGTTAGGTATAGGTTCTTGTACCTTTGTACATAGCGGTGTACCAACCTATGTTTTTACTACCTTACCCTTGTCTACTTGCCATATGTGGTAACCCCTTGTGCCTATAAAAGGAGGCCCGGGGGCAACGTAGAAGGGGTTCGGTTCGGCTCGATAGAAAACCACACTCACGCTAGGTCTTGTAGCCTGCATTGCTCCCTAGCAAGAACACAAGATAATCCACAAAGAAGCAGTAGGAGTATTATCTCTCCGGAGAGCTCCGAAGCTGGGTAAAAATCCGATCGTGTGCATCGCCTCGATCTGCTCTTTGTGCAATCTCCGCCCCCCTCCGAACCACAAGGGACCAAGGTCCCATAGGTGCTCGTGGGGCACGACCAGCACACCCCCGACATCTTTGGCGCGCCGGTAGGGGCGTCGAGGCTGTGCGAACCTGATCCGGTGGTCACGAGCAACTTCGCCGGCATCTTCGTCGACATGGCGCGAAGAAGAAGCCGTCGGCAGCAGCTGAGCCATCGCGTCGAACCCACCACCACGGAGCCGTCGGCGGTGGGGAAACGCTGGCGGAGGGACCGGCGTCGCTGAGAGAGCCCACGATGCCGCCAGGTCCAAGGACAACGCGCGCGGCGTCGGCGTCGAATCTGCACGCGTCCATCGCGGGGCGGCGGGGCGAGACAAGCGCCACGATACTCGTGGCGCCATCGCCATCGTGGATCAAGGCCAAGCTGGAGGATCCGAGGCCCTCGAGACCGCATGCGCCCGACATGCCGATGCAGAGTGGGTGCGATCGCTGGGGCGGATGCTGCTCCTCCTAACTTGGTTAGGAGTCGAGCACATCCGTTCTTCGCTCCGTACACCGTTGCCGCCAACCACACCAGCGGAAGCCTTGGCAAAACTCAATTGCTCTAGATTACCCTCAGCGGCGATAAGGTCGACGAATGGAGGGCCCCAATTCAAAGTCTCATCGGCCGCCAACGGCGCGTCCCCGCGACAACCAAGTGCCGCGGCGCGGCGAGGCGACATGGCGCGAGCCGATGGCGGCAGACATGCGAGTGCACCCACGTACACTCCCTTCCCGAAGGCCAAGATCTCCGACTTCGCGGATCCACCTCGACAGCGACTCCACGGCGTCGTCGGATCCACGAGCTTCGTCGCGACCAACGCCAAGTTCTTGGGGCGGCAAGAAGAGGACGCTTCGAACCCGTATCGGCGCCGAAGAAAGCGCCAATCAATCGCCAATCGCCGGGCCCACCGTCGATATGCATGCGCCAGAGAACGAGCGACTTGCCGTCTGTGATAGGTTGCCCTGCGTTCACTCGTGAGCTGTGGCAAGTCCGGTGGCCCGACAAGAAGAACTTCAAACCAGATGTGCGGAGAAATGCGGCGGCAGGACACATCCATCGGAGTTCCTCGGCATCTACACCATCGCGGTGCAAGCTGCGGGGGCGAGATGACAAGATCCTCGCCAACTACTTCCCTTGGTGCTCAAGCCAAGCGTCGATCTTGGCTCATGCACTTGCCGGATGGCTCTATTTCTTCTTGGGCAGATTTGTGCCACCGGTTTGTTGGCGCCTTCACAGTGACCACAAGCCTCATGGCCAGGAGAGTGATCTCCACCTGCTTGCCCGAAGGAGGGGAGTCCTGCGCATAATTCATCCGAGAGATTGATCGAGTGCACTACAACATCCCAGGCGTCCACCTGCTGCGATGATTAGTGCATTCCATCAAAATGTATGAAATCGCAGGATGAGGAGGAGATGGCGATCGCAAAGTGAAAGACGTCGGCGAGCTCATACTGGCCGACAAGTGTGCACGCGCTAAAGAAGGAAGAAGGCTCCCAGGAGAGAATGTGGGAGCAGAGTCTGACAGCGAAGGGACCGCCCCGGCAAGGAATAGCCGGCGGCGGAACAATAGGAGGAAGAAAAGCCAAGAAGTACTAGTTGTCGAGCAGTCCGGCAAGGATGGTGCCGCCAACAAAGCCAAGACCGGTGGCTCCGGCAAGGAGGTTGCCGCTGACGCCGACCGCAAAGCTGTGGCGGCCGCCGACAAGCCTAACGGCTCCAACAAGCAGTACTGTAAAATCCACCGCACTAAGGGCCACGATCTCCAAAGCTGCAAGAAAGTCGAGCAGCTTGTTGAGCTACAGAAAGCTGAATCTGGCGGCGAGACAAGGAGAAGGCCCAAGAAGGTGCAGGTGCTACAAGTAAAAAGAGACCCGGTCGGGGAGGCGCCAGCAGGCAAGGCCAAGCAGCGGCAAGGAGACAGACCTCCCGTGGCGCGACCGGGAAGAAGATGAAGATGAAGATGAGGATTATGAAGGCGATGAAGCTGATGAGCATGAGTTTCAAAAGGCAACAGATGTCCTGCGTCGACGGTGGTGCGTCTCGCATACCTCGCACCGCCAACTCAAGCAATGGATCGTGAGGTCAATGCAGTAGAACCATCCATAGAGTCCGCAAACCTCTGAAGTGGTCAAGACGCCCATCATCTTTGACATTGAGGATCACCCGATCGCATCACTACGGTCGGGTGCTTGCCGATGTTGGTCTCACCAACCATCCGCAACCTCAAGGTCACAAAGATGCTGGTTGACGGCGGGGCGGCCTGAATTGATCTCCTCTGCGGTGCTCCGAAGCTTCAAATCCCGACAATGAGCTCGAAGAAACTGGTACTTTCAAGGAATCAACCCGGAAGGAGCAAGCCCAAGGGAAGATCACGTTGCGGTGACATTGACAGCGAACTCAACTTCAGAACAGAGAGGGTCACATTCGACGCCGCCGATTTCCCATTGCCCTACAATGGCATACTTGGCCGTCCGGCGCTCGCCAAGTTCATGGCCGCCTCTCATTATGCTTACAACCTACTCAAGATGCCCGGCCCGATAAGCGTCATTTCTGTCCATGGCGACAAGAAGGATGCACTTATCTGCGCCAACAAGATTTACCGGGATGCAGCAGCAGCGCCAAATAGCAAACCACTTGCCACTGAAACTCCCGGGGGGAAGAAGACCACCAGGTCCGGCAAGAGCTCTGTTGCCCACTCCGACAAGCGCACCTCTTCGGAGTGCTGCGCTACCGTCGAGGACGCACCATAGAGCTCCACCGGCAAGTGCAACAAGACGATGGCAGCTCCGCCAAAGACCAAGAAGGTGCCCGCCAAGGAGGACGGCACTGGCGGTACCTACACCATCAGTGCCACGCTTGATCCTAAATAGGAAGGCGAGCTCGTTGCTTTCCTGCGGGCGAATATCGATGTGTTTGCATGGCAACCATCTGACATCCTCGGTGTTCCCAGGAAGGTAATTGAGCACCACCTAGCTGTCTGTCCTCACGCACGGCCTGTCAAGCAAAAAGTTAGGAAGCAGGCGTTGAGTGCCAAGAATTCATAGCGAAGAAATCAAGAAATTGGAAGCGGCGGGGCTTGTCGGAGAGTCCTCCACCCCACGTGGTTGGCCAATCCGGTAGTGGTACATAAGGCTAATGGGAAATGGAGACTTTGTATTGACTTCACAGGGCGTTAATAAAGCTTGTCCCAAGGACCCATTTCCTTGCAGCGTATCGACCAGATTGTTGACTCCACAACGGGTGCGATCTGCTTCGTTTCTTGATGCATATTCAGGATATCATCGGATCTTCATGGCGAAAGAGGATGAAGAAAACCGCATTCATCACACCATGTGGCACGTCTTGCTTTATACGGATGCCTTTCGGTTTGAAGAATGCTGGTTCAACCTTTGCGAGGGTAGTCCATGATGCTTTTGGACCACAGAGATACGTAAATGTAGAAGGCTACATAGATGACATAGTGGTCAAGAGCAAAGACAAGGCAACCTTGGTTCGAGATTTGGATGAGACGTTTACAAACCTGCGCAAGATCAACCTCAAGCTCAACCCCGAGAAGTGCGTGTTTGGAGTCCCTTCCGGCAAGCTTCTCGGGTTCTTTGTATCTCAGCGAGGAATTGAAGCCAATCCCGACAAGATCAAGGCCATCGAGCAGATCGAAGCACCAAAACACGTCAAGGATGTCAGGAAGCTTGCCGGTTGCGTGGCTGCTCTCAGCAGGTTCATCTCTAAGTCTGCTGGCGCCCTGCCGTTTTTCAAGATTTTGAAAAAGGCAGGTCCAATGAAATGGACTCCCGAAGCGGAGGCTGCGCTGCAGGACTTGAAGAGATACCTGTCCTCCACTCCAATACTTGTCGCACCTAAACCACAAGAGAAGTTGCTGCTGTATATAGCAGCGACCAATCAAGTGGTTAGTGATGCGTTAGTAGCGGAGAGGAGGCGATGATGAGCCGGCAACCGAGGCAGGTGCGTCCCAGCGACGAAGCGAGGCTTCGCCGTCAAGCTCTGGTCCCGACAAGGACGGATCAGCGCAGGGGTGCGACAAGATATGGAAGAAGATGGTGCAGCGCCCAGTGTACTTTGTCAGTTCCCTTCTGCAGGGGGCTAGATCGAGGTACTCTGGTGTGCAGAAGATGCTTTTCGGCCTCCTCATGGCCTCGAGGAAGCTGTGCCATTACTTCCAAGCACATGAGATAACAGTTGTCACTCGCTTTCCACTAAAGAGAATTTTGCAAAATCCAGAAGCAACAGGCAGGATTGTTGAGTGGGCGCTGGAACTGTCAAGCTTTGGTCTCAAGTTCGAGAGCACTCCAACTATCCAGAGCAGGGCATTGGCAGAATTCATAGCAGAATGGACGCCAACGCAGGATGAAGAGATTCCGGAGACAAGCATCCCCGTCAAGGAGGCAAATAAAGAGTGGTTGTTGTACTTTGACGGTGCTTTCTCGCTGCAAGGCGCCAGTCTTTGGCGTCTGCTTATCGCACCCACGGAGAGCACCTCAAGTACATAGTCCAGATGCACTTTCCCAAGGAACAAGCAACAAACAATCTTGAAGAGTATGAAGGCTTGCTTGCCGGTCTCGGGATTGAAGTGGACCTTGGGATTAAGAAGCTCATTGTCGGGAGACTCACAGACTTGTCGTCCGCCAAGTGAGCAGAGACTACTAGAGTCCGTTCTTTGGAAGCGTCGTCGATGAAGTGAGGAAGCGGGAAGAGCACTTTGAAGGCTCGCAAATGGAACCGCGTCCAAGAGCGCAGAATGATATAGCTGATGGCCTCTCCAAATGTGCCGCACTTAAGTTACCTATGGAACCAGGAATTTTTGTGCTCAAGCTGACTCAGCCAACCGTGACACTATCGGCGAGACGAGCAAGAAGAAAAATTGGTTTCGGCGACTACTTCCGGCGAGCTCTCTGAAGCCGCCGCCAAGAAGGTCCCTAAAACCAACGCAAATATCACTGAGGAGCAGTCTGCTCCGACAAACCATGCAGTTTGTATCGTTGAAGCAAACGCTCCCGACAAGCTTAGCTCCGGCAAGCTTGACGGGGAACATCGAGCTCCGGCGGACCCGCGGGTCCTTCAGAGAAGCCGATGGTCCCGCAGTGATAGATGAGCCTTCAGTCCTCGTTGTCGAGCCACAGGCTCCAACTTGGGCACAACAGATCGTCCATTTCCTTCAGACAGGAGAACTTCCCGAAGAGCAAGAAGAAGCGGAAAAAGTAGCCCGGCAGTCAAGTATGTACCAGTTTGTTGACAACATCCTGTACAGAAGAAGACTCAACGGAGTGAAATTGAAGTGTATTTGCCGGGAAGATGGACAGAAGCTGTTGGCGAGATACACGGAGGCATATGTGGTCACCACATTGGCGCAAAAGCACTTGCCGCAAAGCTTTCCGGCAAGGTTTCTTCCGGCGAAGCCCTCCAGATGCAACTGCACAAGTAACCAAGTGTGAAGCGTGCGGTTCCATTCAAGACAGATACACCAGCCAGCTCAAGCTCTCCAGGCGATACCTTTATCCTGGCCCTTCTCGATGCAGGGGCTCGACATCCTCGGCCCCTTCCCCGAGCTGTCGGGGCTTTGAGTACTGTACATCGCGGTCGACAAGTTCACAAAGTGGCGGAAGCGAACCGATGAGGAAGGTGACAGCACGGTCGGCCGTCAAGTTCTTGAGTCAATTGTTTGCCGTTTTGGGATTCCTAACGGATCATCACCGACAACGATGCGCAGTTCACGAGTCGCACCTTCATGCGATCGCCCAAGATCTTGGCGCCAAGATCTGCTTTGCTTCATTGCTCATCCGAGAAGCAGCGGTTAGCGAGAGAGCAAGCGCTGAAGTGTTGCGAGTACTCAAGACCAGAACTTTCGACGGGCTGCACAAGTGCGGAAGGAACTGGATCGAGGAGCTGCCGTGGTTCTTTGGTCGATCAGGGCGACGCCAAATCGAGCCAGCGCCGGACACCCTTTGCTCTAGTCTACGGAGCGAGGCAGTTCTCCCCATGGAACTCGTATACGGGTCACCTCGAGTGCTCGCTTATGATGAGCTTGAGCAAGAGCAGCTGCGACAAGATGACGCGCTGCTCCTCGAGGAAGATCATCTTCAGGCTATTGTACGAGCTGCTCGTTACCAGCAAGCTTTGCGTTGCTACCATAGCCGCAAAGTTAATGCCAGAAGCTTCGAGGAAGGCGACCTTGTTCTTCGACGCGTTCAATCCGCCAAGAATTCCAACAAGTTGACGCCGAAGTGGGAAGGCCCTTATCGTGTAAAACGAGTCACTAGGCCGGTGTTGTCCGCCTTGAGACCAAGACGGCTTTACGGTGAGTAATTCACGGAACATAGAGCATCTTCGTAAGTTTTACCCATGAGGCGCGGTTGCGGAATCCGTTCCGCAACCACCCTTTATACAAGTCTTGCCGCTGTTGCATGTAATCCTTTGTACAAAGCGCGCGCGAGACCCGTGCATCGATAAAGCCTATGGTTGTGCACATTTTGTTAATACATGCTTTCATAATCATATATGCATGTGTTTACTAACAATCTTGTGCAGCACCCGCACCCGGTAAGCGACAATGAGCCATTAGGCTTCACAACTTTCTTTTTCTCTTCTTTCTTCTCAAACAAGAAGAAGGTTCATCCACCCACAAGTTAACCGGGGGGAGGAGAGGAGGAGATAAGGATGTGGGCCGACAAGCGTCGCTCGAGGAACCGTCGCCTTGCCGGAAAATGGACAACAGAAAAGCTAAGTTGCTAAGTTTAAGCGACCAGTTTTAAACTTTTGAGTTATCTTCCTCGAACGATGAGTACTTTGTATGGAAAACCTGTGCGCGGAGGAACCAAATCGTGACTAGTCGCGCCCTTACTTTGTTTCGAGTCCGCTCAACAACTTAAGCGAGCTGCGGCTAGTCCGCGACGAGGTTGCTTGTCGGTAGCGACCCGCCAAAGACGAGCTCTTGAAGTTCCGCTTTTCGGCGCTCGCGGCAAGGGTGCCTGCACCGGCAAGTTTCCCTGAAAGCGTAGGGTGAAAACATACAAGGGAAGAAATCGAGTAAAGGAAATAACAGTGCATTCGATTGCCTAAGATAGTGTATATTACGAAAATAGCTCATCGCAGCACTAGCTAAATCGTTCTCAGAACTGAAATAACAGCGAAGAGAAGAAAGGTGCGCCACGATCGAAACCCCGACAAGCTAGAGTTGCGGGGCTGCGGCAAGCGGAGTTGCGGTCTGCGGCAAACCAGAGTTGCCGGGGCTGCGATATCGAGATAAGCCTTTCGTCCTTCCTCAAACATCCCTCTTTCATTAAAAACATTCTACTCGGATACAGTTCGTGGAGAGTGAAAAACATGAAAGAGAGGATTACAAGTTTCGCCCTTCTTTAAAAGAGCAAGGTGGGGGCTCGGCCGCCCCGCTCGGCGAATCGAGGCGCAGGAAGAGCAGGGAATCAGGACAGACCTGCTGCCTCTGCTCGCAACGGCCAAGTTCCCCACTTCCACCGCCCGTGACCCCGTGTGCATGGGAACCACGTGGCGGAGATGCAGAACTGAGGCGATGGATGAGGCGACCTCACACGACGCCCACTTCACCCACGACACCACAATTAATGCGTGCCGTTACAAAGAAACGCGGTGGGCGCGTGCCGTTAAATGGGAGGCGTGGTGGGTCCAAGGCAAATAACGGCGTAATCAAGACCACACGCGCCCGTGCACTGTTTTGGGCCTGGCCCAACAGAGCTTGGCGCCGTGTGTGGCCCAGGCACGGGGGCTCCTGTCGGTGTACTAGAGTAGGGGTACCCTAGTACCCCGAACTCATCTGCGGACAATCATGGCGCCAAAGGCGAGCCGGCCCGATGGCCGCCAAGACCCTCAGTAGCTCCCTTGGAGCCATTTAAGAGCAAAGCAATCAAGACCCCGGCAAGAGGAGCTTGCCGGGAAGCCACTCAGGGCGCAAAAGAAACAAGGCCTCGGCAAGAGGAGCTTGCCGGGAAGGCTTGGCGGGCGCCGAACCCCCAAGCGCGACAAGGTACCCGCCGCGGTAAGGCGCTTGCCGGGGCGGGCGACCCCTCTTCATCTCCGCTCCAGCTCACCCGCCAACTTGTCACCACGGGGCTCTCCCAAGGACGTGTCGTCGGGGCTCGCAGCCAGCGGAGAGTAGCGACAACAGCCGACAAGCTACCATCGTGGCGAACAGGCGCACTTAACGGTCCCTGTTGCCTTTGTTAGGGCGGCCGAGGCGGGCATTGATGACTCTTGTCCCTTGCCGTCGAGTTAGGTATAGGTTCTTGTACCTTTGTACATAGCGGTGTACCAACCTATGTTTTTACTACCTTACCCTTGTCTACTTGCCATATGTGGTAACCCCTTGTGCCTATAAAAGGAGGCCCGGGGGCAACGTAGAAGGGGTTCGGTTCGGCTCGATAGAAAACCACACTCACGCTAGGTCTTGTAGCCTGCATTGCTCCCTAGCAAGAACACAAGATAATCCACAAAGTAGCAGTAGGAGTATTATCTCTCCGGGGAGCTCCGAAGCTGGGTAAAAATCCGCTCGTGTGCATCGCCTCGATCTGCTCTTTGTGCAATCTCCGCCCCCCTCCGAACCACAAGGGACCAAGGTCCCATAGGTGCTCGTGGGGCACGACCAGCACACCCCCGACATAGGTGGTGCTATCGTACTTCCACGTTGGTGGAGAGTTCAACCCACGTAGGGTAACGGTTGCGCGAGTCCACGGAGGGCTCCACCCACGAAGGATCCACTAAGTAGCAACCTTGTCTATCCCATCATGGCCGTCGCCCATGAAGGACTTGCCTCACTAGCGGTAGATCTTCACGAAGTAGGCGATCTCCTTGCCCTTACAAACTCCTTGGTTCAACTCCACAATCTTGTCGGAGGCTCCCAAGTGACACCTAGCCAATCTAGGAGACACCACTCTCCAAGAAGTAACAAATGGTGTGTTGATGATGAACTCCTTGCACTTGTGCTTCAAATGATAGTCTCCCCAACACTCAACTCTCTCTCATAGGATGTGGATCTGGTGGAAAGAATATTTGAGTGGAAAGCAACTTGGGAAAGGCTAGAGATGAAGATTCATATGGTAGGAATGGAATATCTTGGCCTCAACACATGAATAGGTAGTTCTCTCTCAGAAATAGGATGCTGGAAGTGTAGGTTCAGTCTAATGGCTCTCTCCACGAATGAAGAGGAGGTGGAGGGGTATATATAGCCTCCACACAAAATCTAACCGTTACACACAATTTACCAATCTTGGTGGGACTGAATCAACAAACTCGGTCAGACCGATTTTAGTAAACCTAGTGACCGTTAGGGTTTTCGGTGGGAGTGACTTGCATCTCGGTGGGACCGATATGGTTAGGGTTAGGGCATAACGTAATCTCTGTGAGATCGATTACACAAACTCGGTGAGACCGAGTTTGGTAATTAGCTAACCAGAGTGTTGGTCAGGCAAACTCGGTGAGACCGATTACTCAAACTCGGTGGGACCAATTTTGGTAATGAGTCAACTAGAAAGTTTGCATTGTAATCTCGGTAGTACCGATTCTCAAACTCGGTGAGACCGATTTTGATAGTGGACATACACAGAGAGATTACAATCGCATCTCGGTAAGACCGAGATCCCTATCGGTAGAACCGATTTGCCTAGGGTTTTTGGCAATGGCTAAGACATTCAAACTCGGTGGTGCTAGATAGAAAGAATTAGTGGGGCCGAGTTTGACTTTAGGTTTTAGGACGTTTGTGTGGAAATGGGAAAGTAGCTGAGGGTTTTGGAGCATATCACTAAGCACATGAAGCAAGAGGCTCATTAAGCAACACCTCATCCCTCCTTGATAGTATTGGCTTTTCCTATAGACTCAATGTGATCTTGGATCACTAAAATGTAAAATGAAGAGTCTTGAGCTTGAAGCTTGAGCCAATCCTTTATCCTTAGCATCTCGAAGGATTTCCCACATCCTTTAGTCCATGCCACTCCATTGTTGAACTTATCTGAAACATACTAGATAAAAGTGTTAGTCCAACAAGAGATATGTTGAAATTAATTACCAAAACCACCTAGGGAGCACTTGTGCTTTCAATCTCCCCCTTTTTGGTAATTGATGACAACATACATCAAAGCTTTAGATAAAGATATAAAGAATAGCAAGTAAAGCTTTGGAAAGACATGTAACAGGCATAGGCTCCCACTATATGTATGCAATCATGTGAATATGGAATATAGAAGAATGTGATAGCATAACCATGATAGAGCAGGCAATGTGTTACATGTATCTTGGCCATATGCATCAGAGCAAAGAATATTAAAAAAAATACCTTCATGCCCATGAGTCCTTCTTGCAAACAGTATTTACATCAGCAAGAATTCCTCATGCACATGATGGTGATGCATATACTTACCTTGTAGTCTTGAGTTGGCTTAGGATGGAATGAACCTGCGTAAACAAGGTTAGATAACACAGATGCACCTACTAGCCAGAGAAAACTAAAGAAACCACAAGAATACCAAGACTGGGATGACATGTAGAGAGTGAGTACTAAGTACTACATTGGATTAAACATGTCCCCAAGAGTAAAGATATGCAATGAATTTAGATGATTTATTTCCCTTAGATGTCTCGCTCCCCCTGAATCTAGCATGGGATACTGGGAGAAGATAGGGAACATAAAATCAGAGCAGAAAGATATAAATGAACAGAGCAAATGCAAGCTAATGCAGATAAGCACATATGAACATGTCTTTCCCCTCAAGAAGACATGTGACGTCTCTCCTCTTGAACACCAAGCATCTGGGATCCTTGAGAAATACTTTTATCTAGTATTCTCTCCCGTGGAGATCTCTCTCTCTCTCTCTCCCTTAAGGATCTCTCTCTCCCTCTAAGATGTGATCTCTCTCTCTAAATGATAAGCTTTGATGTGATCTCTCTCTCCCCCTTTGACATCAATTTCCAAGAAGGGCTTGATAAAAAATTGAGCTCTCTCTCCCCCGCTGGAATTTGTCGTGAATGGGTTTGATCCTTGAGTCACAACCTAAAGCAATGATAAAAATGTGATGCTTGTAGAGGACAAGATTCATTGAGTGGAGCTGGATCAGAAGAAACACAGAATAAGTGGCAAACTGTTTTTCCTGTTGTGAAATCGGTGGCACCGAGTGGTATGCTTAGGTGGTACCGTAAGTTTTCGGTTGGACGGAAAATAACAAATCGGTGTAACCGAGTTCGTCGCAGAGAAAACACTTGTCACCTCAGCTCACTTGACTAATAACATATCACAAAGATTTGCAAGGAATTTACTGAATGATATGCAATGAATTGGAATGCAGAAAATGCAGAGCAAACAGAAAGAAATCTAGATGAAGTTTTTTTTTAAAGGGGAAACACATATGCATAAGAAAAATGCAAAAACTCAGAAAAGAACACAAGAGAACTTCATCTAAGATGGTCGGCGACAAAGTCACCTATGTTAGAGTATATTGACTTAGGAGTCAAGTGAGTTCACTTGATCATAGGTCATACTCATCGTTTAAGCTCAAAATGGGGTTGCCATTTTTCGTTTAAGCATTTTGATGTATTCACATCTTGTTGAGTTGCGTTAACTCATGAGTTGGAGTAAAGCTTCTCTAATATGGAATAACATACCTTGGTTGGTGGTGTTGTCCATGTAGTTGAACTTGTGTGGGTTGCTCAAGGTTGATGTAGCTCATCAAGAATTTGGAGCACCACTTGGAATTTGAGTCCATCTACCTACATGGGTTAGTTCGTGCAAGGAAGAGCACTTGTGTATCCAATAATTACAATCATGAAGCTCAACATAGAATTTGTCAAAGGATATGTTTAAATGGTTTTGTGCTTCCTTGGCTTCAACCACCTTGTGTAGAGACTTGGTGATGTAGAGATTGCTAAGATATGAGTGGTTTACAATATCATGGATTTGATTCAACCAAGTACCTACATGGGTTAGATAACATGCAAGATACAAATATATCCAAGACATAATATTTCCATCATAGGTGAGATATCAAAGATTAGGCATAAGCTCATGTCTTGCATGTATCCAATGGAGTTTCTACTCCAAGTTTGAAGCATCAATGATGTTCAATTCTCCTCTTAACCTGCAAAACACTTTCTCATCAAGAGGTTTAGTGAATATATCTGCTAATTGCTTTTCGGTGCGAACATGCTTAAGATCAATGTCACCCTTAGCAACATGATCTCGAATGAAATAGTGACGAACTTCAATATGCTTTGTTCGAGAATGTTGTACGGGATTATGACCAATTTTCATAGCACTTTCATTGTCACAAAGCAATGGAACATGTTTCACATATATCCCATAGTCTTTAAGAGTTTGGGTCATCCAAAGTAATTGAGCACAACATGAACCAGCGGCAATGTATTCTGCTTCGGCAGTGGATAAGGATACCGAGTTTTGTTTCTTGGAGAACCAAGACACAAGAGATCTACCAAGAAATTGACAAGTACCCAAAGTGGACTTTCTATCAACCTTGTCACCGGCATAGTCCGAGTCGGAGTAGCCAACAAGATCGAAGAGAGCCCTCTTAGGATACCAAATGCCAAAATTTGGTGTATGGATTAAGTATCTCACTATCCTTTTCACGGCCTTAAGATGACATTCTTTAGGAGCAGCTTGATATCATGCACACATGCACACACTTAGCATAATATCGGGACGTGAAGCACATAGATATAACAATGAACCAATCATAGAGCGATAAACCTTTTGATCAACCGGTTCATCATCTTTGGTTAAGTCAAGATGTCCACTAGTAGGCATGGGTGTAGACATACCTTTGCATTCTTGCATATTGAACTTCTTGAATAAGTCCTTAGTGTACTTTGTTTGAGAGACAAACGTACCTTCCTTAGTTTGCTTGATTTGCAACCCAAGAAAGAATTTGAGTTCACTCATCATTGACATCTCAAACTTCTCCGACATTAGCTTTCCAAACTTTTCACTAAAATGAGGGTTAGTTGATCCAAATATGATATCATCAACATAAATTTGGCATACAAATAATTCTCCATTAACCCTTTTAGTAAAAAGTGTGGAATCAATTTTCCCAATTTCAAAGCCTTTTCAAGAAGAAACTTGGTCAAGCATTTATACCATGCTCTAGGAGCTTGTTTAAGACCATAAAGAGCTTTGTGAAGTTTGTAAACATGATTGGGTTTCTTAGGATTGACAAAGCCGGAGGTTGCTTAACATAAACTTCCTCCTCTATTTCACCATTTAGAAAAGCACTTTTAATGTCCATTTGGTACAAGGTGATATCATGATGATTAGCATAGGCAAGTAAGATGTCAATGGACTCAAGTCTAGCAGCGGAGCATAAGTCTCACCATAGTCCATACCTTCGACTTGTGTGTAGCCTTGGGCGACGAGACGTGCTTTGTTGCGAACTACTTGTCCATCTTCATCTTGCTTGTTGCAAAACACCCATTTGGTACCGATGATGTTGTGGTTGTTGTCGGGCTTCTCAACCAATGTCCAAACTTGATTCCTCTCAAAGTTGTGTAGCTCTTCATGCATAGCATTTATCCAATCCGGATCTTCAATGCTTCTTCAACCTTCATAGGTTCAATTCTAGAGATGAAAGAATAGTTTTCACAAAAGTTAGCTAAACGAGTTTTAGAGCGAGTGATTCTCCCGGTTTGAATATCATTGTAGATTTGCTCGACGGGATGGTCTTTAGCAATTCTTGCTCGAACTCGTGAAAGCTTTTGCTTGGGTCTTCGTTGAACATCTTCTTCATCTTGTTCTTCTTCTTGGTCTTCTTCATTGTTGGCGTTGTCGTTCTCTTTTCGTGGTGGAGAAGGAGGTCGTTGACGCTCATCTTGATGCACTTCCTCGTCTTCTTCATCTTGGTGTGTCCCACTTGTGGATGCTTCCGTATCAACTCTTGGTTCACCTTGTTGTGAAGTAGAAGCTTCCACTTGAATAGACGAGGTACTCTCCTTCACCTCCGTTGGACGGACCTTGCCAATAGAAAAGTCTTGGATTGCTTCCGAAGGGTCTTTGTCTCCTACATCAATTGGCAATTGCTCTATTTGCGAGCCGTTAGATTCATCAAACTTCACATCTACCATCTCTTCAACCTTTCGGGTGAAATTGTTGTAGACACGGTAAGTGTGAGAGTTTGAGCCATAACCTAGTAGGAAACCTTCATGAGACTTCGGAGCAAATTTGGAATGACGATGCTTATCAAGAATGTAGCACTTTGAGCCGAATACTCGAAAGTATCCAACTTGGGGTTTGTTACCGGTGAGGGGCTCGTATGCCGTCTTGCCGAGTAGCTTGTGAAGATACAAGTGATTTGTTGCATGACAAGCTGTCTCAACCGCTTCTGCCCAAAAGTGCTTCGGTGTCTAGTACTCGTCAAGCATCATTCTCGCCATTTCGATGAGCGTCCGGTTCTTCCTCTCAACAACTCCATTTTGTTGAGGTGTGTACGTAGCCGAGAACTCGTGTGAAATCCCTTCTTCATCAAGAAAGGTGTCCACATTTGCGTTCTTGAACTCCGTTCCGTTGTCGCTGCGAACCTTCTTGATCTTCACTTCAAATTGATTTTGGGCCTTTCTAGCGAAGTTTTTGAAGATCTTTTGGACCCGCGATTTATCATCGAGAAAGAACACCCACGTAAATCTTGAAAAATCATCAACTATAACTAGACCAAAGGAATTTCCACCGAGGCTTTTGTAGGCGTTGGGACCAAAGAGATCCATATGAAGTAGCTCGAGTGGCCTCTTTGTGGTCATGATGTTCTTCACGGGATGCCTTCCTCCAACCTGTTTACATGCTTGATAAGCACTGCAAAGTCTATCCTTATCAAATATGACATCGTTGACACCAAGGATATGATTCCCTTTAATAAGCTTGTCAAGGTTTCTCATGCCAACGTGACCTAATCGTCTATGCCATAACCAACCTTTTGAGTATTTAGCAATGAAGCAAGTTTTAGGTTGAGCCTTTTTATTGAAATCAGCAATGTATAGATCACCTCTACGTATACCGGTAAAGACCATTTTATGATTGTCTCGACGAAACACTTGACAATCTACTTCAGTAAATAGGACATTGAAACCGAAATCAGCAAGTCTAGATACCGAAAGTAGGTTGTAACCAAGAGATTCAACGAGCATGACATTCTGAATGGAGCTATCATGTGAGATGGCCACCTTACCGAGGCCAACCACCTTACCCTTTGAGTTGTCACCGAAGGTGACATACTTTCGAGGACTATCATTTTCAGCAAGCTCACGAAACATGTCTTTATCTCCGGTCATGTGATCGGTACATCCACTGTCAAGAACCCATTCCTTTCCTCCTGACACATATCCCCGAAGATTTGCCATAAGACCAAAGTGTCTCATTGCATCATCAAGATCAAAGTCACTATCATCATCGTCATCATAGTATCCATGTTCAACATCGTCATGTGGTGGATCAAATCCTAGAGAGGGTAATTAATTAGAGTGAGTTTGACACAGATCTTGCTTATGAATTCTTATAGCTTCGGAAATAATATCACTAATAATTCCAACATCTCCTTTGGCACGCATAAGGTCGGTAAGTTCAAATAGACGATCACCAAACATAGGATCACTAGTGTTCATCTTACTCAAAGCAATAGACTCATAGAGAATCTCATCTAGATTTTTCAAGGAATAATTTGGAAAGCGTTCCTCAAAAAATTTCCATATAGTGTAGGCACACTAAAAAGTAGGCAAGATTCTAATCAAGTTTCTAGGCAAGCCTCTAGTGATAAGATTAACCGTTCTAAGATTTCTAGTCATGTCAATAGCTTCATCAAGGGTAGGATGCATAGGATCAACATGAGGAGCACAAGGGCTAGCAATGTACTTGTTCAAATGATATTGATTGAAAATTACAAGCATCTCATTTTTCCACTCATGAAAATACTCTCCATCAAGAATAGGCACTCTATGACTAAGACTCCCCGAAGTAGACTCATCCATCTTCCTCCAATGGTGATTAAACCAAGGCAATGGAGACCAAATCTCTGATACCACTTATAGGATCTTGAGAAGAGGTGTCTAGAGGGGGGGTGATTAGACACTAAGTACCAAAGTTGCAGTTTTTAACCTTATTAAAGTTTAAGTGGAATTTAGGCACAAGTTTAACTTTTTCAATACATAACAAGCAAGCATGCAAAGAGTATATGAGCAGCGGAAAGTAAAGCATGAAACTTGCAAGAAAGTAAAGGGAAGGGTTTGGAGGATTCAAACGCAATTGGAGACACGGATGTTTTTTGTCGTGGTCCCGATAGGTGGTGCTATCGTACTTCCACGTTGGTGGAGACTTCAACCCACGTAGGGTAATGGTTGCGCGAGTCCACGGAGGGCTCCACCCACGAAGGGTCCATGAAGTAGCAACCTTTCTATCCCACCATGGCCGTCGCCCATGAAGGACTTGCCTCACTAGCGGTAGATCTTCACGAAGTAGGCGATCTCCTTGCCCTTACAAACTCCTTGGTTCAACTCCACAATCTTGTCGGAGGCTCCCAAGTGAAACCCATCCAATCTAGGAGACACCACTCTCCAAGAAGTAACAAATGGTGTGTTGATGATGAACTCCTTGCTCTTGTGCTTCAAATGATAGTCTCCCCAACACTCAACTCTCTCTCATAGGATGTGGATCTGGTGGAAAGAAGATTTGAGTGGAAAGCAACTTGGGAAAGGCTAGAGATCAAGATTCATATGGTAGGAATGGAATATCTTGGCCTCAACACATGAGTAGGTAGTTCTCTCTCGAAATAGGATCTTTGGAAGTGTAGGTTCAGTCGATGGCTCTCTCCACGAATGAAGAGGAGGTGGTGGGGTATATATAGCCTCCACACAAAATCTAACCTTTACACACAATTTACCAATCTCGGTGGGACTGAATCAACAAACTCAGTCAGACCGATTTTAGTAAACCTAGTGACCGTTAGGGTTTTCGGTGGGAGTGACTTGCATCTCGGTGGGACCGATATGGTTAGGGTTAGGGCATAACATAATCTCGGTGAGACCGATTACACAAACTCGGTGAGACCGATTTTGGTAACTAGCTAACCAGAGAGTTGGTCAGGCAAACTCGGTGAGACCGATTACTCAAATTCGGTGGGACCGATTTTGGTAATGAGTCAACCAGAAAGTTTGCATTGTAATCTCGGTAGTACCGATTCTCAAACTCGGTGAGACCGATTTTGATAGTGGACATACACAGAGAGATTACAATCCCATCTCGGTAAGACCGAGATCCCTATCGGTAGAACCGATTTGCCTAGGGTTTGTGGCGAGTGGCTAAGACATCCAAACTCGGTGGCGCGGATAGAAAGAATTAGTGGGGCGAGTTTGACTTTAGGTTTTAGGACGTTTGTGTGGAAATGGGAAAGTAGTTGAGGGTTTTGGAGCATATCACTAAGCACATGAAGCAAGAGGCTCATTAAGCAACACCTCATCCCTCCTTGATAGTATTGGCTTTTCCTATAGACTCAATGTGATCTTGGATCACTAAAATGTAAAATGAAGAGTCTTGAGCTTGAAGCTTGAGCCAATCCTTTGTCCTTAGCATCTTGAAGGATTTCCCACATCCTTTAATCCATTCCACTCCATTGTTGAACTTATCTGAAACATACTAGATAAAAGTGTTAGTCCAACAAGAGATATGTTGAAATTAATTACCAAAACCACCTAGGGAGCACTTGTGCTTTCACTTTGCTGCTAGCAGCTTCGGCCAAGAACACGTAAGTTTCCGAACTCCAGCAGATACTGAAGCTGGCTGATGATGAGATCAACCGTATTAACAAGCGGTTTGATGAGGCCCAAGGTATGCTTTTAAAAGACCCCTTGCCAGCCTGAATTATAATGAAAACTCATAGTTGTCAAGCTCATGCATAACTCTTAATGTTTGTTGGCAATGCGATCGAGGTCGAGGCCCTCAAAAGTGCCCTTGCCTAAGCCAAGGAGGAGGCGAGGGTCAACAAAGCAGCCGCATAGAAGGCGGCTAAGGAAGTGGAGAATGAAAAGGCCGCCTGCCTTAAGTATGAGGCGAGGGTGGCCGAGGTAGAGCAAGCGCTCCAGGAGGCCGCCACCAAATGTGAGACCTTGGAGGAGAGTAACAAGGCCCTAGCGGCCGATCTCA
This sequence comes from Aegilops longissima, assembly GCA_021605205.1. NCBI lineage: Eukaryota > Viridiplantae > Streptophyta > Magnoliopsida > Poales > Poaceae > Aegilops > Aegilops longissima. The sequence goes on from CM038679.1 coordinate 193,736,946, forward strand.
CCAAGGCTCTTCAAGCTGCAAAGGAGGCATGGTCTGAGTCCCGGGCTGCTCGCGAGGAGATCAAGCAAGCCAGACAGATAGCGGCTGGTAAGCCTTACAGAGTAATTCGGCGGTCGAAGATATGCTTTGCCAAATCGACTGTGCAGTGCTCCAGACGCCTTCGCGGATCTCCCAAGGAGTGCCGCTGAAGCCGCCCAATATTTTCGGGCCCAAGACAGGAACGCAATAGAGAAGCTCTTCTGGTCGCAGTATTTGGCACTAGAGCAACCAGCGCTGCTCAACAATCAGATGATGTAGTGGGCGGAGCTGCATAGGATGTCCGGTTTAGCCATGAAGGACATCATAGTCCGGCTATGGCCTATCGGGCCTATTCCGAACAGCTACTTCAGCCTGGTCAAGCGACTAGGCGACGCCTTTCCCCGAATAGAGGCGGTGAAGCACTTGACATGCATTGAGGGCGCGTGTATGGCCTTTGCCCGTGTCAAAATGCACTGGGCCAAGATGAAGGCCGCTAGCGTAGCCGTTGAAGGTCCGCCCGGTGACAAGGCCCACCGCAAGCCGGAGCGCTACTTCGACGATGTCCTTGAGGGTGCCCATTTGATAGAGGGCCAATGCTCAAATTATATTATGTGCGAGTAGTTGTGTCCGGGCGACTGTATCCGAGCTACGCAGACATTGTATTATAAACTGAGGCCTTTGTAATATATTTATGCCTGTTATATTTGAATTACTTCTCCTCTTGTGCGGCCGATTATATCTTTGAGGGTTTGCTAGTCGTCGGCCATAGCCCCCACGTAGGTAGTACGGGGTGTCCGGGATAGCACATAATCACTCTTGACCCAATGCCTTGGTCCGTAAAGGAGGTGTTAGTGCGGCGAACGAGGCAATCAGACTATGTGGCTTTACCACTCCCGTTTATCCATAGGAGTTATACAATGGGGTTGTAAGATAGCTCATGGTGCGTATGCGGCTACCAAACTTAAATGCCTTTAGACGCATGACTGGACACGGCCAGCCCTTCGTGTAATACGGGAGAAATCGCTAGAGATTTAATATGCCACCGAATTGCTGACCAGCTCTTGCCGCATCACGACAGTCAGTTTTCGGCTTTCTCTACTGAGGTGCTTGACCGGGCTAGCCGGAAACATGATCGCAGTAGTTCTCCCTTTGCTACCTTAGCCAAAAAACGAAACATAAGGTGGCAAACACAGGAGCCAGGCAACCCAACTATTGACCAAAGACGTGATTCAGAGATGATGCATATAATGCAGTATTCCGGATGCCGAAGTATACTCTAAAAGTGTTTGGAATTTCTATTGTTGAAGATATGTATATGGCTTGAATAGAGCCCCTAGAGATTTAAGTAGTAGCAGGGTGTATATGCCAACTTGAACGTAAAGTGGGAAAATAGGAAAAGTGCCAATGCCAAACAAGGTTGGGCAAAGCTATTTCCATTATAATTTGATTGGTATGTCAAAACGTATTTTTAAAAAAGATGCAATAAGCGCTATTTTACATGCCGAGAACAAGGGAAAGCTGTATACAGGTCCTAGATTTCAAAAGATGATCAAGAAGATCCTTTGTACGTTCTACTGCATGTCTGCGCTGCTTTTCACCTTGGTCTAGGATCCTTTGAAAGGACCGACAATATGTATAAGGGGCCTAGGAGGGGACCCTTGTTAGCTCCGGAAATTGATGCAGGCTTGTAAAGAACCTGAAAGAAATAAAAACAAGACGAAAAAGGTGGAACCATATGTAGGTCCGGATAGGGTCAAGCTGTATCGTGGACCTTATGTTTTGTATGCCTCCGTCCTTGCCCATGGTATTTGTAACGCGTACTTATGCACGCGCGGTACGTATGCCGCTATCAGTCTGGGGCATTGGCGGAGGCCGAATTGCTAATCTGGCTCTATATGAGCCGGGCTGTCATTCTGCAAGGTAGATCGGACTCGATTAATTGTGTCTGGGGCCTTGACTGTCGGTGTGGTCTGCGACTTAGCGAGGCCACCCTGCATCTAGGCCGTGAGGGCCACGGTGTGCTCCTTTGTTCAGAGAGAGTGCTCCATGTTTCCATTGACTGTTATAACGCCACGTGGCCCAGGCATCTTAAGCTTAAGGTAAGCGTAGTGCGGGACTGCATTGAAACGGGCGAAAGCAGTTCGTCTGAGTAGTGCGTGATAAAAAATTCGGAACGGGACAATTTTGAAGATCAGATCTTCGCTTTGGAAGTTATCCGGTGATTTGAAGATGACTTCCAGCGTTATGGGTCCCGTGGAACATGCCTCTACGTTGCGTATTACCCCTTTAAAGGTGGTTTTAGTGGGCTTGATTCTTGATGAATCAATGCCCATTTTACGGACGGTGTCTTGATAAAGCAGATTGAGACTGCTGCCGCCGTCCATAAGGACTCGCGTGAGGTGAATTTCGTCGATGATTGGATCAAGGACCAGTGCAGCCGAACCTCCATGACGAATACTGGTTGGATGGTCTCTTCGAACGAAAGTGATCGGACAAGCTGGCCAAGGATTAAATATTGGGGCGACTAGCTCTAAGGCATAGACGTCCCTTAACACGCGCTTGCGCTCCTGTTTGGGGATATGAGTGACGTAGATCATGTTCACTGTTTTGACTTCGGTGGGAAATTTCTTATGTCCCCCTATGTTCTATGGACGAGGCTCTTCATCATCGTCCTCGCTGGGCGGCCCTTTCCCCTTGTGTTTGCCGTTGAGCTTGCCGGCCTGTTTAAAGACCCAATTTCTGTTGGTATGGTTGGCAGGCTTGTGGGGGTGCCATCAATCTGGCAAGGCCGATCGATTATTCTGTCCAAACTAGATAGACCATCTTTGTTTCCTTTGAATGGCTTATTCTGTGTACCGGTGTCAGCGTCCTGGGAACGGGGGTAGCCAGACTTGCCTGCCTGCAGCCCAGGGCGTGGCTCAACCAGCGGCCTGTTACGACCCATCTTCATCAGCAACCACCCAAGACCCTCCCGAGGTGCTAAGCCTCGTGAGGCGGATGACACCAAGACCTCAATATGGGCGGCCACGCTAGGATGGTTCCCGAGGAGCGAAGATATCTATGCAAGTGGCACCTCATGAGGTTCGCGTGACGTGATCATGACGACCGAAGCCAGGCGGGCGCCAGCAGGCGCAGAGTGTCAGTTTCCTCTTTGGTGCTAAGGATGCAGGCGCAGCGCGAGGAGTCCCGAGGCATCAGGAAAAGGTTTCCATATCAGTGCAACGAGACCAAGACCAGCAGGACGGTAGGACGGAGGTCACCACGGATCCCACATCAGCATCACCACCAGAGCCTTTGGCAGGCGAAGACCACCTTTTGTCAGGATAACTTGTACTAGCTGTTTCCCTTCAAAATTGGCCATCGTGGGATCCCTTCCCGCCTAAAATTTGGGAAGAGGACCAGGGCCTCTATAAATAGGACTAGCCACCACCCTAGGAAAGGGACGGATCATTCAGACCATCCTCGCACACACAAGCTCACCGAGCTCAAGAACACCTCTCCTCATGAGGCTGTTCATCCCTTGTACTTGTTCATCCTTAGCCTAGAAGGCAATCCACCACACCAAACTGGAGTAGGGTATTACACCACAGTGGTGGCACGAACCAGTATAAACTCTCGTGTCTCTTGTTCCTTGGGTTCGTCAAGCTAGGCCTTGAGATCGTTGCGAGAGCGAGCTAGGGAGAGAGATCTTCGTGCGCACCCCTAGAGTTCGAACCTCAAGGGTTCGCCGATAGCCATAATCTGACATTTGGCGCGCTAGGTAGGGCTGTGCTAAAGCCTTTCTTCCGATCCACGCTCCACTGCTCCACCGCAACCATGGCTGACGCTGGCCGAGCCCGTGCTAAGCGTCGGGCCGCCCTCGCCGCCGGCGTCGCTCAGACGGCGCCCGTCGGTGGACCTCCCCTCTGTTCTCCATCACCCGCTGCCAATGCCGCCACCGGCCCGGCAGGGAACAAGCAGCAAGCTTCATCGCTGGACCCCTCCGTGCAGCGGGACGGACGCACCGCCACCCCGTCACTGACTCCGGCCGGCTCGTTGTCGCACGCTCGTCGCGCGCCCACGGACTCGCAGGCCGTGCTGCTCATGGCACGCGAGCTCCTGCGCTATCGCCCGGTCGATGACCTCTACGATGACTGGCTGGACCGCATCACCGAGCTCGTCAGCACCGCTGGGGGCTCTCCTCCACCGTCCCTCTAACTACCTCTCCCACCTCCAGCCGCAGGTGACGTAGCTCACGGAGCGCCTCCTCCACCTTCGCATGAAGAAGGTGCCCTCGCACCAAGACGCGCGGTCTCACGGCGTGACCCACCACGCCGAGCGCCCGTGCACAAAGAAGGAAGCTGCCAATAAGTCCCGAGGCCACAAGAAAACGCTCCTAAGCTCCCAACACCACTGCGTCAAGACCACGTGCCGCCAGCGGTGGCGGCGCGAGGATATCAGGATCAAGCTCCGCCTCCGCGACGGGCTACGGTGACCACATCAGGCTGCCATGCCTTCGCTCCCGAGCTACGCATCGTCATCTGGCCCGGCAAGTTCAAGCCGGACCTGCCTCCATGCTACGACGACAACCCGACCCCGTGGAGTTCTTGCAGCTCTACGAGCTGAGCATCGAGGCAGGCAACGGCGACGAAAAGGTTATGGCGCACTGGTTTCGCATGGCCCTCAAAGATGGCATGCGTCGTGGGTTCTGAACTTGCCCGCGGGATCAATCTCCTCCTGGGGCGAGATGCCCGAGCATTTCGTCGCCAACTTCCAGGGCACCCGCGACCGCCCGCCTGCCGCGGGTGACCTGCAGCACATCAAGAAGTAGCCCGGGGAAACCTTGCAGAAGTACATCCAACGCTTCAACAGTGTTCGCCTCAAGATCCCCAAGGTGACGGACGAGGCCATCATCTCCTCGTTCTCCGATGGCGTCCGTGATGTCAAGTTGAAGGAGGAGCTCGCCATCCACGAGGAACTATGCGCGGCCCTTGAGATGTTCAACATGGCGACCAATTGCGTAAGAGATGAGGAAGAGTGCCTCTCCCTCCTCGAGCTTCCAAATGCTGACACGGAAGACAAGAATGCCAAGGCCAAAGATGTGAAGCGTAAGGGAGTGGCCGTGCTCGAGGATGAGCCAGAGACGAAGCGCGGCCGTGACCACCACGAGTCGTCCAAGAGAAGCCGTCTGTTGTGCGCCTTCCACAATATACACAGCCACACCACCAATGACTGTCAAGAGCTCAGGGCCATCCGCGACGGGCGCCTCGGTCGATGCCCTGAGCGTAACGACCGCGGCTACAGCCGAGGAGGAGGACGATGTGGGGGACACTGGGACGACTGCGGCCTTTGCCAGGAGTGGCACGACCGATCTCGTGAGGATCATTGGCAGGACCAGCCTCGCGAGGGCGCCTGGAGGGAGGAGCCTCGTGAGGACCGTGCTCAGGGCAACGCCGACCACCCTCCGCTGCCGCCGCCACCGAGGAGGAATGACGACCATCATCAGGACGAGGGGCTGGGGGATTCCAAGAGCCTTGTACCATCGCCTGCATCTTGGGTGGTGATCAAGCCCGATCCTCTCAGAGTATCTTCAACTAGTTTGCTCGTGAGGTGAACGCGGCCCTTCCCACGCTCGAAGCCACGCGCCCGCTCACGTGGTCCAAGTGCGCCATCACCTTCAGCTCGTCAGACCAGCTCAAGTGCGCGGCAACTGCCGGCACCCTCCTGATGCTCTGCTCACCCGCATCAGCAACGTCCAAGTCACCAAGACCCTCATGACGGCTGCACAGGGCTCAACGTCCTGTCCGTCGATACATTCGACAGCCTCAAAGTGCCATACGATCAGCTACAGACTACCAAGCCTTTCTCAGCAGTGACCAATGGCTCCACTACCCCAATAGGGCAGGCTCGCCTCCCTGTCACATTCGGCCAGCATGACAACTACTACATGAAGCTCATCAACTACCACGTCGCCCACATCCGCCTACCGTACAATGCCATCCTTGGGTATCCAGGCTTGGCCGAGTTTATGGGAGTGACCCACCATGGCTACAACGTCCTCAAGATACCAGGGAGCGGCAGCATCATCACGGTCCCCTGTTGTCGGCGTTCTGGGAACGGGGGTCCCCAGACTTGCCTGCCTGCGGCCTGTGGTGTGGCTCAACGGAGGCCCAGGACAGCCCATCTTCATCAACGCCAACGGCTGGAAGGGAGTCATCGTGGAGCCCAAGCAGGCGTCATCACCAGAGCCTTGGCAGGCGAGGACCAACTTTAGTCAGGATAAGTGTACCCACAGTTCCCCTTCAAAATGGCCAATTGTTGGCGCCCTTCCCGCTCAATATTTGGGAAGAGGCCCAGGGCCTTCGCCTATAAATAGGAGTAGCCACACTCAGAGTAGGGGATGGATCGGATCGAGGGATCGCAAGGATAAGGACGATCCGCATCCAGATCAGGGAGAGATAGAGACCCGATCCTCAAGCTAGAGCGACGGGACACCACCTAGCAGTTCATCACTTCCACCAAGAACAAACCCTCGCGAGGCTGTTCTTCCCTGTACTATTCCTCATCAGCGGAAGAGGCAATCCACCACAACACAAACTAGAGTAGGGTATTACACCACAACGGTGGCCCAAACTAGTATAAATCTCGTGTCTCTTGTGTTGTTCTTCTTAGTAGTTTAGGTCCCTGCGATTCGGCGAGGTACGAGACGGTGGAGGGTTGGATCTCCACGCGCACCCCTGAGTTCGAACACGAAGGGTCCGCTGAACCCGAATCCGACATTTGGCGCGCCCGGTAGAAGTGCGCGGAATCCGCCTTCGCCACCTCGTGTCCCGTCGCATCGTCATCACCATGTCCGCGACCAGCGGGCAACCCAGATCCTTAGGCGGCGTGGCCCGCCCACGCAGAGCCGCTTCGCCTCGGGCGACCCGTGCCCAGGCAGTTCGCGTCCGCAGGCGCTGTGGGCATGCGGGACGACGACAGGCTTCGGCTCTCACACATGGCGGCAGCGCGGTCGGCAGCAAGAGCCTCCAACCACGCCACGACCACATCACCGTACACCCGCCGGGAGTAGGCGAACTCGAGGGCCAGCTCACGGTGGCCGAGAGCTGCTGCAGTGCAGATGCTGCGGAGAGTAGCCACGACGTCTGCTGGAGCGAGTGGCGGAGCTCTGGCTTCGCCTCGGGCTCACCCTTCGCACCCAACTTCCATCTCAGGCCAAGGGCGGCCCGCACGGGGCTCCACGCGCCATGGATCCAAAGCTACTCCAACACCGGCGAAAAGTCGGTCGCCGCCGGGCAGCGAGGTTGCCCCGCCCGCCCGCGGAGAAGAAGGACTCGACGCAACTCACGGCCCTGGTGGACCGCCGCGCCACCACCCCACGGTGGGTGCATCAAGCAGAGCAGCAAGGCACGCTCAGCACTACGGCGTGGCCTTCGGGATGACGGCACCGGAAGAATACGTGCCCCACATGATGGACCAAGGGCACCCGCATGTAGGAGAACAAGACTCGCTCCTCAGCCCAAGCTGGGGGGATGAGGCGCTAGAAGCCGCGCTGTTCCAGGAGCCTCGAGACAGTCCCACTGGTCATGCCGGGGGCGACCATTATCGGGTACCGCTACTTCCTCAAGAGCAAACATACGCTAACCATAGGTCGCAGGAGGTACAGGTCGCCACGACGAGCGGCTGCCCCGCTCCCACAGCCTCCTACCCCTCGGGAGGGAGGCGCAGGGGCTGCCGGAGATGGGCAGAGATCCGACATCACCACCGCAGCGTTCGGAGCAAGGCGTTCTCAGGAGGTAGGCCCTCTGCTGGGGAGGTGCCTCAGGGCCTGCCCCTGGTGGAGGACCCGTGCTCGTCGGGGAACCGGCGGCGACCGCTCTACCCGGGCGGCGCGGCCCTGGTTTCGATGCGTCGTTGGTGGCACTAGAGTGTGGCACAAGGCGGGCCCTCGTCTGGCGATATGAAGCAAGGCCAAGTACTGTGAAGAAGGCCCAGTGCGTGAAGGCTCGCCGCCCGTGACACTCTCACGTAATAATGAGTGGGGCTGTATACGCCCCGGAGTCTCAGGGGTTTCGGCCTCAGGCCCTGGGGCTCCCTCCCACGCCCAGTGGTAGCACTTAGCTCCGCGCCGGTGAGAAGACGTCCAAGACTAGACTAGGTGCCGGACGCGGCTTTTCTCTGGCTTTCTTTGCCTTCCATTTGGTTGTCGCTTTCCCCCGCTGGATTTACATTGGATTCGAATTTGAGATTTGCGTGTGTTCGGGGAAGGGGTGCTTAGTCTCGTTCGAGCAAATCTCTCGTGTTTCGGTTACAACTCCGCCTCAGCTGCCTCCCTCGTGAGCCCCTCGCGAGCCGGGCCAAACCTAGCTTGCCAAGAGCCCAGCTGTCGCCGCCCGCGTCCTCTCGGAGGTTTTACTGCAGGTCCCACGGATTCGATCAGAGACACTCAGATCGCCTCAGCCTCCCAGGCTATCTATCTCAGGCTCAGACTGAAACAAATGTAAACCATCCAACTAGCACGTCGCTTAGCCAACCATTTGGCGTGGGCGTATGGGCAATGTAACACCTGCTAATAGAGAGAATACAAGTTTTACATGAGGGGCTCCCCCTCCCAAAATGCTCTCACCTCCATCAGGCCAAAACCTGAGTTCTATTCATGCAGGGTAATGGAACAGAGACAATACATGATCAGTCGGATAAATCCCCCAATGCATCCTCAGGAGCACCTCCCGAGCCGTTGCTGGCTTCGCTGGCCTCGTCGTCGCTGTCTGCGTGATCGCCGGCGGTATCTGGGCCGTACACCACGCCGCCCTCATCGGCGGCCACGACCACGCCGACGTCGTCCAAAGCGAAGGCCCGGACGAGGGCATCCACGTTGTCTTCCACCCAGTGCGCCAGGTCGCCCCGGACGGCCTGGGGAACTGGGGCGATGGCTGCATCAAAATCGAAGTGGGGCTCCATGTCCCGGAGATGGCTGAAGACACGAGAGAAGGCGCGCCCGAGCAGCGCGCGGCTCCTCTCCTCCACCAACCTGTTGGCCCTGACCGACCGCGCCTCCAGCCGCGCCACCACGTCAGTGAAGAACTGGAGGTTACCGGCGTAGTTAACCGCGTGCGGCGCGCCTACTGCCGCCTCGCAGATATTATCCAAGGCTGCGTTAGCTCTTTCCTGGAGCGTGGCGAGCATGGGACCGTGCTCATGCTCCAGGATTCGCTGCTGGCGCATCTCGTCCGCGTTCTGGCGCGCGACGGCCTCGGCCTCCTCCACCCGTTGGCGAAGAAGGAGCGCCTCGACCTGAGAAGTGGTGGACTCCCTCTGCGCCACCTCAAAGGTGGACCGAAGAGCATCGGCCCGCCGCGTCGCCTCCTCCAGCTTGGCCCTTAAGGCAGCAGTCCTGCCCTCAGCCTCGGCCTTGATCAACCCCAGCCGCTCCTCAAACTCACGCTCGAGGCTCGAGCGCGCCGCTGCCACTCGGCGTCCGACCTCCTCCAGGACGCGGGCTTCCCGTGCTGCGACCTCATCCTCTGCCCGCGCCGCCAAGCGCTCCCTCGTCTCCAAGCGCTCAGTTCACTGCTGCTCGGCGCGGCTTCAAGCGTCAGCGCCACCTCACGCTTCTGGAGCTCTGCCGAGTCACCGGAGGCCACCTTCATCGATGCAAGGGCTGCCTCGCGTAGCTCCACTTGCTCCTCCAACGAGTGACACCGGGCCAGGAGCTCCCGTGCCTGCTCCTCCGCCGCCTCTCGCCGCCTGTTAGCTGCCCGGGCCTCCTCGACGGCCCGAGAACAGGCCTCCCGAGAGGCTGCCAGCGACGCCTTGGCCTCTTCATCATCAAGATCGCGCTGGCGGCGCGCAAGGGCGGCAGCGCCCTCCAGCTCGCGCCTCTCTGCGGCCAAGCACAGGCCTTCGGCCTCATGGCACGCGTCTTCATCAGCAAGCTCTTCACCAAGAAGGCTCACCGCGTCGGCCGCCCTTCGAAGAAATCCTTGGCGAAGGGCGCGGCGCTCCCGGGCGCGCTCGCGCACGTCCTCCACACCATCAACCTCCCCAGGCGGGCGCCTGGAGCCATGAGTCAACACTCCCCCTCCGGGCAGGGGGCTGGGGGCCGGCACCCTCGCGACGGTCGGGCGCGCTGCGCCAGAAGCCCGGCCTGGAGCCAGCCCATCCCCAGACGAGGGGCGCAGGAAGCGCCTCAGCCAATCGCCGTCCACGACCAGGCGGGAAGCCCACGGCAGGCTAGCTATGCCTCGGGAAGGCTCGCGAGGAAGGATCGCGAGGCGCGCAGGGCCACGACTCGCCTCGGGACGGTTCACCTCCCCGGTCGCCCTCACCACGAGGGCTCCACTGCTTGGAGCACTCAAGGACGGGGGAGGGGGCGAAACCGAGGGGGACGGCTCCTCACCCGTCTCCGTGAGCTCGGCAGGTAGGGGCCTGCAGGGCAAGGATCAGTACAAGCAGCAGAAGAATCATGAGGTGGAGAAAGGAAAGGCTTACTCATCAGTGGCGAAGTACTTCCTGCGCTTCAGCAGGCGACAAGGGTAATCATCGCCCAGGGCCTCCCTTCTCTTCCGGAGGGCCTCGAAGTTCATGCAGAAACGACCCAAGATTTGAGCGCAGGGATCAGCCTGCGGCGAGGGAGAAGCATCAAGGCGACTTGTGTCAGGCGCCTCACTGTGTGCGCTGCCATCGCCTCACCAAGAGAAGCAGCAGGGCCTGGGGCTCCATCCATGGGCCATGCAGGCGGCTGCCCGCCCTCGGCCCAGCAGCGGCATGTGCCTCGAGAGCTGCCCCCTCACGAGCATCGCCCGGTGCTGTCACCCCGGCGGGGGTCCCTTCGGCCTCTGGCGGCTCGTGCCTCCCTGCTCCGCCACTTGAGGAGGAGCCGCCTTGGCCGACTGGAAGGGCTGTCACCACCACTAGATTCTCGCGAGGCCCCTGGAGACCAGCGGGGCGCAGCCCCCATTCGTCGAAGATAGGCATCTGGTTCACCAAATCACCCCTGTTCCGGCAGAGGTACAGCAAGGCCCCTTCGTGCCGGATGTCACCGGGGTTAGGATCGCCAGTCAGGACCAGGAGCACTTTCCTTAGTGCTTTAGGCGTCAGGTCTTCTTCCTGGAGCCTCATACGGTCACCAGGCCCGCTGAAGGCCCAAATCCGGTGGGAATGGCGTTGGAGAGGAGCAATGCGGTGCATCATGAACTCCTTCACCACCTAGGGCGCTGTTACAGCAAGCGACCTCAGGAACGCGAAGTGTCGCCTGACAAAGATGAGACAAGGGCTCGAAAGCGTCTCCTGGCCCCAGCCTAAATTGGGGACAGCAGGCGAGGTTGGCTCCGATAGCAGGGGGCTGGGCACCCCCACATCCACGTACAGCCACCTCTCGCGGAACTCAGCCGCGGGCGGAGGCAAGCTGAAATCAATCCCTGAGGCCGCTTGTCTCGGCGCGGCGGCGAAGCTCACGCACGCCGAGCATTGAGTGGGGTCGACAAAGGCGCAGAGAAGAAGTGGCGAGCAAGGCAACCGAGGGAAGGATGGCCATCATTGCCTCACAAACGAAGATGAAGACCGAGAGGAGAGTAATGGACTCGGGACCCGGATGCATCATGTGGATCTGATAGTGGGAAAGCACGGCATTGAAGAAATCAGAGAAGGGGAACCAGTCCGCCCGTATGCGTCGGTAAATACGGACCTCGGTGGCTATCCTGTCGATGGAGAAGTGGGGCGAGGGCCAAGCCGTCGTCCTCCGCATTCGTTGAAGGAGGTAGCGAGCCGAGCTAACCTTGCCTGTGCCCTCTAGATTGATTGTGATCGACGGATCGACGGCGGAGGCCACCGGGCGGCGGCGAAGCGAGGCGGAGGCGCAGGTTTCTTCCTTTCCCTTCTTCGTCGGAGCCATGGCGATTGAAAGGGGGAGGGGGAGATTCGGGATTGGATTGAAAATGGAAGCTGGAGTTCGAGAGAGGGAAGGACAGGAGTGCACAAGCAGCAGAGAGGAGATTGGATGTGTACAGCAGCGTGTCCGCCTAGCAAGGCACGAAATAAGGAGGCGTGGGGGAACAGTGTCGCCCACGTCCAATCAACCGCCACGCGTCTCCCAAGGCCACAGGCTGTTAGGGCTCGCGACGCTTCACACTTGCCCTTTCGCCTCTCGCCGGCCAAGTCTTGCGGGCGCGCCAGGCCCTGGGCTATCACATGCTTGGGAACGAGGGTCCCCAGACTTGCTCGCTGCGCCTCGCGGCGTGGTTCAACGGAGGCCTGTGACAGCCCATCTTCATCAACGCAAGCTCAAGACCTCGCGAGGGGCCAAGCCTCATGGGCGGACGACCAGGAGCTTCCTCAGGCACGGCCTCGTCAGGCTGGCTCATGAGGAGGCAGAGAGTACAAGGCAGGGTACCTCGCGAGGTGCCTGTGACACAAGCCATGACGACCAAGGGCGCCAGTTGGGCGCCAGCCGCGCAGCGTCCTCCTTTCCTCTTTGGTGCAAAGGGAGCAAGCGCAGGCAAGAGCATCAAGCAAAGGCATCCGTTTTGGTGCAACAAGACCAAGACCAGCCCCAACGGCTAGAAGGGAGTCATCGTGGAGCCCAAGCAGGCGTCATCATCAGAGCCTTTGGCAGGCGAGGACCAACTTTAGTCAGGATAAGTGTACCCGTTGTTCCCCTTCAAAATGGCCAATTGTTGGCGCCCTTCCTGCTCAATATTTGGGAAGAGGCCCAGGGCCTTCGCCTATAAATAGGAGTAGCCACACTCAGAGTAGGGGATGGATCGGATCGAGGGATCTCAAGGATAAGGACGATCTGCATCCAGATCAGGGAGAGATAGAGACCCGATCCTCAAGCTAGAGCGACGGGACACCACCTAGCAGTTCATCACACCCACCAAGAACAGACCCTCGCGAGGCTGTTCTTCCCTGTACTGTTCCTCATCAGCCCAAGAGGCAATCCACCACAACACAAACTAGAGTAGGGTATTACACCACAACGGTGGCCCGAACTAGTATAAATCTCGTGTCTCTTGTGCTATTCTTCTTAGTAGTTTAGGTCCCTGCGATTCGGTGAGGTACGAGACGGTGGAGGGTTGGATCTCCGCGCGCACCCCAGAGTTTGAACCTTAAGGGTCTGCCGGAACCCTAAATCCGACACCTATGAAGAAAGGGACGCGGTGTGTTCCCTCGAGCGCGCTTACCAAGTTGCAGCGGCCGAAGACCCCGACAACAAAGGCACCATGTACCATCCTGAGGCCATTCCGAAGACGAAGAAGCAGCTACTCCACCCAGGGCCTCGGGAGAGCGGCGTTTCCAGCAGCACCACCTCAGGGTCGGCGCCCGCAGCCGAGGCGCCTCCCTCCCTCGCATACGAAGCCGCACCCGGTGCCCTCCTCAGGCTGGGCTCGGGAGCTCTCTTCTGGAGATCCTTAGACATAGCCAACGTCACGAGGGAGGCGCTCGGGCACCATGTGGAGGCGTGCTTCGCCGCATGTTTTCCTCAAGATGGCACAAGGCGTGGAGCGCCCAGTGCTCAGGAGTTCAACACCAAGACGACCCTGGAGCTTCAAGAGGCAAGGACCATACGCGGCGACCGCCGCCCACCACCGGGCGCAGATCTGATCCTGGCGAGGACGGCGGGCTACGCGTCTGCGTCGACATTCCAGGGCTCAACAGGCCGCATCTTAGGGATGTTTCTGGCCTTTGCGCATTGGACAGTGCGAGGGCCCACCTCACAGCTACGTTCGCATGCCATTTGGCTTGCCGAACACGGCTGTCACCTTCCAGTGCCACTTGCGGAGCATTCTGGCGGCTCAGGAGGCCAGGCGTCACGCTGTCCTGGTGGAGATCGCGACAGTTCTTCAAGAGCCACCTGGGCCTACGGAGCCTCTTGAGGCTCAGGACCCTGGCGGCTCGTGAGGAGCAACTTCTTCGGCACGCATCTTTGGCTACTCCAACATCACTCCTGCTACGGTATCAGGTGACTCTTTCCAGTTCATTCAGTTAGGGGCGCCCTCCAGGCAACATTATCCCCAAGTCGCATGGGTGTGTCCCTGTGATGTGTATCCTTTTGCATCTCCAGCTTACTCTGTTGGGAGAGCCTCTCGGGTTGCATCATCCCCAGGCCGCTCGGGTCTGTCCCAGTGACATGTATCGTTCTTGCATCTATCCAGGCTAACCTTTCTCATTGCTTGAGTCATTTCATGATTATCACCTGCCTGTCCGGTACTTCGATACCATGAATGTTGCACGCCCTTGCAAGCCCGCCCACGACCGCCTCATGATTAAGGACTGGCACGACGTCTGTGCTCGGGTCCGTCCCTACAGCGTCGCCAAACCCAAGAGGCTGAGCTTTGGCTCGCGAGCTCGCTCCCATGTACGTCACCTCCCATGGCCCTTGGTTCCTTGTTCTCGCATGAGCTAATAGCGGACAGATAGGCCAGGGCGCGCGACCCGGTGGCTCGCCACCATGGGAGCCACGCACCGATCGTCTTTCTTCAGGATTCTTCACATGAGAAGACTAGGCATGGTGTCTGTGCTCGGGTCCGTCCCTGCAGCGTCGATAAACCCAACGACTAAGCTCTGTTTGGCGGCCTGGCCCATTCACGTCACCACCTGGGGTCGTTGGTGTCTGGCCTTCTCATGTGATCATTTCAAGAGATTCGTCCGGCGCAGGTTGCATAACCATCTCGCAAGGCCACCACAGCCATCAAGAATCAAGACGAGGCGCAACCCGCCTTGAGGTAGGGCCTCGTGAGTCCCGCGCTGGCTCACGAGTGCCCAGACACACCTTGTCTAGCCCTGCCATGCAAGCCACGTGTCAAGGCGGGGTTGTACACGCCCCAGGGGCACCACTCAGAGGGAGCCCTCACCCACGCACCAGTGGAAGCACGATATTCCGCGCTGGCAGTCAACACGGTCAAGGAGCGGCTGTGCTCCGCGGTGGTGATAAACAACTGAGGGTGGCCCAATTGTGGTACCAACCTCAGGGAGCCTCCGGGCTCAGTGTCCAGCCTCGTTGCAACACTTCCCCTCGGGAGAGTCACGCGAGGGGGTTGGGCATGGGGGCTGCGCTCGGGTCACGCCCGAGCGTATGCCACCCTACCAAGTCCCTCAGACCTGGTCGTCACGCGTCCCTCCCGAGTGGAGCCTCAGTGAAGGAAAAGGTATGAAGGCTGTTTGAAAGTCAAGGGGGACTCCTGAGAATCGCGACTCAGGAGCCTAACTATCCACGTAGCCCCTCTCTCCTTGGTCCTGTCCTGGTGATCCGGACAGCCCCAACGGAAGGTGAGGTATGCGTGGGGTCGGGCCCTGCCGATGTAGAATGCTAAGGCTAACTTTTGCATCTCCTCCTCGTAAGCCGTTTGCGCGTCAAGGAGGACTCCTGAGCATCACGACTCAGGAGCCTAACTGGCCACGTAGCCCCTCACCCCTTGGTCTCGTCCTGGTGATCCAGACGGCCCAACGGTGGCTGAGGTATGCGCGGGGTCGGGCTCCGTGGACGTACAACATCAAGCAAATGGAAAGGAAATTGTGGAATCTTAACCAAATATTACAAAACATATTGTTCCCCAAATACCAAACAAAGTTTTAACGCCTCCACGAGGCACGTTGCATATTGAAGGAAAGTAAAAATAGGAGGGAGCGTCACCAACAAGCCTCCTCTTCAGCCCCGAGCGCAGTCACCGCTACCCGTGTCATCAACAGCGGTCGCGGGATCAGCGGCACCGTCAGCCGGAGGTGCAGGATCGACGGCAAGGAACTTCTTCAACACGGCCTCCACCTGGCCCTTCATAGCTGCGGCAGCAGCTGCGCAGTGCTCTTCCTCCACGGGCTCGAGCGGCGCGCCAAGATCGGTGTCAGGGTCGCGGAGATGGAGGTGGCTGAAGACGCATGTCAGAGCTGAGGAAGAAAGCGCGCGGGCTTCCCCCTCCACCATGGGGCCGATCCCGTCGATGACGCCCTCGAGCGCTAAAACAAGATGAGGGAGCAGCTGGGCGAGGCCTTCGTCAACAGTCACCAGCGGCCTCTACAAGCCCTTCTTGTAGAGCTCCTACAGTGCCTTGCGGGACCTCTGATCGGGAGACTTGAAGGCTGCACGATCCTTAGCCAGAACCTTCGCCTTGGCTTCCAGCTGAGTCTTCTCCGCCTCCACCTTCTCCAAACGGCTGTGTTCTGCGGCCTGTGCCCTCGCCGACTACTCCAGATCGGCGTCGCGACCGGTGACTGCGTCTTCTCGGGCCTTCATCTTCTCCTCCTCCGCCTTGCAATCACGAGCCTCGGCTGCGCGCTCATTGCACATTGTCTCCAGCTCGGCCTCAATCAGCCGGCAGCGTTCCCTGGCGGCTTCGGCATCCTTTTCCTCCGCGTCACGAGCAGCAGTGGCCAGGCCGATGGCCCGCTCCCCTTCCTCGAAAGCAGCCACGGCCTGGCTCCATGCGGCTCTAACGGACGCGTGGAACGCACACACCCCGAAATAAGCTCCAGGTGCCTTGACGCCAGGAGGCGGTCAGGGTCTTGGAGGTTGTCCTGGATCTGGGTCAGCATGGAGAGAGCCTCCCCCAGGACGTCAGGCGCAGCGGAAGGATCATGGGCCAGCAGCATGATGGGAGGAGGAGGAGGAGGCAGCATTATCAGCGTCACCTGCACGCTAGTGGTGGTAGAAGAAGAAACTGGGGGCTCCTGAACCATTGAAACATCGACGGGCGAGTTGGGGGTAGGCGCCTCTGGAGCCGACTTGGCGGTGGAGGACGCCTTCTCCTGAGGCTGGTCCACCGGGCCTCGCGAGGAAGCCCGAGCTGGAGAAGCATGGGCGCCGTCGCCGCCCTTCCGCGCCGGAGGAGGCATGGCCGTGGTAGGCTGCTGGGTCGCAGAAGGCGTAGGTGCTCCCTATTTCTTCTTCTTCACCGCCGACGTTGGCCTGGCAGAATAAGGAAGGGCGTCAGGAGCAGCAACAAAAGCAAGGACGAAATTAGGGCAAAGCACTTACTGGTCCACGACGGCGTAGTCCCTCGGCCTCTTTTGGAGCGCGAAGCCCGAAGGCTTCGCAGCCTTGGGCGTGGGCGCACGGATCTCAGTAGCAGAAAAGAGGGCAGCAGTTGGGCCCGCGGCAACACCGGCCGACGCCAGCGCAAGAGCATCACCTCGAGAGATCAGCGTCGGCCTACTCTTCGTGGGGACCCCAGCCAACGGCTTCTTCGAGGGGGTAACCTAGGACCTCGTGGTGACCCCAGCGGGGGGCAGGACCTCCCTCACCGGATGGTCGTCAACAACGTCATCGTCGGGCAAGGCACGAAGGAGATCGACCTTGCGCAGAGGGGAAGTCTCCCCTGCCCCTCTTGGGTCGCCTCCGAGTCCTGCTCCTCCCCCTCGTCGGAGTCACCGAAGGACACCATCACCGGAGCCGTCGCCACTGGGGCTCGGGGGGCGCCGGCGGCACGAGCCCGCGCTCGTCGAAGATAGGCATGGCGGTAGCCACCTTCACCCCATCTGGCGGCGATACAAAGGAAGGTGGGAGGCTTGCGGATACCCCTGGTCGTCCCCGACCAGAAGACGGATGGCCGCACCCAGCTCCTCTTTGGACAGGGCCTCCGAGCACAGACTGAGGTCGTCCCCCTCGTCCCCAAGCTTCCACAGGGGGCATGAGCGGGCCTGGAGCGGAGCTACGCGCTGCGCCAGGAACTCCTTCACGAGCATGGCCCCCATCAGCTTCTCCGCCCTCGAGTCGTGAGGCTTCAGGTCGGCGGTCATCTTCTCCAGGACCTGCTTCGCCCGGGGGTGGGTGAGCTTCACGTGGAGCCATCTGTCGTGAGGCGAGGGCATCTTCGTTGGCAGCACCAACCGAGGGTGGACGCACTTGGAGTCCATCAGGACCCACTTGCTCCTGAAGCCCTCAGCCTTCTTCCCGGCCTTCGAGATCGCGTTGGTCCCGATAGCCGCCACGAAGTTGGCGCACCCCGAGCAATGGTCTTCCTTGAGCTGGAGGTAGAAGAAGTGGCGAAGTAACGCCACAGACGGTATCACCCCCATTAATGCCTCCCAATAAAAGGAGAAAATTGACAGGAGGAGGACGGAGTTGGGATGGAGATGAAGGGTATGCAACTTGTAGTGGCTGAGGACGGCATAGAAGAAGTCAGAGAAAGGGGGACCAGCCTCGTGATGATGCTATTCATGAAGAAGGGATAGAAGGTACTGCCTGAGGCCTCCGCCTTGCCGGAGCCAGCCCGAAGTGTGGTCTCCCCTCTCTCGTTGGTACCGTCCGCCATCATCAGTTGCGTGGCGGCAAGGTTCTTCTCCGAGATGCTCGGCACGCTCAAGGCCGGCTCGTACGAGGAAGACGAGTTCACGGCCTTTGCCTTGTCAGACGCCATTAGTTCCGGGCTCGGAGAGGGGTTCGTGTGGATCTGGAGTCTCTTGGGAGAGAAGGAGAAAGGGGATCTGGAGCAAGATGAAGGGAGGCAATGAAGGCTCAGCGGCACGCACCAGCCTTTTGTCAGTCGGACAGTTGCTGAGGCAGCATGAGGAAGCGGAGACACCCACATCCTGTCACTCGCGACGCGTCAATCAAGGCCACTGGCGGTTGGGGCCCGCGGCGCTCCGCACTTGCCCTTTGGCTTCCCCTCGAAGCCAAGTCCGAGCACGCCTTGGGCCCGGGGGCTACTATCGGCGTCCTGGGAACGGGGGTGCCCAGACTTGCCTACCTGCGGCCCAGGGCGTGGCTCAACCAGTGGCTTGGTAGGGCCCATCTTCACCAGCAACCACCCAAGACCCCCGCAAGGGGCTAAGCATCGCGAGGCGGACGACACCAAGACCTCCTCAGGGGCGGCCTCACTAGGCTGGCTCCCGAGGAGCGGAGATATATATGCAATGGGCACCTCACGAGGTTCGCCTGACGTGAGCCATGATGACCGAAGCCAGGTGGGCGCTAGCGGGCGCAGAGTGCCAGTTTCCTCTTTGGTGCTAAAGAGGCAGGCGTAGGCGAGGAATCCCGAGGTGTCAGGCAAAGGTTTCCATATCGGTGCAACGAGACCAAGACCAGCAGGACGGAGGTCACCACGGAGCCCACATCAGCGTCACCCCCAGAGCCTTTGGCAAGCAAAGAACACCTTTTGTCAGGATAACTTGTACTAGCTATCTCCCTTCAAAATTGGTCATTGTGGGATCCCTTCCCGCCTAACATTTGGGAAGAGGACCAGGGCCTCCATAAATAGGACTAGCCACCACCGTAGCAAAGGGACATACCATTCAGACCATCCTCGCACACACAAGCTCGCCAAGCAAAATAACACCTCTCCTCAGGAGGCTGTTCATCCCTTGTACTTGTTCATCCTCAACCTACAAGGCAATCCACCACACCAAACTGGAGTAGAGTATTACACCACAACGGTGGCCCAAACCAGTATAAACTCTCATGTATCTTGTTCTTGGGTTCGGCGAGCTAGACCTTGAGATCTCTGCGAGGGCGAGCTAGGGAGAGAGAGATCTTAGTGCGCACCCCAGAGTTCGAACCTCAAGGGTTTGCCGGAACCCATAATCGGACAACCGGGTTTGGGGCCACTGAATCCGGCGTTAACCGCCGTGTCTTCGATATCTTGGTTGTTGCTTCGACGCTTGTGTTTATTGCGTCGTGGCTTGCCATTGCCATCCCTGGCTTCGGAAGTGCCGGGGTCGCTGGTGCTATTGCTTCTACGAGCCAGCCAGCTATCTTCTCGCGCGCAGAAGCGGGTCATGAGTGTAAGAAGGGCTGCCATGGACTTCGGCTTTTCTTGGCCGAGGTGTCGGGCGAGCCACTCATCTCGGACGCTGTGTTTGAAGGCCGCTGTCCATACAATCCACAATTTGATTCTTTTTAATCAAGAACCTGTACCAAAGTCTCCGGGCTGATTCTCCGGGATGCTGGACTATGTGACTAAGCTCATCGGCGTGTGGAGGCCGAACATAGGTACCTTGGAAGTTGTCTCTAAAGGCGTCCTCCAAGTCTTCCGAGCTTCCAATAGAGTTTTCTGGGAGGCTATACAGCCAATGTCGTGTTGGCCCCTTGAGTTTTAGGGGCAGGTACTTGATGGTGTGGAGGTCGTCACCGCGAGCCATGTGGATGTGGAGAAGAAAATCTTCAATCCAGACTGTGTGATCCGTCGTACCATCGCATGATTGGATGTCCACGGGTTTAAATCCTTCGAGGAACTAGTGCTCCATAACCTCATCGGTGAAGCACAAGGGGTGTGCGGCGCCTCTATATCGAGCGATGTTGCGGCGAAGTTCGGATGAAGTCCGAATGCGGTTCTCGGCTCAAGTGAGGTTGTGCCTGATGGCCGTCCTCTCGTGTCGGAGCATGTCCCCTTTACCCATAGATTGATCTTGTCAGACCGGCTCTACTGTCCAGGTCCTTGCGTAAGTCATAGGTATAGCCTGGGGCCACTGCCTCCCTGCCTCCATGGCGTGGTGGTGCGGGCTGGTGTTCGGCGTGCGTAGCCGGTCTGTCCCGTCTGCCTGGTGGTCGGTTGGGCTCGTCGGCGTTTTTATGCTTTGGCGGTATTGGCTCAAGGGCCTCGTCGTCAAATTGGGGTAGTAGTTTACGCTTCGGGTAACTCTTGGTTGGGCATTCGAGGCCGTATTCCTCGGCTGCCAGGACATTAGTCCATCTGTCATTGAGTATATCCTGTTCAGCTTGACTACTGCTGCTTCTTTTTCAAGCTTCTCAAAGTCGCAATTAGCATGTGCTTAAAGCGCTCTTGCTCGAGGGGCTCCTGCGGCACGATGAAGTCTTCGTCGCTGAGGCTCATGTGGGGACCCCGACTCATAAGTCGTGATCATCGAATGCACATGTACAATGATCCCAGAGATCAATGCTCACTGAACACACAGAAGCTGAATAACAAGAGTCTTTCATCCATACATACTGTCTTACACAAATTATGACCATTATGGTCAAGTCTTACATAGATAAAGCCACAAGGGCTGAATACCAAATGAACTTAAGAAGCGGAAATCTTCGTTGACAAGTAGAACCCATGCCATCTACCTTAACCCTACAGGCATTCTGACTGGGAAACGTCCTTGTTCACATGTTCATCACCAAGGAACTCTTCCTCGAAGTCCTGCTCTTCCATGCCTGGCCAATTAAATAACCAGTGGCAAGCCAATGAGTACTTTGAATGTATTCGCAAGCAACCCATGTTTTGGTTCAAGGTACAGCAATGCATGATATAGGTAAATTTTGCAGAAAGCAAATTTTATTGTGCTATGACGTGTTCAACAACTGGTAAACATGCATCATATGAATTCAAGTAACCATAGCGACTGGCTACAGATATCAACATAAATGGAGTGGGCATCAACCCAACTCAATCATGTCAAGTCCTTTGACTTGACCCAAGTAGTTCTCCCCACTTATCTGAACACACACTGGTCTGTAAACATGTGGACGTAGCCCAAGAGCGGTTACCCAACTATCCGTGACCATGGACACGGCTATTCGAATAGTTTTACACTCTGCAGACATAGCACACTTTACCCACAAGATCCTGGGGACTTCCATGTCATCCACGACACGCGGTACCTCAAGTACCCGGGGTAAGAACCCGATCACTATCTTTCCCTAGACGACACTAACATAGAGTCCACTCGATTGGTAGTAACCCCCGTGCCCAACATTTCACATCTTAAAATTGTGGAGCCTTGCTCCCATATTCATCACATACCACTGGCACGGGGTACCAACGGTGTGTCCGGTGCCCTGTGAAACAGTCATGGCCACCTATCCAAGCACAACCATGTCTCGAGAGTGACCTCGTGCCACCCGCATCACAAGCAATGCGGGCACCATGCTAGTATTGGCCTAGGTAATCAATTATGCCCTTTCCCATATATGGGTAGAGTGGTTGTGCATGTAAGGTTGGAATAACGGTCGCAACTTAAACCAATCCGTTTTGAAAACAACACACACTTGCCTCGGTACACCACTTCGTCATCAAGTGGCTACCCAACTCATTATCTCCCTCGGGCATAAGTGGCACCCGATGGAGTTTTCAAAAAGTTTTTGAAAACAATCTTTCTTCCACCACCATGCATATACCCATCCCCTTTTGCGTAGCTCTACTTAGCATACTAGCTAGTCCCGCCCGCACAACCCTCATAGATGGTAGGGTCATGCATCATGCATGTTTCAACGAGGAAAGTATTGGTGGCAAACTAGCTCAAGTGGTCTCCACATCATCGTTACTCCGATGCAAGCAATAAAAGTGCCATATGACATGCACAAAAAAGGTTTCTTAGACATGGTCAAAGCGGTTGCTTGCCTGGCTCAGCAAAGCCTTCTGGGTCTTCAAAGTCTTCTGGCCCAATTCCTTCATCAGCAACGCAATCTATCGTCGCAAAATAATACCGGAAAAAAAGGCAATAGTAAAACAGAAAAACCAAAGTGCTCAGAAAAATGTCAACTCATTTTTGTAAAATACTAGGAGGAAAACTAAGAAGGAAAAATACTAGGAGGAAAACTAAGAAGGAAAAAAAAATCTTAGTTTTGGATTTGGAGTTAGAGAGACAGAGTAGTGGATTTCAAATAGAGATTTTATTGTTCAAATTTAAATTTAAATTTGAACAATACAGAAAAGTTTGATGGATATTTATGAAAGTTACACCATTAAATAGGTGGGATTCGTAGAAGAATATAGGAGTTGGAATTATTGCATTTGGATTATTATTTAATATCGTGGAATTTTTGCAAGTTTCTGAGAAAAAGAAAAGAAGTAGCATTGTGCAACTGGGCCTATTCGGCCACAGTGCAGCAGGCCAAGAGGGAATCCAGCCCGCGCGAGGCTGCCATGTCGAAGGCATATTTGGGAAATACGCCTCCAGCCGACGCAGCGAAACGGTGCGCACGAGCATGTGTTTTAAACCTGACGTGTAGGATCCACACATCAGGACGTGAGGCTGATGGAAGGGCCCCACGGCCGTCATCGTCAACCTCGGGGCAGGGAGGGCGGCGAGCTCACCGATGCTGTTGTGGTCGACGGTGAGGCGATCTGAGGGCACCGACGTGCTCAGGACGGAGTCACCGTTCGGGTGGAGGTGGAGGTTGTCACCGGGGTGCAGGGGTTCGCCGGCGACGAGGAAGCTGGAGCTTTGAGAGGTGCTTGCCCCAGTCGATTCCGGCTGTAATAGAGAGGGGAAATAGAGGGGAAATGGTCAGGGAGGTGTGGCGGTTCCAGATCGAGAGATAGAAGAGGCGGAGAGAGCATGTACCCCGAGATCGACAGCGACCCGAGGCGGCAGAGCTCGAGCTCGATCTCGAGCTCGGGCGCTTCTGGAGATGAACTGGGGGTGCAGGGGCCTATTTGGAGTGGGAGAGGACGAGTGGTGGTGAGAGCAGGGCTCGGGGATGCCTTATATAGGCGAGCGGCGGTCCACCGTGGGCTCGTGTGCCGACGAGCTTGTGCTCGTCGCTACGGGCCTCTGGAGGGTGATGCGCCGCGTCTAGGG
Source organism: Aegilops longissima (assembly GCA_021605205.1). Taxonomy (NCBI): domain Eukaryota; kingdom Viridiplantae; phylum Streptophyta; class Magnoliopsida; order Poales; family Poaceae; genus Aegilops; species Aegilops longissima. The sequence goes on from CM038679.1 coordinate 193,760,403, forward strand.
CGTTCGTGGGGGTGGACTACGCTCGGGGGAGAAGAGAGGGAGCGGGGAACGCGGATAGAGCGAGTTCCCATCGCGGCCGGTGACTGGCACGCTCGAACGGCGCTCTGTCCACACGCGAGGAGAGCTAGAGAGGGAGAGAGAGGAGGGGGCCGACAGTGTAGCGTGCTGCAGACGTCGAGGTGCATCACCTGGCGCGCTGGGAAGGCCCGATGTGGCCGGGGTTGTCGGGCGGAGGGCAGCTACAGTGTCGGAGCGCACTGGTGCGCGCTCTAGAGCGCCCCAATGGCGGGCATGGTCTTTTTCTATGCAATGTGGGCGTGGCCAAAAGTGTCTGGTAGCTCTAGGGGGAAGTAAAGGAGTGGGCTATGGCCTTGGATGCCCTGGGTGGCTAGTAGGAGAAGACAGAGGTCGAAGAAGAGGGAGGGAGGGGCTGTCCAGGGAGGTAAATGGGGGTATTTTACCCCTCAATCATTGAGCAATGGCCAGGGGAGAGTTACTGGAGGTAGGAGGGGACTAGGAGGGACGGTGGTAAAAAGTTGAGCCCATGGAGATTAGTGGAAGAGGTCAAAGTAATGTTTTTGGAAAATTTGTAGAAGGTGTTTGATGTTAGTTTGGGCTATCAAATGGATTCTATTTGGCATGATACTTAACAGGATCAAATGGCATAAGAAAATGAGCCTGATCACCAAGTTTGAGCTCATTTGAGGAAAGTTGACAATGCAATTCTTGTAAACCCTAGAAATCAACAGAAATGGGTTTTTCAAGATCTAGTCATGCAAAATTATTCTACTTGATGCACCACTTGGTGTAGTGTCATAATTTTGAGATGTAAGAATCTCCACAAAAATTTAGGTAAAAAGGAGAAAGTTGGCAATGTAGAGTTGTTCAAACTTGGATCTGGACAGAGATGGTTTTGGGGCACTTTTGTGAACCAAAACTATTTTGATTGAAATGAGACTTTGCAAGATCATCACATTATGCATATGTGACTTGCTAGAATTTTCTTGGAATTTTTAGAGAATATTTCCTATGTAAATATTTCAAAATCTTGAAATATCCAGAAAGGGTTTTTGAGGGAATTGTCCAATATTTTGAACATGACCATGTATTGAAACTCTTATATATGTACAATATATGTCATTTGAGTCTCCCTAAATTTTCTCAAATATTTTTGAAACAGTTAAATAATTTTAACCTATTAAAGACCATTTCTGGCCTAAAGAAAAAGCCTTTAAATAAAATAGGAAAATAACTTTTAAAATTATATTTTTGTGGTTTATGGAAGTCCTATACCTATTGGAAGTCAAATATGCTCTTTGAAATATTTTTGATACCCCAAATCAAGTACTTGTAGTGCAAACCTCAATTCACGGGGTTTTGGAAAACTAATTTTAGAAAATACTTTTTGGCCAAATTATTTTTGTAAGAAAATACTATATTGCATTGACCATTGGGCAGAAGTTTTGAGCAAAGGGATGTAGTATATAAGGTGGAGTTTTGTTGAATTTAAAGAGCACTTTAAAAACACAGAGAGAAAACCAACTCCAAATAAAAGCCAAATAATGAAAAAGTTTTTTTGCCAAACCACACTTTATCATGATTTATTATCTTAAGTGTTGTGGCATGAAAATTAGGGTGCGACAGCTCACATCCTCTTCGGAGATCGGTAGGTAATTACTATCCTCCGAGTCCTCGTTCCCGATTGGATCATCGGGGTTAACTTGCCCGTCTTCCATATCATCTTGTTCGGATGTTGGCTCGACAGGGGCTTCTAGGTCTTCGGTGTTCTCCTATGTGTTATTGTCTTTGGTGCCGGTATTGCTATCTTTTTCATGACGCGATTTGAGCGGCGCCGCTGACGTCAACGCTTTGGAGGTGCTTCGGCAGGCTTGTCCTCAATCGGGTCCTTCTTACCGTCGTCGTCATCCTCTTTGGGTGTATCCACCATGTATACGTCATATGTGGAGGTGGCCGTCCAACGTTCGGTAAACGGAGGGTTTTGGCCTTGAACGTCTCCGGCATCGTCGTCCATACTGTCGATGTGTTCAAAAGCGTAGTCCATCATGTCGGTTAGATCCTCGACGGTGGCTATGAAGTGGGTGGTGGGTGGGCGTAAAATTCCCTGCTGTCAGCCCCTAATCGGGGCTGGGCGTAATTCGGAGGCGATTCCTCTGCGATGGCGAGGGATCGCATGAAGTCGAGGGCCTCGTTTAGGAGCGAGTTTTGGACAGAGAGGCGAGCGTCTGCCGGGCCGGCCAGGGTGAGGGCCTCCTGGGCGCGCCCGTCTATGGCAGACCTCGAGAGTTCGGATTCAGAGTCCGAGGGAGAGTCTGGCGCTTTAATGACAAGGGGAGTTCGGTTCATCTTAGGGTTTGCTGGTGACGCCGTCCTCTCCGGATCTCCGGTAGCGACTTCCATAACTGCAGAGAGTCCGGCAGGCTCTAAGTTCCCGTATTTGGACCCGGTGGTCTGCTCTGGATCTAAGGCCGGAGCGGCGGTCGTGGCCACGAATCCTTCGAAGATCAAGTCTCCTCGGATATCGGTGACATAGTTTAGGTTCCCGAAGCTGATCCGATGACTAGGGGCGTAGCTATCGATCTGCTCGAGGTGGCCAATTGAGTTAGCACGCAGTGCGAAGCCTCCAAATATGAAGATTTGGCCAGGAAGGAAAGTCTCCTCCAAAACATCATCATTGTAGACGTTCGAACGAGCCAACGAACCTTCTGTCGACAACACAAAGGAAACCTCAATGAAAGCACCAATGTCGGTGTCAAAACCGGCCGATCTCGGGTAGGGGGTCCCAAACTGTGCGTCTGAGGATCGGAGGTAACAGGAGGCGGGGGACACGATGTTTACCCAGGTTCGGGCCCTCTTAACGGAGGTAACACCCTACTTCCTACTTGATTGACTTGGACGAATATGTGGATTACAAGAGTTGATCTACCTCGAGATCGTAACGGCTAAACCCTAGATGTCTAGCCTGTATGATTATTATTGGCCCTATGGACTAAACCACCCGGCTTATATAGACCCCGGAGGGGCCTAGAGTTGTACAGAGTCAGTTTATAGAGAAAGGAATCTTCATATCCAAACGCCAAGCTTGCCTTCCACGCCAAGGAGAGTCCCATCTGTACACAGGAGAAGGCCTTCTATCTCGTATCTTCATGGCCCACGAGTCCGGCCCAGGGCACATAGCACGGACGCCCGGGGACCCACTACAAGAAATATGTCAACTTGCGACCATCACTATTGGTCACCGAAAGGTCATTGTTTTTCATTTGCGACCTTTTTGTGACCAAAAACAGAAGGTAAAAAGCTGGCAGTCGTAAACTGAAATTAACGACCTTCTCTGTGATATGTAAAAGGTCATTGGTTCTTCGACCAAATTTTTGGTCACTGGCAGCCCCCACCAGGCCACGTAGGATCCAGCGTGGCAAGCTGACGTGGATAAGAATCAGCCCGGTACAATTCGTTGTTTATATGGGCCGAGCCCATTAATTCAGCCCATTTATATATTTTTTTCCTATGATTTTTTAGTTAGCTCATGGATCAATCTCAACGTGGCAGCCTTTTTACTTTTGGGCCATGGCCTTTTTGTCTCAACAATTTCATTTTTTTTCTTTTTTTGTAGAGTGGGTTCACTAGTCAGGTGGGTCCCCATTGTCAGGTTCTAGTACTAGGTCCTAGCCGTCGGGGCAATATTCTTCAATTTTTTAATTTAACGCAAATAAATACCTAGTATTTAAATTGGCACATAGAACACATGAAATACTTCAAATGTTATCACCCGTCAAAGTGCTACATCATATAACACACATACAAATGTGATTAACATCAAGTTTACAATGAGATAACAAGCTCCACAAGTGTACAATCACATGAGCCAGATTCTGCTACATCATATAACACAGATACAAATAGGAGCAACATAAAGGACTCCATTACTCTCAGAACTAGCTCCAATGAGCTAGAACTATTCTTCCTCCGACTTCTTTGTACTGATGCTCACGAAGAAACATGAAAGCACACCATCTGCATGTTACAAAACAAAATATTTAGGAACAAAATAGAAGTAGATCTAACAACATTTTTAACAATAAATAACAGAATAATGAAGTTCATGAGACATTTTAGAATCAACTTGACTGTTGATAGTAATGTTTGCATCGGACAGATCCAAAACTAAAATTACTAAGATATATCATCAACAGCCATATAGCTTTGTTTAATATTACTAAGATATATAGCCATTAGTTTGTTTTAACATGGAACCCAAGAGTATGTGACTCTAGCACCCTGAGAAAGATGTTAATATGCCATCATACTAGCTGATAGACAAACATTCCAGGAAGAATTGATGCGTGTTTAACAGGTACAATCGATACTGCTATCTCTAACAGACAAATTTAAAGTTTTTAATACATTTTTTTATTAGAAAATCTGAATATTCTACTTTCTGATTCATGGCTGCATAGTCCAGCTAGCTACACAAGTTTGCTCTCATGCAAAAATTAGAAAAAATGTATCATTGGTAATTATGCAACTCTGTTTGGAGTCATTTCTCCAAACAGTTACTACTGTTATAGTTACTACTGTATCCTAATTAATAGTACTTTACAGTAGATAAACATTTGTTGATGCTAAAAAAGACAAAGGCTTGTACCATGACCTGTCCAGCAAGCCTAATTAATAGTGTCAAACTGTAGCAGGACATAAAAGAACAGTACAGTAGTAACTTAAGCATGCTCCCATATAGACACGCACACACACACGCACGATCAATTCAAACCCAAACAAATCAAATCACACACTTCATCTGGACCGCTATGGATCCATGTATTGACGCTTAGCATCAAGCATTAGGCCATGAAGCATCTGTCCCATTTGTTCAACAAGACGAGTACATACCTGACTCCAGGTCGATGCGGTGGCTGGGGCTGTACTTGAACATCTAGTCCAGGGACGAGCCTGCTAATCCAAATCGAACAAACAAATTCATTAGGAGGTGATTGGAGAGACAAGGAAGAAATGAAGTAAACATACTTACATGTCTATATATAAGCAGCAGAAGCAAGTAATATAAATACATCCTCTTTCTTCCTCTACAACACTAACTAGAGCAACATCAATCATTGTACACAAGGAGCAACAGCAACAAGCCGATAAAGAAAGCTCAAGATTTGTGTCTTTTGCAAGTTTTAGCACACTAGTACATGCGTTAAAATGGAAGCGCCGCTACTGGGTTGCAACAGCCAACAAACTATAGGGTTACCGTCAAGTTAGCACTACAGAAAGCGAAAAGGAAAGTGGAACAGACATGGCAGCCTATAGTTATGCGGAGAACATCAACAAGTAGCCAACAGGATGAGCATTGTGCAGTTTAATGACACAGTGTATTAATCTGAATACACATGAACAAAAATAGCAGTGTTATTAATACACCGCTATATGAGCATTCAGGATGCTTATTATACACATGAACAAAACTAGGCCAAAACATAGTAAAAAAAACTGCTAAATGGACACTAGCAGCAAAATGAGCATTGTGCAGCAAAAAAAAAAGCAAGCAGGAGCTAATGGCCTAGGAACTACTAGTAGCACAGTGAAACGAGGTGAGTATGGTAGATCTAGGCGGCTGGATATATATGAACTAGTATAGGAAGGAAACTGCATCTCTTCTCTGAATCTCATGTCCCCGCCCCCATGGTGACCGATTTACTAGCTGTTGTTTGCAAGTAGCGAATCACCGGATGGTCTCATGACTGTTCGTCTGGCCATCAGGCTACAACAGGGAACAATGAGGTGTTTAGTTGGATGCAGATCATAATTTCAGAACACATCAAAACTGACCATGGAAAGCATGATAATGGCCTAAGTAGATCTGAGATTTCACACAGAAGTGGAAACTAAACTAGTGCAGAAGTGTATTCATTTCGCCTGAAAATTACGATCCTAGGACAACAATTGCATATCAGATCTAAAATACAAAACGAAAATACTAAACATCACAGGTCGGAGGCTTAAATTAGGGACTACGAACAGTTCATGTTCTTGACCAATTCATAAGGGTCGCGCAGATCGAACACTAATTGCCGCATCCTCGTGTGAAAACAACTAGACCTACACGGAAAGGTAATCGAGTAATCCCATCACAGCTCAAATTGCGCATCAATTATAGCCTAAATATTCCAAACCGGAGAAGATCCATGACAGGAAACCCTCTCTAACCAATCAACACATCCGAGCAACCGCATACGAGACGACATAAGAAGGGGCGAGAGGCAGGAGATGGGGTATGATGAACCTGGATGCCATGCTCGAGGGAGTAACATTCCCAGCACGCGTTGCCGACCTGGATGCCAGCGTGCCCATGCTGGTGAGTACTCACGAGGAGGGTGCAAGTGGCGAATTCAACGCCGATGGTGGACTTGGACCCGAGGTAGAATGCATTGCGGGTGAAGCGGGACAGGACGTTGGACTTGCCGACGCCGGACGCCGCAGTCGTTGTCCACCCGGTGCGCCATGTGTTTCTGTCGCCGCTAGCAAACGAGGATCCTGCACCAACCACGCGGCCAGATCCAGCCAAGGTAGAGATTAGTCGTTTGGTGAGGAGACGGAGGAGGACTGCGGGATCGAGCGAGGCATGAGGTGAGCACAGGAGTGTGCTGCGCGCCGCCGGAATCGTTCGGCCTAGATCTAGATGGCGGTGACAGAGAGGGACTTGGTGAGTGGATCTGGCCGTCGGCTCTGTCTCCCTCTCTCGTTCTTGGGTGAGGTAAGAGGAGGGGGAGAGGGCGGCGGTGGTTGGGTTGGAGCCGGTGGTAGAGTGGAGTGGAGGCCGACCGGGGTTGGGGAGAGGATGGAGGTGAGCGGCGGCGGCGGCGGCTGGAACTGCAGGGGATCCAGAGAGAGCGAGGAGGAGGTGGGATCTGGGGGGTCGAGGGGAGGGGGAGAGACTGGGTTGGGTGGTCAATTAGGGTTTTTTCTCGGGAGAAGCTCCACCGTTGGATGGGTGCGCCATGGATGGCTCAGATTGAGTCCAATTTGGTGATCCGCGTGAAGGCGGTTCCTCACATCTCATTGGTCCATCAATTCCACTCTAATTTTTCTAAACATAACAAAGGCATAGTTTGTCAAGATTATCTCGTATTTTGCATAAGTGTGCATATTGGACTGACAAACAATATTGCCAAATAGAGCTTTTGCACAAAAAATTCATTTTTCTAATTTTTGAGTGTCCAAAATGAGTTTTTTTTGTGAAGGACCTAGCAAATATTTGCTGCAAATTTGGACCAAATAATTTTTATAAAATAATAGGCCATATATAATGCACAATTGACCAAATGCTTGGGTGTCAAAAGTTTCAAGCCACCTCTCGTGAAAAAGACAAATTTCCGCCGATTCTGTAGGAAGCGGGTCAAATTTGAACTGCACTTGCCTCATTGTTTGCTATTTATTTTTTCCAAAAATAGTTTCTAGGTACATAAGTATCTATTTAATCATAGAAACACAAAAGAAATTCCAAGATTCAACCACTAGCTAGGAACGGTCATGCCCGCCGTTTTGACCCCATATTGATACAGGCATAAAAAATTCAAAAAAAATCAAAAAATAGGAAAACCTTCACATTGAGTCATTATATGTGACCAACTTACCAGGAAAAATAATGAACTTGTAATACGGTAATTATTTTGAAAAAGTGTTCTCAGAAACGAGCTATCATGTGTGAAGATGCATGGCTTTCAAGCCAAATGATCAATCTTATGGCCACATTCATGGCATAGTTTGTTCAAATGATCTCATATTGTGCACAAGGGTCCATCTTGGGATAGCAAACAATGTTGCCTAAGGAAGTTTTCATTTTCCTTGCACAAAAAATTCATGTATCTAAATTTTTAGTGTCCAAAATGAGTTTTTTTTGTGAAGGACGTAGCAAATATTTGTTGCAAATTTGGACCAAATCATTTTTATAAAATAATAGTCCATATATAATGCACAATTGTCCAAATGGTTGGGTGTCAAAAGTTTTGAGCCACCTCTCGTGAAAAAGACAAATTTCCGCCGATTCAGCAAGAAGCAGGTCAAATTTGAACTGCACCTGCCTCATAGTTTGCTATTTGTTTTTTCCAAAAATCATTTCTAGGTACATAAGTATCGATTTAATCATAGAAACACAAAAAAATTCCAAGATTCAACCACTAGCTAGGAACGGTCATGCCTGCCGTTTTGACCGCATTTTGAAACAAGCATAAAAATTCACAAAAAAACAAAAAATTGGAAAACCTTCGCATTGTGTCATTATATGTGACCAAGTTACCAGGAAAAATAATAAACTTGTAATACAGTAATTATTTTGAAAAAGTGTTCTCAGAAACGAGCTATCATGTGTGAAGATGCATGGATTTCAAGCCAAATGATCAATCTTATGGCCACATTCATGGCATAGTTTGTTCAAATGATCTCATATTGTGCACAAGGGTGCATCTTGGGATGGCAAACAATGTTGCCTAAGGAAGTTTTTATTTTCTTTGGACGAAAAATTCATCTTCTATTTTTTGAGTGCCCAAAATGAGTATTTTGTGTGAAGGACCTACCATATATTTGTTGTAATATTGGACCAAATAATTATTATAAAATAGTATGCCATATATAATGCACAATTGAAAAAATGGTTGGGTGTCAAAACTTTTGATCCACCTCTCATGAAAAAGACCAATTACTGCTGATTCAGTAGGAAGCGGGTCAGATTTGAACTGCACCTGCCTCATAGTTTGCTATTTATTTTTTCCAAAAATCATTTCTAGGTATATAAGTATCTATTTAATCAGAGAAACATCATAATTTTTCCAAGATTCAACCACTAGCTAGGAACGGTCAAGCCCACCGATTTGATCGCATTTTGGAGCGGGCATAAAAAATTTAAAAAAATCAAAAAATTGGAAAACCTTCGCACTGTGTCATCATATATGACCAAGTTTCCAGGAAAAATAATAAAATTGTAATACGGCAATTATTTTTAAAAAGTGTTCACAGAAATGAGCTATCATGCATGAAGATTCATGGCTTTCAAGCCAAATGATCAATCTTATGGCCACATTCATGGCATAGTTTGTTCAAATGATCTCATATTGTGCACAAGGGTGCATCTTGGGATGGCAAACAATGTTGCCTAAGGAAGTTTTTATTTTCTTTGGACGAAAAATTCATCTTCTATTTTTTGAGTGCCCAAAATGAGTTTTTTGTGTGAAGGACCTACCATATATTTGTTGTAATATTGGACCAAATAATTATTATAAAATAGTATGCCATATATAATGCACAATTGAAAAAATGGTTGGGTGTCAAAACTTTTGATCCACCTCTCATGAAAAAGACAAATTACCGCTGATTCAGTAGGAAGCGGGTCAGATTTGAACTGCACCTGCCTCATAGTTTGCTATTTATTTTTTCCAAAAATCATTTCTAGGTATATAAGTATCTATTTAATCAGAGAAACATCATAATTTTTCCAAGATTCAACCACTAGCTAGGAACGGTCAAGCCCACCGATTTGATCGCATTTTGGAGCGGGCATAAAAAATTCAAAAAAATCAAAAAATTGGAAAACCTTCGCACTGTGTCATCATATATGACCAAGTTTCCAGGAAAAATAATAAACTTATAATACGGCAATTATTTTTAAAAAGTGTTCACAGAAATGAGCTATCATGCATGAAGATTCATGGCTTTCAAGCCAAATGATCAATCTTATTGCCACATTCGTGGCATAGTTTGTTCAAATGATCTCATATTCTGCACAAGGGTGCATCTTGGAATTCCAAACAATGTTGCCTAAGGCACGGAAAATTTATTTTCCATTTTCCGAGTGCCCAAGATGAGGTTTTTTTGTGAATGAACTACCAAATAATTGTTGCAAAAATGGACCAAATCAATTTTATAAAATACTAGGCCATTTTTAATGCACAATTGATAAAATGGTTGGGTGTATAAAAAAATTATCCACCTTTGGTGAAAAAGACAAATTTCCGTCGATTCAGCAGGAAGCGGGTCAAATTTGAACTGCAGCTGCCTTATAGTTTGCTCTTTATTTTTTCCAAAAATCATTTCTAGGTACATAAGTATCTATTTAAGCATAAATACATGGTTTCGTGGTGATACGTTGAGGTTTGGACGGTGGCCCAGGGCCCCAACTCCAAAGTGCGTAGACTCGCATGCCCGCCGCATGGTCACCGCATGACCATGGCGTTGCCATGCTTTCTGGGAAGCCTAGGCATGTCTAGTAGGGTTGGAACTACCCAGGTAGATGCTTGGAAGAAAATAACAACAGAAGAATCTCACGAGGAGACTGAACAATGCTCAAACATGAATTAGCACCCAAGTGTTTGATTAGTGGTACGAGAAATGCACATGGCCAATGGGCCTGAGTTTTGGCCGAGGATGATCATCTACTAAGGACACTATCTTGGAAAATTTGCAGCTCAAATGGAGGAGCCTAGGTGTCACTTGCTATGCAACATACCACATTGGACAAAAATATAAATGTTGAAGCCACACTCACATGTATTGTTAGATGGGGCTCCAATTTTGTGGAGAGCAATGATTTGGGAATATAGAAGATGTGGAATTTTTTTAGCTCATTAGGATATTCCTAGCTAGTACTTCCTTCACAGCAGTTCGAGTTGAACAAAAACTTTGTAAATTTGCCGAGGAAGATCTACTAGGCAAATGGAGTTGAATATTGTCATGAGGCAATAATTTGGAAAGTAAAGAATGCCCAATTTTTTTGGGAATTATGGGAATGACAGAAATATAGGTTGCTTCACAACGTAGGGCAAAAATTGACACATGGACATGCCACATAGGCAAAACTGATGAGGTGGCGCCTAGTCATAGCAATCCACTACAGCTTACAAGGTTATGACCATCTATATTGGTCGTGATCAGCTAGAAATAAGGCAGCAGATCAGTGATGTCTGCTTTGTGACCATCTCGTGTAAGGAAATTACGACCTTTATGGCCAAAATGGTCGATATAGTTGAGGATTTGGAGCCCCCCAAGCAGCTTTTGACCAATTGGTCTCAAATGGTTGTAGATCTATGACCAATTCTTCCAGGGTCACTGACAGAAGGTCACTAGTTGACATATTTCTTCTAGTGACCCCCTAATCCAGGACTCCCTCACCCGGCAAGGAAGCTGCCGCGCACACTGACTGCCAGGAGGCCGTTGTTGTCGAGAAAGCCGGGAAAGGCGATGGGTCGTACTACATGATTCATCGGACCAAGGGCCACGACCTTCAAGAGTGTTATCAGGTTGAACATCTTTTCAAGAAACATAGAGCAGAGTATGAGAAGCGTGATAAGGAAAAGGGTCAGAACGTTGATGGCGGTAAGGGCCGAGGTGGTGAAGTAAATTGCCCAGGCAAACCCTTTAGGAACCAAGGAAAGCCCGCCAGAGGTTGCGAGAAGGGAACCTGTGATGCTGAGAGTGATGGAGGGGATAAAGAGGAAACCAGTGAGCAGGAGTTTCAGAAGGCCACAGATGCCCTGTGCATTGATATAGGTGCATCTCTGCACACTTCTCACCGCCAGCTCAAGCGGTGGGCACGAGAAGTCAACGCCGTGGAACCAGCGCTAGAGGCCCGGAAGCCGCTCAAGTGGTCCCGTACGCCCATCATCTTTGACGAGGAGGATCATCCTGGCCGTACCACTGCGGTAGGGTGTTTTCATTGTTGGTTTCCCCAAAAATTCGTAACCTCAGGGTCACAATGATTCTAGTGGATGGCGGGGCCAGGTTGAATCTGATTTCCCCAACAGTTATCAGCAAGCTCCAGATAGGAGAGGAAGAGCTAGAGGTTACCGGCACGTTCCAAGGAGTTAATACCGGCAGGAGTCATCCTAAGGGAAAGATCATGTTGCCGATAACGTTTGGGGGAGAACTGAACTACCAGACTGAGAGGATTGTGTTTGATGTGCTTGATCTCCCCCTTCCGTACAATGGTATTCTTGGACACCCGGCCCTGGCTAAGTTCATGGCGGCATCCCACTATGCCTACAACACCTTGAAGATGCCTGGGCCACTGGGAGTCATCACCATCCCATCGAATGAGAAGGATGCAATCATTTGTGTGGAGAAGATGTACCAGGACACGGTCGCAGCAGAGGCAGTGGCAGCTCCCACCAAGGAAAGTAAAGGAAAGAAGAGAGATTGTAGGAACTCTGGCAAAGAGACCGGGAAGCATGCCCCCACCGAGTGCACGATACCCGTTGACGACGTGCCGAAGTGTTCTGACAGCAAGAGATCCAAGGTCGTCGCACCCCAAGTGAAGAAGGTCTCGGCAGGGCTGGCTAGCTTTGATGGTACTTTCACTATCAATGCCACCCTCGATGACAAATAGGAAAGCACGCTCGTTGCCTTCCTGCGGGCGAATGTCGATGTGTTTGCCTGGCAACCATCTGATATCCCCGGTGTTCCCAGGGAGGTAATCGAGCACCACCTTGCTGTCTACCCACATGCCCAACCTGTCAAACAGAAAGTCCGGAAGCAGGCCTTGGAGAGACGACATTTCATTGCAGAAGAGATCAAGAAACTTGAGGCAGCTGGTTTATTAAGAGGAGTGTTGCACCCCACATGGTTGGCAAATCCAGTAGTAGTCCGGAAGGCTAACGAGAAGTGGAGGCTTTGCATAGATTTCACAGATCTGAACAAGGCTAGCCCGAAAGACCCGTTTCCCTTGCTGCGTATCGACCAGATTATGCATTCCACTTCAGGTTGTGATTTTCTCTCCTTTCTGGATGCGTACTCTAGGTATCACCAAATCTTTATGTCCAAGGAAGATTAAAAGAAGACGTCGTTCATCACTCCATGCGGTACATACTGCTTTGTCTACATGCCATTCGGATTGAAGAGTGTCGGGTACACTTTTGCAAGGGAAGTCCAGCTTGGTTTTGAGCCACAGTTGCACATAAACATAGAAGCATATACGGATGATAATGTGGTCCAGACCAAAGATAAGGCCACCCTTCTTCAAGATTAGGAGGAGACATTTGCTAACTTGCGCAAGATCAATCTGAAGCTCAACCCGGAGAAGTGTGTATTTGGTGTTCCCTCCGGTAAGTTGCTTGTATTTTTGTATCCCATCGTGGGATCTAAGCCAACCCCGACAAGATCAAGGTTATCGAGCAGATCCAAGCACCAAGGACAGTTAAGGATGCGAGACGTCTGACAGGATTTATTGCCGCACTAAGCAGATTCATCTCCAAGTCTGCCGAGCGTGCCCTGTCATTCTTCAAAACATTGAAGAAGGCAGGTCCTATGAAGTGGACCCCAGAAGCAGATGCAACTTTGCAAGAGTTGAAGGCCTACTTGTCCTCTATGCCTACCTTGGTTGCTCCCAAGCCCAAGAAGCCATTGCAGCTATACTTGGCGGCAACCAACCAAGTGGTCAGTGTGGCCTTGGTAGCGCAGCGAGAAGTGGATTTGGCAGAAGGTGAGCAGAGACCGACATAATCAGAGAAAGATCAAGACATCAATGAGACGAAAATGAGAGCAACCCCAAGGACACTGCAAGGAAGAAAGTGGTGCAGCGCCCGGTGTACTTCGTTAGCTCCTTGTTACAAGGGGCTAGATCGAGATACTCTGGCGTGCAGAAGTTGATCTATGGTCTCATCATGGCCTCAAGGAAACTTCGCCACTACTTCCAAGCCCATGAGATCACGGTTGTTACTCGCTGTCCGTTGCAAAGCATACACCAAAACCCTGAGGCCACCGGCAGAATAGTGGAGTGGGCTTTGGAGTTATCCAGATTTGGTTTGAAGTTTGAGAGCACATCAACTATTCAGAGCATGGCATTGGCAGAGTTTATTGCAGAATGGACGCCAACCCCTGATAAGGAAGTAACAGAGACAGTTATCCCTGGCAAGGAATCGCCCCAAGAATGGATTATATATTTTGATGGTGCTTTTTCCCTACAAGGTGCAGGAGTTGGCGTGCTTCTTGTCGCCCCCTCCGGGGAGCACTTGAAGTACGTCGTTCAAATGCATTTTTCCCGGGAAGAAGCAACCAACAATACAGCTGAGTATGAAGGGCTCCTTGCCGGGCTTAGGATCGCAGTTGAACTAGGAATTAAGAAGCTGATCGTTCGAGGAGATTCACAGCTTGTGGTGGGACAAGTCAAGAAGGATTACCAAAAGTCCATTGATGGAGGCATACATCAAGGAAGTGAGGATACTGGAGGAGCACTTTAACGGATTGCAAACAGAGCATGTATCCCGTGCGGAAAATAACATAGCTAATCATCTATCAAAGTGTGTTGCATGGAAGCTTCCTATGGAACCAGGGACTTTTGTTCTCCATCTCACTCAGCCCTCCGTATCACCAGCGAAAATGTCCCAGAAAAGGAGAAAGTTGCACTACGGTAAGCCTCTCCCAGTAGAGCCGTCCGCTCCCGACAGAGACCCTGCTGGAAACAACTCCTCATAGCCTGCCGGACCACCCCCTCCAGCCGGGCCTATGGACGCCGCGAGTGAGGCATGTGCTCCCGCAGCATAGGAGGTGCCGCTAGTCCTTGTTGCCGAGCCACATTCTCCAACTTGGGCAAGGCACATTATCCACTTCCCGGCAACCAAGATGAAGCTGAAAAAGTAGCCCAGAGGGCCAGTACGTATCAGTTTGTCGATGACAGTCTATACAGAAGGAGGCCCAATGGTGTGAAATTGAAGTGTGTCTGTCAGGAAGAAGGAAAGGAGCTGCTAGCTGAGATACACAAAGGCATGTGCAGCTCCCACATTGGGTCAAGTGCATTAGTTGGGAAAGCATTTCGGCAAGGATTATGTTGGCCCACAGCCCTCCAAGATGCGGTCGAGCTAGTCACCAAATGTGAAGCCTGCCAGTTCCATTCCAAGACAACCCAACTGCCTGCCCAAACTCTTCAAACAGTCTCTCTATCATTGTTGTTTTCAGTCAGGGGGCTCGATATCCATGAGCCCTTTCCTCGAGTAATCGGGGGCTCTGAATTCTTGTTCGTTGACATCAACAAGTTTACAAAGTGGCCAGAAGTGACTGCCGTGATAAAGGTGACTGCTCATTTAGCTATCAAGGTCTTGAAAGAATTGGTGTGTCATTTTGGAGTTCCGGCAAGGATCATCACCGACAATGGCACCCACTTCACGAGCCACGCCTTCATGCAATATGTTCATGCCCTCAGATGCAAGATCTCATTTGCCTCTGTGGCACACCCCCGGAGCAGTGGACGAGCTGAGAGGGCGAACGCTGAAGTGCTGCGTAGGCTCAAGACAAGAACTTTTGATATGCTGCAGAAGCACGGCAGGTGGTGGATCGAGGAGCTGTAGGTAGTTCTCTGGTCCCTCAGAATGACACCAACCGAGCTACCGGGCAGACTACCTTCTCCCTGGTTTACGGGGCAGAAGCAGTTATCCCCACGGAACTCATTTATGGGTCGCCTCGAGTTCTTGCCCATGATGAAGTAGCGCAAGATCAGCACCGGCGTGACGATGCTGTGCTACTCGAGGAGAACCGTCTCTGGGCTGCTACGTGTGCGGCATGCTACCAGCAAGCCCTGCGTCTCTATCATAGCCGCAGGGTTCATGCCCGGTGTTTTGAGGAAGGTGACCTTGTCCTTAGGCGCGTTCAGTCCGCCAAGGGTACAAACAAGTTGTCACCAAAGTGGGAAGGCCCTTACTGGGTAGTACGAGTCACCAGACCTGGCGCATTCCGTATGGAGACCGGAGATGGCACTCAGTTGCAAAACTCATGGAATATTGAGCATCTCCGCAAGTTCTACCCGTAAGGCGCGGTAGTCGGGCCTTGCCCGGTAACCACCCATTTGTACAGGCCTTGCCACAGCTGCATGTAACCCCTTGTACAAAGCCAGGGAGATGACCCTGTGCAAGAGAAAATGAAGAAGCATTGTGGGTGCCCCTAACCAAGACTGCATGCATGCATGAGCATTTCAAGATTACTCCATAAGCATTTCATGAGCATTTGCATATGCATATTGATAGGATCGCATCCTGCATTCATTCTCATCCACATGAAGCTGCAGGTTCCTGCCGTGAACTTGGCTTCGATAAGGAGTTGAGAAGGTTGCCCAGCACAGCGATCCTCAGCAAGCCAAACAGATAAGTTTTACCTCATGTCCATTAGTGTTCTGTAAGGCTATAACTTGAGCATGAGAAAGCTTCGCCACTCTTTTGAGACTTAGGTGCTCCATGACTTGAACGTTGCTTCGGTCAGGGTGGTCGCAGTGGCCTTCGGTAGAAAGAAGTTTGCGAGGGGCTTGTCGCTTTGTCTGTAACCCGGTAGACGCAGGTCTCCGGCAGACAAAAAGGGTGCCGACAGGATAGCCTACCGGGGAAAACTCATTTATTTAGATTAAAGAGGCATCTCGCCTCTGCATGGACATACACATGCATGGGTTCCCGAAAAGTTTCATCTTTTTCATTTATATGCTGATACAAGTACAAGCATTACAGAACACAAACATGGACTAGAGAGATTACATTATTTGAATTAAAAATTGGCTCGTGCCTACAGATTTAAGATTGAAAAAATATAAGTGCCCCGTAATCCCCTCTTTTCGTTTTCCTCCTTGAGCACTGCGAAGGAGGAAAATCTGAAAAGGGCGCCAAGCGAAGCCCACCACGACCTGTGAAGGAACACGCTCGTGCCGACCCGAAAAGACAGGGAGTAGCAAGGCTGCGAAGGAGGAGTACGAAGCAGGGGCGGCTGTCACAGCCCTAGAGTTTGCTTGTAACTAGTGGCTTTGCATCCATGCATCATGTTTAAATTTCATGAAACTTGAAATGGGGATTGATCCAAGCCCTAGCACCAAATGAATTCAACTAGGTTCCATAAAAAAATATTTTCAGTGATCCCAAATGCCCTTTAGAAAAGTTCATGATTTTTGTCAAAGGTGAAAACCTCTGCCAAAAGTCATGCACATATTTCTAGGCCATTCTGGATTACTGAATTAAATCATATAGTATTTGCATTTGGGCATTTAAATGCTATAAAATATTTTAAATGCTCAAATAATCATAAACTAAAATGTTTACTGTAGGATATATTCCCAACAGTGATCATGAGTAGTTTCATGATTTTTGAAAGTGTCTAACTATTTTTAATAAAGCCCTAAAGATTACAGAAAAAATAGAAAACAGAAACAAATAAACGAAGAGAGAGAGACCCACCTGACTTACCTGGCAGCCCACCTGGCCCAGCCCCTCCATGTGGCCCAGCCCACTGGCCTGTGCCAGTCGTCACCCACCTCTGCCAGTAGGCAGAGGAGGGACAGCGCACGGCGCGCGCGCGGGCGCCACGCCACCTGCCTTCCTAGGTCCCCGGGACAGCGCAACGCCGCGGATCTTCTCCTCGGTGTCGTCCCAATCGATCCGGCCTCTATTCCCCCCTCTGTTCTCTCCTTCACCCCCCTGACGCCATGGCCGACGCGTGCTTGAGCTCGCCGCCGCCATAGCCGCGCCCTCCGTACTCCCCTCACCGCCACCCTGAGTCCGCAAGAACCGCCGACAACTTTTGCTTCGCCCCACCCTGGCCCCAAGCACTGGGACGGCCTGCATCGCCGGCTGCCTCATCTTCTTCCTCCTCGGTCATCGGAAGCCGCACGCGCCGATTCGCCGCCGTCTCCGCCTCCCCGAGCTCGTCGTCTACCTCATCTGACCCACCGTGAGCTTCCACACGCTTTGCCCCTAACCCCGTGGCTTGCCGCTCGCCGTAGCCGTCGATTTGTAGCTGGCCGTAGCACGCCGCCGCCTGAGCTCGTCGTCGGCGTAGCTCCGGTGACCATTTGGTCACTCTGGCCTGCCTAACTTGCTCCTCGCATCGCGTAGCGCTCCGCTAGCCCTTCACCTCGCTCATTTGCACATCGTAGCACTAACCCACACCAACTCCGAACTCCGGCAGCCGCCGCGTCTCCACTCCGGCGAACTCCGGCCACCCCCGCACCTCGCATTGGTCTCCCTGGATGCGCACGGGCATGGGCTATCTTCTGGTGCCCTGGCGCGTTGATCCGTCGCCTCTGGCGAGTTCCGAGCGAACTCCACCACGGTTCGAGGTCACTGCCGGCGAGGCTCCGGCGACTGTCGACGTGGCCATCAAGGTAGCGCTAATTACCCACTAATTAACCTCCCGAGCCACTTACATATGGGCCCCACGCCCTTAATCAACAACAGTTAGTTTTCTGTTTAGTCTTAACTAATCACAGTGGCCCCCACACGTCAGCTTTGACCAAGCTGACGTGGACTTTGACTAGGCCCACTTGTCTGTGACACTAACCAGCCCCGAGTCATTGACCAATGGGCCCCATTGGTCAGGTTTGACCTGGTCGGCCGCAGTTGACCAGCTGACGTCACAGTGACGCAGAGCTGACGCAATAAGTCATTTTCTGGATTTATTATTATACAGGAAATTCCAGAAAATAGAGCTAACTTCTAAAATTCATAGTAATTCAACCGTAACTCCAAATGAAATAAGCTATATATGAAAAATGATCAGAAAAATTCAATCTATCCATCTGTACTTGTTTCATGCATGTTTAAACAAGTTAACCTGCTGTTTAGGGCAGAACAATATAAAGCACTAATAATAACCATGGATGAGTTTGAACTTTGAATCTTTGGTTCAAAATAGCTCAAACCCATCTGGTTGTAGTTGCATTAGCCCAACACACTCATTTTACCATGTCATGATCATGCATCATTTTGTGCATTGCATTGATTGTGTTTCTTCTCTGTTGCCGGTATTTGTCCCCTCTCGATAGACGTGGTTTCGATGATGAGATCGATGACACCGATGAAGAACTATACTATCTTCAGAAGTGCCAGGCAAGCAAAACCCCCTTGTTCATTCTGATACAATCCCACTCTCTCGCTCCTGCTCTCTTTTACTGCATTAGGACAACAATGATTCATCTGTTACTTGCTGCGGTAGCTGAACCCCTTTATCCTTTGCATGACCTGTCATTCCACAGTAAATAGATGAAACCCACTAGCATGAGTAGGAGTTGTTTAAGCCCTGTTGTGCCTACTCATTCATGCTTGTTTGTCATGCCTGCTACTGCTTAGAGTTGAGTCACGTCCGATTCATCGGGGATGAATCAGAGGTGTGTGAACATGTCCTACTGTTGAGAGCTAAGTGTGTGAACACGATTTGGTAAAGGTAGCGGTGAGAGGCCATGTAGGAGTACATGGTGGGTTGTCTCATTGCAGCCATCCTCAGGAACTGAGTTCTGTGTTTGTGATCCATGAAACAGTTACTACCATGCATTGGGCCCGAAACCAATGGACCCTCTCGACTTATTAACTGCCCTTGCCCTCAGTCCAGGAGTTGCAACTAGTTTCTGGTGTTTGTAGGATATGTGTTGGAGGCCGTGCGTAGCACTGACCCTAGGGGTGGGCTATGATGCGGTAGATACACCGTGGCACGGTGTACCGGGCGCCCGTTTGGTCTCTCGAGAACCCTGCACTCATCGTTTGGGGCTGTGAGCGAAACTCCGGCCGGATCTCCTCGCGGATGGAACCCGAATAGGCGATAAACCTGGACTAGAGACTTGTGTGGTTAGTCAGGTCGTGGACGACTCCCTCGCCAGGCTTCCGCTTGAAGGTTGCCGAGATACACGACGTGTACATGGTGGTAAGTGGCGAGAGCGTGTGTGAAGAAGTACACCCCTGCAGGGTTATAAATGATCTATTCAAATAGTCGTGTTCGCGGTAAAGGACTGCTGGGTTGCCTGTACAGTTCATAGATAAGTGAAAGTGGATACTCTAAAATGCGCAAGATAAGCGTGAGTGCTATGGATGGCGTTCTCGTAGGGAGACGGGAGCGGATCCATAGTGGTGTATTGATATGGTGAATATGTGGACTCGTGTGCGCCACCTCAAAAGAGTTACTTGCAGTAGTAGTTTAGGATAGCCACCGAGTCAAAGCTGGCTTGCTGTAGTTAAACTCCACCACCCCCTTTGTTGATACCGATGCATATGTAGTTAGTTCTGATGTAAGTCTTGCTGGGTACATTTGTAATCACGTTTGCTTAATTTATGTTTTTGCAGAAAGACTTCAGTCTCGCTAGTAGTTCCGTGTGGACTTCGACGTTTAGCTTGATACCTCAGCTACGATCTTGTGCCCCCAGCAGGATCTGGTAGATAGTCAGGCTTCTAAGCCTTTTTCATTTGTAGATGTCTGTACTCAGACATGTTAAGCTTCCACTTGTGCTTTGACTTGTATGCTCTGAATGTTGGGTCATGAGACCCATGTTTGTAATATCTCGCCCCTCGGAGCCTAATGAATAAATACCTGAGTCGTAGAGTTATGTTGTGATGCCATGTTGTATTTACACATATCGAGCATATTGTGTGTATGTTTGAAATGCTTGGTATGTGTGGGATCCGACAATCTAGTTGTTTATCCTTGGCAGCCTCTCTTATGGGGAAATATAGTCTAGTGCTTCCTTGAGCCATAGTAGTCCGCTATAGCCCGGTTCACTGGAGTCCTGCTAGCCCAAAGACTACCGCGGGATGCTTGACTGGCGGCATGTGTTTCACTTCGTTCTGTTCATCCCTTCGGGAAATGTCACGCGGTGACATCCGAGTCCTGCCTAGCCTGCTACAGCCGGGTTCTCGAGTCCTGTTAGCCCAATGCTACAGTCGGATTCACACGCCGCTGTGACCGACATGCTCGAAGTTGATTCATGTATGCCTGTCCCCATGGGTTAGTGCCGCTTTGGGTTCATGACTAGCCATGTTGGCCCGGGTTCTCTGTCATATGGATGCTAGCGACACCATCATATACGTTAGCCAAAAGGCGCAAACGGTCCCGGGCCATGGTAAGGCGACACCCGTGGGAATACCGTGCGTGAGGCCGCAAAGTGATATGAGGTGTTACCGGCTAGATCGATGTGACTTGGAATCGGGGTCCTGACAGCTTTGGTATTAGAGCATGACTGTCTGTAGGATTACCAAGCCAAACTGGTCGAAGTTGTGTCTAGAAATGCTTTAGTTATGTAAGGGAATTGATTGTGGAAGGGAACGTAAGGCCCTTTTTACTCCTTATACCTCATGGCCTTCTAATCTGAGTCATCATCTTCTCTTCTACGGGGTTTAAGAACTAGGGTTCTCATCTATCTATTAGGATGACGTGTTACTAATCCATAGACTTATAGAATTGATAGTATCAAATCTCAGTTCAGTTTTTACTACTTCCGTATGTTCATAGCTGGTCTCAGAACCATGATATTGTGATGTTGTGTGGTCATGCCACTATTTCTGCAGGATGTCTCAAATCATTTTGAGCATTTACAGCCGTTATGCTGTCCAAGTCATCCTAGATTTCTAAATAGTATGATGCATCTACAAATCCCTTCTCTCCGTTTCTAATGTTCATTTGGGCCAGTTTAATCACACAAATTACTGTGTTGAGGTACTCCGCTGCCTCGGCATATATGTTGGAGCTATTATTATGAACCTAGGTGTTTTAGGGAGTCACCTAGTAAACTAGCCATGTTTTGTGTTCCCCGTGTGATGATTCTGGCCATCATTCTCGAAAGCATCCCGTGATGTTATTAGTTAGTAGGTATTCTATTCCTGGGTTCTTGAACCCGAGATTCACCCTACTTACCTCATGTTGATAGTGTTTTCTAGTTCCTTTAGGATATTAGTAACCATTGTGATAGTCCTCAAGGTCCGTGGTAAATCCTTCTTCCAATTACCATGAACTGTTTATGGCAGAAGTTCCTCGTTGAACCGGAAGATCACCACCAGAGTGCTCTTGATGGGTTCTCGATTCTATGTTGTTACTCTGCCAGTTCCACCCTTCTGCATGGGTTATCCGGAAGAAATGTTGAACTTGGTTTAACATACTAATCTATGGATCCACAACTCAGAAAGTTATATGTTCCTTGAGTTGAGCCTTCTGAGCTGTATTCTGACCCCCGTCTGTCAATTGATAGTCAGTAGTAGTCGTGCATTCGTCATAGATGCCTATTATTCTTGTGGTCTGTCAAGCCATTCTATTCTGGAATGACTAGGAGAAACAAACTCCAGTACATCATCCATATCCAGGATTGGGTCAAAGTAGTTGTATTCCGCAGGTCAAACTGCCAATCCAGCTTTTGATTCTGTTCCACCCCGAAGTATTGCCCTCTTTATGTCAGGATTGTCATGAGAATTGCACCATTTCTCATGAATTTTTGACGTAGTGATACTTCTCACTATCATTATTTATTCCTCAGTCCCGTGTTGATGTAACCGGAATGCCGACAAGTGAATTGTGATGTGTGAAATCGATACTCCTAGCAACCTCGTTGCTTGGTAGTAAATGGACAATGCTCCCACTCTTAGCGTGTTTGCTTTTGAATCATCATTCTAGGATAGACTGTGCTACCTAGTCCTTATTTCCGGTGCACTCTTCGATCAACGAGTTAGGATTATTCAATCCCTTGCTTATTGCTCATATCGTCTTGCTCTGAAAAGCAAGATTGTTCTCGAGCTTAGTAACATACCGGTGGTTCGTGATTTTCCGAATATCTTCTCGAAAGTATTACCCGGTTGTCCCCTGACTGCTATGTTGAGCTCGTGATCAAGTTGGTTTCTTGTGAACCACCCTTTCTCCAAGAATCTATGTTGGAAACCCCTGGGCTAGTTGGTTGAGCCAAATAACAACTTGGAGAGTTGGAAGATAAAAGCTTAATCCATTTAGTTCATTCTAAGGGATATCCTTGTGTGTGTGTGTGTGTGTGTGTGTGTGTGTTGAAGAAAGATGATATCTCCGTCGATTGGTCCTCGTGATCAGCTATTGGATCTATTGCCTTGTCGAAACTTTGACTTGAGTATGGGCTATCGTCAAGTCAAATCAGAACCAACGATGTTTGTAATGTTGTCTTAACCGTGGTTCATTCCTCGAGCATATACCATTACATCTTTTGGTCTGACCAATGCTATCACCGTGTTCGCATGATGGTGGAAGTCTAGTGATATGGAAATTCCGATGAGGTGTTATTGAGCCCATCAGCAACATCTTGTCTCCACCATGATTCGTGTTAAACATTAAGTTAGTGTTGGAAAATTTTGTAAGCAATGCCTTCGTGTTCCGTTCATGAAGCTTATGCTTGGATGGAAGAAGTGACTTCCTCGAATTCATGTGCATTTGGTGCAAGTTGCAGCCGTGAGTTCGAGAAAGTTTGTTTTTGCTTCCTATGGAATCATCCCAAGTCAGTCATGCATGTGCGAAGTATTCTATGGTCTGATAGACTGATCATCTTCATTCCATATGAACTTCCTAGCACATCAAGCCACTGATTGGTTTGTTCGAGGAAAAGGAGTTGTTGTGCGAATACTAGTTCATGCACAAGATTCCAATATCCTCGAAGATGGTTCCCCACCTGAACTTGGTAGTGTTTGTTATAAGACTACTACGTGGCCATGCTTGTCTTGGACAACGTGTTCATAGGTTTTTACCAGAACCAGCTCATGTTTTGGAGCTTGCTATCGTAGTTCATCTCCCGAGAATCTCGCAATATCATCTCGTCGATTTGTGTTGCAACTTTTCCTCTTCGGACATGTTGTCTGAAGTACCCTGTTACCAACCAGACCTGAATCTCTGGCAGATATGATGGTTGGAACACTCCAGCATTTGCATATTGTTCCTAGCTTGCACCGTCTTTGTGCCATTTCACTATGGGCTGCCTTCTTAGTAATTCTTGCTCAGGATCATCCTCAGAAGTGGTCCTACCATGGGTCCCATCCATTTCCGATGATAAGCAAAATCATCCATTGTGTTGTCTTCAACAAGGTAGTCCACATCAGCTATTCTGGTATGAGCATGCCATTCTTTCGAATTCGTTCACACAATCGTTTGTGATTGCCTTAGGCTAGTATAAAGAATTTAAATGATCTTTGTATCAAAAGTAATTCTTTTTGCCACTTAAGGGAATAGTTCTTCGAGTCACCTTCCCTGAGGTGCCCCGTTACGGGATCATGGCAATTATTTCCTCGCCACCTTGACACCGTCCACCATCTTTCTAAGCGTGGAAATGTTGCCCACCAAATCAAGCCCTGTCATTTGTACTTCCATCCCTCTCGATGTGTTTTGTGTCTCAACTCGAGATGTTTCAACATCTCATTTTGCGAGTTGAGATTGTGTAGTTCGATCTTTGAGAAGATCAATTCTAGTAGAGTTTCTTTCCGTCGTCATCGCCTGGATGAATATCTCAAAAGCGAGGATGTCAAGATCAACGTATGCAACGAATCAACAACCTTATAAGGTACAACTTGGATCGTGAAGATTGTGTTGGTCTTGTGCCCCCTCTGTCTTCTTACCTCACGTCTTGAATATCGGGACAAGATTCTTGTTTAGTGGGGGTGAGTTGTCACAGCCCTAGAGTTTGCTTGTAACTAGTGGCTTTGCATCCATGCATCATGTTTAAATTTCATGAAACTTGAAATGGGGATTGATCCAAGCCCTAGCACCAAATGAATTCAACTAGGTTCCATAAAAATATATTTTCAATGATCCCAAATGCCCTTTAGAAAAGTTCATGATTTTTGTCAAAGGTGAAAACCTCTGCCAAAAGTCATGCACATATTTCTAGGCCATTCTGGATTACTTAATTAAATTATATAGTATTTGCATTTGGGCATTTAAATGCTATAAAATATTTTAAATGCTCAAATAATCATAAAATAAAATGTTTACTGTAGGAAACATTCCCGACAGTGATCATGAGTAGTTTCATGATTTTTGGAAGTGTCTAACTATTTTTAATAAAGCCCTAAAGATTACAGAAAAATAGAAAATAGAAACAAATAAACGAAGAGAGAGAGACCCACCTGACTTACCTGGCAGCCCACCTGGCCCAGCCCCTCCAAATGGCCCAGCCCATCGGCTCAGCTGCTCGTCACCCACCTCTGCCAAGGGCGGAGGAGGGACAGAGGCACTGCAGCCTTGCGGCGCCACGCCACCTGCCTGCCTGCGTCCCCGGGACAGCGCAACGCCGCGGATCTTATCCTCGGTGCCGTCCCGATCGACCCGGCCTCTATTCCCCCCTCTGTTCTCTCCTTCACCCCCTGACGCCATGGCCGACGCGTGCTTGAGCTCGCCGCCGCCATAGCCGCGCCCACCGTGCTCCCCTCACCGCCACCCTGAGTCTGCAAGAACCGCCGATGACTGCTGCTTCGCTCCACCCTGGCCCCAAGCGCTGGGACGGCCTGCATTGCCGGCTGCCTCATCTTCTTCCTCCTCGGTCGCTAGAAGCCGCACGCGCCAATTCGCCACCGTCTCCGCCTCCCCGAGCTCGTCGCCTACCTCATCTGACCCACCGTGAGCTTCGGACACTTTGCCCCTAACCCCGTGGCTTGCCGCTCGCCGTAGCCGTCGATTCGTAGCTGGCCGTAGCACGCCGCCGCCTGAGCTCGTCGTTGGCGTAGCTCTGATGACCATTTGGTCACCCTGGCGTGCCTAACTTGCTCCCCGCATCGCGTAGCGCTCCGCTAGCCCTTCACCTCGCTCATTTGCACATCGTCGCACTAACCCGCACCAACCCCGAACTCCGGCAGCCGCCACGGGCTCCACTCCGGCGAACTCCGGCCACCCCCGCACCTCACGTTGGTCTCCCTAGATGCGTACGGGCACGGGCTATCTTCTGGTGCCCTGGCGCGTCGATCCGTCACCTCTGGCGAGTTCCGAGCGAACTCCGCCGCGGTTCGAGGTCACCGCCGGCGAGGCTCCGGCGACTGTCGACGTGGCCATCAAGTTAGCGCTAATTACCCACTAATTAATCTCCCGACCCACTTACATATGGGCCCCACGCCCTTAATCAACAACAGTTAGTTTTCTGTTTAGTCTTAACTAATCACAAGGTTTCCCCACGCCGCCTTGACCAAGTGACATGGACTTTGATCGGGCCCACTTGTCTGTGACACTAACCAGCCCCGACTCACTGACCAATGGGCCCCACTGGTCAGGTTTGACCTGGTCGGCCGCAGTTGACCAGCTGACATCACAGTGACGCATAGCTGACGCAATAAGTCATTTTCTGGATTTATTATTATACAGGAAATTCCAGAAAATAGAGCTAACTTCTAAAATTCATAGTAATTCAACCGTAAATCCAAATGAAATAAGTTATATATGAAAAATGATCAGAAAAATTCAATCTATCCATATGAACAGGTTTCATGAATGTTTAAACAAGTTAACCTGCTTTTTAGTGCGGAACAAGATAAATCACTAATAATGACCATGGATGAGTTTGAACTTTGAATCTTTGGTTCAAAATAGCTCAAACCCATCTGGTTGTAGTTGCATTAGCCCAACACATTCATTTGACCATGTCATGATCATGCATCATTTTGTGCATTGCATTGATTGTGTTTCTTCTCTGTTGCCGGTATTTGTCCCTGTCGGCGTTCTGGGAACGGGGGTCCCCAGACTTACCTGCCTGCGGCCTCCAGCGTGGCTCAAAGGACGCCCAGGACAGCCCATCTTCACCAACACAACCTCAAGACCCTCGCGAGGGGCCAAGCCTTGCGGGGCGGACGACCAAGAGCTTCCTCGGGCACGGCCTCGTCAGGCTGGCTCACGAGGAGGTGGAGAGTTCAAGGCGGGGTGCCTCGCGAGGTGCCCATGAGGTAAGCCATGACGACCAAGGGCGCCAGCCCGCGCAGCGTCCTCCTTTCCTCTTTGGTGCAAAGGGGGCAAGCGCAGGCAAGGGCATCAGGCAAAGGCATCCGTTTCGGTACAACAAGACCAAGACCAGCCCCAACGGCTGGGATGCAGTCATCGTGGAGCCCAAGCAGGCGTCATCACCAGAGCCTTTGGCAGGCGAGGTCCAACTTTAGTCAGGATAAGTGTACCCGTTGTTCCCCTTCAAAATGGCCAATTGTTGGCGCCCTTCCCGCTCAATATTTGGGGAAGAGGCCTGGGGCCTTCGCTTACAAATAGGGGTAGCCGCACTCAGAAAGGAGGATGGGATCGAGCAGTCAGAATCCGGAGAGAGAGAGAAACTCGTTCCTCAAGCTAGAGAAACGGGGCACCACTTAGCAGTTCATCACACCCACCAAGAACAGACCCTCGCGAGGCTGTTCTTCCCTGTACTGTTCTTCGTCGGCCCCAGAGGCAATCCACACACCACAAACTAGAGTAGGGTATTACGCCACAACGGTGGCCTGAACTAGTATAAATCTTGTGTCTCTTGTGTTGTTCTTGTTAGTAGTTTAGATCCCTGCGATTCGGCGAGGTACGAGACGGTGGAGGGTTGGATCTCCGCGCGCACCCCAGAGTTCGAACCTTAAGGGTCTGCCGGAACCCGTGATCCGACATTTGGCGCGCCAGGTAGGGGTGCGCCGGAGTCCGCCTTCTACCACCTCGCGTCCCGTCGCATCGTCATCGCCATGGCCGGCGACCAAGCGGGCAACCCAGATCCATGGGCAGCGTGGCCCACCCACGCAGAGCCGCTCGCCTCGGGCGACCCCATGCCCCAGGCAGCTCGCGGTCCGCAGGCGCTGCGGGGTCATGGGCGACGCGACAGGCTCGACGGCGCTCACACCGCGACCGCGCGTCGGCAAAGAAGAGCCTCCACCACGCCACGACCACTTCACCCTACACCCGCCGGGAGCAGGCGAACTCGAGGGCGCGCTCACAAGGCCGAGAGTCAGTCACGCCTAAGATGCGACCCTATCCTAAAGGAACTCAAGGTCCCACCAAGGATAGAAGCGCATCTTGAAGACGCTTTAAAAGGTGGATATCATTACATCAACATTACATAATAGATGGGGATACATACATAAGGCACAAATGCCACAAGAATACACCAACATCATATACATGATCAACATCCGACTACGGATGAAACATAAACAGAAACTCAAACGACATCCACCCTGCTAGCCCAGGCTGCCGACCTTGAACCTATCCCCTGATCGAAGAAGAAGCAGAAGAAGAACTCCAATACAAGCAAACATCGCTCTCGCGTCATGATCATCGCATAATCTGTACCTGCAACTGTTGGTGTAGTAATCTGTGAGCCACGAAGACTCAGCAATCCCATTACCATGGGTATCAAGACTAGCAAAGCTTAAAGGGTAAGGAAGGGGTAAAGTGGTGAGGTTGCAGCAGCGACTAAGCATATATGGTGGCTAACATACGCAAATGAGAGCGAGAAGAGAAACAAAGGAACGGTCGTCAACTAGTAATGATCAAGAAGTGATCCTGAACTCCTACTTACGTCAGACAAAACCCAAGAACCGTGTTCTCCTCTCGATCAACCCCGAAAAGAGACACTCACGGTTACACACACGGTTGGTGTATTTTAGAAGAGTTTGCTTCAAGTTTACTACAACCGGATATTAAAAAATTCCCATTTGCCACATAACCACGGGCACGGCTCTCGAAAGTTCAAACCCTGCAGGGGTGTCCCAACTTAGCCCATGATAAGCTCTCGCGATCAACGAAGGATATTCCTTCTCCCCGGGAAGACCCGATCAGTCTCGGATTCCCGGCTACAAGACATTTCGACAGCAATAAAACAAGACCAGCAAAGCCGCCCGATGTGCCGACAGATCCCGATAGGAGTCGCACGTACCTCGTTCTCAGGGCACACCGGATAGGTCAGCCTACGAGTAAAACCAGCCCTCGAGTTGCCCCGTGGTGGCCCCGCAGTCTGCCCGTTTCGGACCAACACTCGAAGGAGCACTGGCCGGGGGGGCTAAAATAAAGATGACCCTTGGGCTCCGGAAACCCAAGGGAAAAAGGGCTAGGTGAGGCAAATGGTAAAACCAATGTTGGGCCTTCTTTGGAGGAGTCTTATTCAAAGCGAACTGTCAAGGGGTCCCATAAATCACCCAACCGCGTTAGGGACGCAAAATCCGGGAACATAATACCGATATGACGGAAACTAGGGCGGCAAGAGTGGAACAAAACACCAGGCATAAGGCCGAGCCTTCCACCCTTTACCAAGTATATAGATGCATTAATAATATAAGAGATATTGTGATATCCCAACATAATCCTGTTCACCATGGAGCAATCTTCAACTTCACCTGCAACTAGCAACGCCTTAAAGAGGGCTGAGCAAAGCGGTAACATAGCCAAACAACGGTTTGCATAGGAAAGGTGTCAAAGGTTAGAGGCTGACATGGCAATTTGGGATGGCTTGATAAACAGGTAATAGGTAGCACAGCATAGCGATAGAACGAAGCAACTAGCATAGAAATGATAGTAGTGAGATCCAGGGTAGCGGTCTTCTTGCCTAAAATCCCGCTAGGAAGAAGAACGAGTCCATGAAGAAGATGAAGCCACGAAAACGAACCAAGCGTAGACGAACGAATCCTCACGATCGCAACGAAACGGGAACTAACAAGAAGAAGCACACAACATGGTAAACACACCACACATGAACAAGACATGATGCTCAACCAAGTATGATGCATGACAAGGCTACATGAAGCTACTCATGGCAAAAGATGATGCATACAAGACCAACACATCAAAGCAAGTTTAAATGAGGCCGGAAACAACATAGAACAACTCCGGTAAGTCCTCATATGCAAATTTCGAAATTGGTCCAGATCTGAATAAACCTTATGTTCAAGTTGTTAAACAGCAAGTTAAGATGCACCACGATGATCTACACGAAATTCTAGTCAAGTTACATATAAAGTTCATTTAATTCGGAGCTACGGCGTAGAAGATATGAGCAAAACAAGTTAAACATGGCATTGATGCAAAATGCATACAAACGTCAAGCACACACCCCAAATCATGGATGTAACATGGTAATATGAAACTACATGCAAAACTAAGCAAGTTTCATATAGAGCACTCTCAAAACGGAGGAACGGTTCAACACATACACATGAAACAAGTTATAGCAACAATCTGTCCAAAACAGCAACTAGGCATATTGACAAGCATCAAAACACTATGCTACAGCATCTCAACGTGAAAACAAAGGGCTTGGGCACGATGTACAGGTAAAGCATGACAAAACATGAACACAGAGCTATCTCCAGAAACAATTCGAACATGCTCAAAATGACATGGCAAGATTGCAAATAATAACAGTTTCAGACTTTAGCAGAAATAACATCAGGTTGCAATGTTTAGAGCTATCAAACAATATGCTAAAGGAACTTAACATGGCAAACAAAGGCATGGTATGATACTACTAAATGCATAGAACAAAAGTCCCTTACCGACCAAGAGCCAAAAATGACAGAAGATATGATGGAACCCATGTAAACATGGCAAGTTATATTACAGATTCATACATGGCAGGAACAACAATAAGTAGGCATGTTGGTGAGCTTGATCCACTCACCACAGAGCAATACATGGAATGGAAAGGCAACTCATAGTAATAAGACATGTTTAAGAAGCTAGACATGGCAAGATCAAGTTCATAGGGTGCATGGATCACTAGCAAGGCACATGGCAACAATTGAACATAATGTTAACAGGCTGACAGCAACATTATTTAGCAATTTTAGAGCAAGATTACCACAACCTACAGCAAGCTATAAATACAAACAGGGGCATTTATGTATAGAGCATGATATTTAGAACAAAACATCCTTAGTGAACATCTCCAGATTATGCATAGAATGACTTGTAGCAGCAGGTTAACATAACATCATGATATAGCAGATTCAGAGAAGCAAAACAGTAACAGCAAGTACCCTACTTAACAAGCTTGATGCACTCACTACAAGAATCACAAAAATACATGTATGGCACCACTATGAATATGGCATGGCATATATAAAAACACATGTAGAGCTCATGCCCATAGGATGCACACATCAAATGCAACAAAATTAACAAATCATCAAGTTATAACAGATTCAGTAGATTAACATCACATAGCACTCTCGCAACGAAGATTCAGGCATCGAGATGAACTCAAATGAACATGATGCAATGGAATGAAATAATTTACTCGTTGAGGCGAACAATTTGACATACTACACGCACGAAACGGAGCTACATGCACAGAGTTACGATGCGATGAACATGACAAAAAAAATACTGAAATCACAGGGACTTAGAGGAATTTCGGGTCAACCTCCAGATTTGGATCTGGCGCGAGAACGAGGACGGCCGGAGAGGGCAGGCGGCCGGGAGGATGCGGCGGGGCTGCCGGGCGGCGCCGGGCGTGGGGCAGACGGCGACGAGGAGGCGGGTCCGGCGAGGAGGCGGCGGGCGGGGCGGGCGGAGCCCGGCTGCGGGCGAGGTCGCCATGGAGGCCGAGGTCGCCAGCGCCGGGAGGCGAGGCGGCGGCGGCGGAACTGGCGGGCTCGGGCGCCGAGGACGAGGAAGGGGACGGCGCGCTGGCTCAGGCGGCGGGTCGGGCGCGGGGCCGGAGGGCTGGCTGCGGGCCTCAGCGGGCTCAGGCGGTGGGCGGCGGCTGCCACGTGGCGGCGCGCCACTGGCTCGGCGGGCGGCGCGGGGACGGGCGGACACGTCCGGGCGGCGGGTCGACGTGTCCGTCGGCGGGAGGAGGAAGAAGCTAGGGTTTGGGGACCCGGAAATTCGGGGGAGTGCACATATTTATAGGTAGAGGGAGCTAGGAGAGTCCAAATGGGGAGCGGTTTTCGGCCACGCGATCGTGATCGAACGACCGAGAGCATGGAGGGGAGTTATATGGGTTTTGGGTCACTTTGGAAGGGTGTTGGGCTGCAAAGAAAAGGAGGCTTTTGCGGTTACCCGGTTAACCGTTGGAGTACCAAACGACCTCCAAATGGCACGAAACTTGACAGGCGGTCTACCGGTGGTATACCAAGGACGCTTGGCAAGACTCGGTCCATTCCGAGAACGTTTAACACCCGCTCAAGAAAAGAGGGAAAAGGGGGCGCCGGGAGACATATGAGTGCCGGATTGCAAAACGGACAACGGGGAAAATGCTCGGATGCATGAGACAAACACGTATGCAAATGCGATGCACATGATGACATGATATGAAATGCAGACGATGACATGGAAAAGTGCAACACGCAAGCAAATGACATGGCAACGACGGCAAATAACTGGAAGACACCTGGCGCATCGAATCCGGGGCGTTACAAGCTGTTGCAGTGCAGGCTGCTGGAGAGCGGCCGCGACGTGCTGCTGGAGCGAGTGGCGGAGCTCCTGTGATTCGCCGCCTCGGGGGCTCACCCCTTCTGCACCCAACTCCCACCTCCGGCCGAGGGCGGCCCGCACGGGGGCTCCACGCGTGCCCGCGGGTTCCAAAGCTACTCCAGCACCGGCGAAGCTGTTAGCGCCGGGCCGGTGGCGGGGTTGTCCCCGCCCCCGGCCCGCAGAGAAGGACTCGACGCAACTCACGGCCCTGGTGGACCGCCGCGCCACCACCCCACGGCAGGCGCATCAAGCAGAGCAGCAAGGCACGCTTAGCACTACGGCGTGGCCTTCGAGATGACGGCGCCGGAAGAATACGTGCCCCACATGATGGACCAGGGGCACCCGCATGAGGGGGAACAAGACCCGCTCCTCAGCCCAATCTGGGGGGATGAGGTACCAGAAGCCGCGCTCTTGCAGGAGTCTCGAGATGGTTCCACTGGTCACGCCGGGGGCAATGATTATCGGGTACCTCTACTTCCTCAAGAGCAAACATACGCTAACCATAGGTCGCAGGGGGTACAGGACGCCACGACGAACAACTGCCCCATTCCCGCAGTCTCCTACCCCTCGGAAGGGGGGCACAGGGGGCTGCCGGAGAGGGGCAGAGATCCGACATCACCACCGCGGTGTTCGGAGCAAGGCATTCTCAGGAGGTAGGCCCTCTGCTGGGGAGGTGCCTCAGGGCCTGCCCCTGGCGGAGGACCCGTGGTCGTCAGGGAACTGGCTGGCGACCGCTCTACCCCACCGGGCGTCCCCGGTTTCTGTCGTCGTTGGTGGCACTAGAGTGTGGCGCAAGGGGGGCCCTCGTCAGCAATATGAAGCTAGGCGGTACCTATGAAGAAGGCCCAGTGCTGTGAAGCTCGGCGCCCGTGACACTCTCACGTAATAATGAGTGGGGCTGTACATGCCCGGAGTCTCGGGGTGCGGCCTCGGCCCCGGGGCTCCCTCCCATGCCCAATGGCAGCACTTAGCTCCTACCGGTGAGAAGACGCCCAAGACTAGACTAGGTGTCTGGACGCGCCTTTTTCTGCTTTCATTTGGTTTTCCTCCGCCGTCGTTTTCCCCGTTGGATTTAAGTTGAATTTGAGCTTGA
Organism: Aegilops longissima; assembly: GCA_021605205.1. Taxonomy (NCBI): domain Eukaryota; kingdom Viridiplantae; phylum Streptophyta; class Magnoliopsida; order Poales; family Poaceae; genus Aegilops; species Aegilops longissima. Next base: position 193,793,638 of record CM038679.1, read on the forward strand.
AGATTTGCGTGTATTCGGGGAAGGGGTGCTTAGTCTCGTTCGAGCAAATCTCTCGCGTTTCAGTTACAACTCCGCCTCCGCCGCCTCCCCTCACGAGCCCCTCGCGAGCCGGGCCAGGCCAAGCTTGCGCACAGCCCAGCCTGTCGCCGCCGCGTCCTCTCCGGAGGGTTTTTTGCTGCAGGTCCTATGAATTCGATGGATATACACTCGGATTGCCGCAGTCTCCCGCAGGCTATCTCGGGGCTCGTACGAAACTAAGGTAAACCATCAAACTAGCGCGTCGCCTAGCTTACCACTTGGCGCGGGTGTATGGGCGATGTAACACCTGCTAATACATAGAACACAAGTCTTACATGAGGGGCTCCCCCTCCCCAAAATGCTCTCACCTCCATCAGGCCAAAACCTGAGTTCTTCTCGTGCAGGGTAACGGAACAAGGACAATACATAATCAGTCGGACAAATCCCCCAATGCATCCTCAGGAGCACCTCCCGAGCCGTGGCTGGCGTCGCTGGCCTCGCCGTCGCTGCCCGCATGATCGTCGGCGGCGCCCGGGCCGTTCACCACGTCGCCCTCATCGGCGGCCACGACCACGTCGTCGTCATCCGAAGCGAAGGCCCAGACGAGGGCATCCACGTTGTCTTCCACCCAGTGCGCCAGGTCGCCCCGGACGGCCAGGGGAACTGGGGCGATGGCGGCGTCAAAATCAAAGTGAGGGTCCATGTCCCGGAGATGGCTGAAGACATGAGAGAAGGCGCGCCCGAGCAGCGCGCGACTCCTCTCCTCCACCAACCTGTCGGCCGTGACCGACCGCGCCTCCAGCCGCGCCACCACGTCAGTGAAGAACTGAAGGTTGCCGGCATAGTTGACCGCGTGCGGCTGGCCTACCGCCGCCTCACAGATATTATCCAAGGCCACGTTAGCCCTTTCCCGGAGCGTGGCGAGCATGGGGCGGTGCTCATGCTCCAATACTCGCCGGTGACGCATCTCGTCCGCGTTCTGGCGCGCAACAGCCTCAGCCTCCTCCACCCGCTCGCGAAGAAGGAGCGCCTCGGCCTGAGAGGTGGTGGACTCCCTCTCTGCCACCTCAAGGGCGGCCTGAAGAGCATCGGCCCGCCGCATAGCTTCCTCCAGTTTGGTCCTCAAGGCAGCAGTCCTGCCCTCAGCCTCGGCCTTGATCAACCCCAACCGCTCCCCAAACTCGTGCTCGAGGTTCGAGCGCGCCGCCGCCACTCGGCGTCCGACCTCCTCCATGACGCGGGCTTCCCGTGCTGCAACCTCATCCTCTGCCTGCGTCGCCAAGCGTTCCCTCGTCTCCAAGCGCTCGTACTCGCGCGCGCGCTCGGCGGCTTCGAGCGTCAGCGCCTCTTCGCGCTTCTGGAGCTCCGCCGAATCGCCAGAAGCCACCTTCATCGACGCGAGGGCTGCCTCGCGCAGCTCCGCTTGCTCCTCCAACGAGTGGCACCGGGCTAGGGCTTCCCGTGCCCGCTCCTCCGCCGCCTCTCGCCGCCTGTCAGCTGCCCGAGCCTCTTTGATGGCCCGAGAACAGGCCTCTCGGGAGGCTGCCAGCGACACCTTCGCCTCCTCATCATCAAGCTCTCGCTGGCGACGCGCAAGGGCGGCAGCGTCCTCCAGCTCGCGCCTCTCTGCAGCCAGGCATAGGCCCTCGCCAAGCTCTTCACCAAGAAGGCCCACCGCGTCGGCCGCCCTTCGAAGATATCCTTGGCGAAGGGCGCGACGCTCCCGGGCGCGCTCGCGCACGTCCTCCGCACCATCAGCCGCCCCGGACGGGCGCCGGGAGCCACGAATCAACACTCCCCCTCCGGGCAGGGGGCTGGGGGCTGGCACCCTCGCGACGGCCGGGCGCGCCGCACCGTGGGCCCGGCCTGGAGCCAGCTCGTCCCCAGACGAGGGGCGCAGGAAGCGCCTCAGCCAATCGCCGTCCACGACCAGGTGAGAAGCCCACGGCGGGCTAGCTATGCCTTGGGAAGGCTCACGAGGAAGGATCGCGAGGCGTGCAAGGCTACGGCGCGCCTCGGGACGGCTAACCTCCCCGGTCGCCCTCACCACAAGAGCTCTGCTGCTTGGAGCACTCGGCAGATCGGGGGGGGCGGCCGGGGGACGCTCTCACCCATCTCCATGAGCTCGGCAGGAAGGGGCCTGCAGGGCAAGGATCAGTACAAGCAACGGAAGAATCAAGAGCTGGAGAAGAAAAAGGCTTACTCATCAGTAGCGAAGTACTTCCTGCGCTTCAGCAGGCGACAAGGGTAGTCATCGCCCAGGGCCTCCCTTCTCCTCCGGAGGGCCTTGAAGTTCACGCGGAAACGGCCCAAGATTTGGGCGCAGGGATCAGCCTGCGGCAAGGGAGGAGCATCCAGGCGGCTTGCTTCAGGGGCATCTGGCTGACGCGCGCAGATAGTCGCCTCACCAGGGGAAGCAGCAGGGGCCTCGGTGGCTCCAGCCGCGGGCGCCGTGGGCGGCTGCCTGCCGCCCTCAGCCGGAGCAGCATGAGCCTCAGGAGTTGCCCCCTCACGAGCGTCACTAGGCGTTGCCACCCCGGCGGGGGACCCTTCGGCCTTTGGCGGCTCGTACCTCCCTGCTCCACCGCTTGAGGAGGAGCCGCCTCGGCCGACTGGAAGGGCTGTCACCACCACTGGATTTTCGCGAGGCCCCTGGAGACCAGCGGGGCGCAGCCCCCATTCATCGAAGATAGGCATCTGGTTCACCAGATCACCCCTATTCCAGCAGCGGTACAGCAAGGCCCCTTCATGCTGGATGCCACCAGGGTTAGGATCGCCAGTCAGGACTAGGAGCACCTTCCTTAGCGCTTCTGGCGTCAGGTCACCTTCCTGGAGCCTCATACGATCACCGGGCCCGCCGAAGGCCCACATCCGGTGGGAATGGCATTGGAGAGGAGCAATGCGGCGCGTTAGGAACTCCTTCACCACCTTGGGCGCTGTCACTGCTAGCGACCTCAGGAATGCGAAGCAGCGCCAGACGAAGAAGAGCCAAGGGCTTGAAAGCGTCTCCTGGCTCCAACCAGAATTGGGGACAACCGCGAGTTAGCTCCGATAGCGGGGCTGGGCACCCCGCATCCACGTGCAACCACCTCTCGCGGAACCTAGCAGCGGGCGGAGGCAGGCTGAAGTCAATCCACGAGGCGCGGTCTCGGGCGCGGCGGCAAGCTCACGCACGCCGAGCATTGGCCGGGCCGACAAGGCGCAGAGAAAAGAAGTGGCGCAGCAAGGCAACCGAGGAAGGATGCCCATCATTGCCTCACAAACGAAGGCGAAGACTGAGAGAAGAGTAATGGACTCAGGACCCAGATGCATCATGTGGATCTGGTAGTGGGAAAGCACAGCATTGAAGAAATCAGAGAAAGGGGGAACCAGCCTCGCCCACAGGGCGTCAGGGAAATACCGGACCTCGGTGACTGTCCTGTCGATGGCAAAGTGGGACGCGGGCCAGGCCGTCGTCCTCCCGCATTCATTAAAGGAAGTGGCCAGAGCCGAACTGACCTTGCCCAAGCCCTCCAGATTGATTATGATCGACGGGCCGATAGCGAAGGCCGCCGGCGGCGGCGAGCGGGGCGAAGGCGCAGGTTTCTTCCCTTTCCCCTTCTTCGTCGGAGCCATGGCGATCGAAAGGGGGAAGGGGAGATTTGAGATTGGATTGGAAATGGAAACCGGAGTTCGAGAGAGGGAACGACTGGAGCGCGCAAGCAGCAGAGAGGGGAACAGATGTGTGCAGCGGTGTGTCCGCCTAGCAAGGCACGAAATAAGGAGGCGTGGGAGAACAGTGCCGCCCACGTCCAATCAACCGCCACGCGTCGCCCAAGGCCGCAGGCTGTTAGGGCCCGCGACGCTTCGCACTTGCCCTTTCGCCTCTCCGCTCGGCCAAGTTCGGGCGCGCCGTGGGCCCGGGGGCTACTGTCGGCGTTACCGGGCAGGGGTCCCAGACTTGCCTGCCTGCGGCCTGCGGCGTGGCTCAAAGGAGGCCCAGGACGGCCCATCTTCACCAACACAAGCTCAAGACCCTCGCGAGGGGCCAAGCCTCGCGGGGCGGACGACCAAGAGCTTCCTCAGGCACGGCCTCGTCAGGCTGGCTCACGAGGAGGCGGAGAGTTCAAGGCGGGGTGCCTTGCGAGGTGCCCGTGACGTAAGCCATGACGACCAAGGGCGCCAGCCCGCGCAGCGTCCTCCTTTCCTCTTTGGTGCAAAGGGGGCAGGCGCAGGCAAGGGCGTCAGGCAAAGGCATCCGTTTCAGTGCAACAAGACCAAGACCAACCCCAATGGATGGAATGCAGTCATCATGGAGCCCAAGCAGGCGTCATCACTAGAGCCTTTGGCAGGCGAGGACCAACTTTAGTCAGGATAAGTGTACCCGCTGTTCCCCTTCAAAATGGCCAATTGTTGGCGCCCTTCCTGCTCAATATTTGGGGAAGAGGCCCGGGGCCTTTGCTTACAAATAGGGGTAGCCGCACTCAGAAAGGAGGATGGGATCGAGCAGTCGGAATCCAGAGAGAGAGAGAAACCCGTTCCTCAAGCTAGAGCAACGGGGCACCACTTAGCAGTTCATCACACCCACCAAGAACAGACCCTCGCGAGGCTGTTCTACCCTGTACTTTTCTTCGTCGGCCCCAGAGGCAATCCACACACCACAAACTAGAGTAGGGTATTACACCACAACGGTGGCCCAAACTAGTATAAATCTTGCGTCTCTTGTGTTGTTCTTGTTAGTAGTTTAGATCCCTGCGGTTTGGCGAGGTACGAGACGGTGGAGGGTTGGATCTCCGCGCGCACCCTAGATTTCGAACCTTAAGGGTCTGCCGAAACCCGTGATCTGACAGTCCCCTCTCGATAGACGTGGTTTCGACGATGAGATCGGTGACACCGATAAAGAACTATACTATCTTCAGAAGTGCCAGGCAAGCAAAACCCCCTTGTTCATTCCGATACAATCCCACTCTCTCGCTCCTGCTCTCTTTTACTGCATTAGGACAACAACGATTCATCTGTTACTTGCTGCGGTAGCTGAAGCCCTTTATCCTCTGCATGACCTGTCATTCCACAGTAAATAGATGAAACAAACTAGCATGAGTAGGAGTTGTTTGAGCCCTGTTGTGCCTACTCAATCATGCTTGTTTGTCATGCCTGCTACTGCTTAGAGTTGAGTCAGGTCCGATTAATCGGGGATGAATCAGAGGTGTGTGAACATGTCCTACTGTTGAGAGCTAAGTGTATGAACATGATTTGGTAAAGGTAGCGGTGAGAGGCCATGTAGGAGTACATGGTGGGTTGTCTCATTGCAGCCGTCCTCAGGAACTGAGTTCTGTGTTTGTGATCCATGAAACAGTTACTACCATGCATTGGGCCCGAAACCAATGGACCCTCTCGACTTATTAACTGCCCTTGCCCTCTGTCCAGGAGTTGCAACTAGTTTCTGGTGTTTGTAGGATATGTGTTGGAGGCCGTGCGTAGCGCTGACCCTAGGGGTGGGCTATGATGCGGTAGATACACCGTGGCACGGTGTACCGGGCGCCCGTTTGGTGTCTCGGGAATCCTGCACACATCTTTTGGGGCTGTGAGCGAAACTCCGGCCAGATATCCTCGCGGATGGAACCCAAATAGGCGATAAACCTGGACTAGAGACTTGCGTGGTTAGTCAGGTCGTGGCCGACTCCCTCGCCAGGCTTCCGCTTGAAGGTTGCCGGGATACACGACGTGTACATGGTGGTAAGTGGCGAGAGCGTGTGTGAAGAAGTATACCCCTGCAGGGTTATAAATGATCTATTCGAATAGCAATGTCCGCGGTAAAGGACATCTGGGTTGCCTGTACAGTTCATAGACAAGTGAAAGTGGATACTCTAAAATGCGCAAGATAAGCGTGAGTGCTATGGATGGCGTTCTCGTAGGGAGACGGGAGCGGATCCATAGTGGTGTATTGATATGGTGAATATGTGGACTTGTGTGCGCCACCTCAAAAGAGTTACTTGCAGTCGTAGTTTAGGATAGCCACCGAGTCAAAGCTGGCTTGCTGCAGTTAAACTCCACCACCCCCTTTGTTGATACCAATGCATATGTAGTTAGTTCTGATGTAAGTCCTGTTGGGTACATTTGTACTCATGTTTGCTTAATTTATGTTTTTGCAGAGAGACTTCAGTCTCGCTAGTAGTTCCGCTTGGACTTCGACGTTTAGCTTGATACCTCAGCTACGATCTTGTGCCCCCGGCAGGATCTGGTAGATAGTCAGGCTTTTAAGCCTTTTTCATTTGTAGATGTCTGTACTCAGACATGTTAAGCTTCCGCTTGTGCTTTGACTTGTATGCTCTGAATGTTGGGTCATGAGACCCATGTTTGTAATATCTCGCTCCTCGGAGCCTAATGAATAAATACTTGAGTCGTAGAGTTATGTTGTGATCCCATGTTGTATTTACACATATCGAGCATATTGTGTGTATGTTTGAAATGCTTGGTATGTGTGGGAGCCGACAATCTAGTTGTTTATCCTTGGCAGCCTCTCTTATGGGGAAATGTAGTCTAGTGCTTCCGTGAGCCATAGTAGTCCGCTACAGCCCAGTTCACCGGAGTCCTGCTAGCCCAGCACTACTGCTTAGGACGCTTGACTGGCCGGCATGTGTTTCACTTCGTTCCTGTGTCTGTCCCTTCGGGGAAATGTCACGCGGTGACATCCAGAGTCCTGCCTAGCCTTCTACAGCCCAGGTTCCCGGGGTCCTATTAGCCCAGTGCTACAGTCCGGGTTCACACGCTGCTGACCGACATGCTCGAAGTTGATTCATGTATGCATGTCCCCATGGGTTAGTGCCGCTTTGGGTTCACGACTAGCCATGTCGGCCCGGGTTCTCTGTCATATGGATGCTAACGACACTATCATATACGTGAGCCAAAAGGCGCAAACGGTCCCGGGCCATGGTAAGGCGACACCCGTGGGAATACCGTGCGTGAGGCCGCAAAGTGATATGAGGTGTTACCGTCTAGATCGATGTGACTTGGAATCGAGGTCCTGACAGCGGCGCCCTTGGTCACCACCTCCAGAGCCAGCAAGAAGCTCCGGCTTGAGCGGCGGTGGACTCATCCACCAAATCTTAGCTGGAAGACTGCTGGAGGCGAGGCGAAGGCACCAAGAGAACATCCCTCCCTGGCTATCACCCTAGGAGGCTGGTGATGATGATGCCAGGGAGGAGGGGAAGAGCGGGAAGACGAGGCGGCGGGTCGCCAGTCGGAGGCGAAGGCATCCACGCCATCATGCTCTGACCTGACCCCCTACCACCCTCCTTCTCCGTCTTCCCTCGTTTTCTCCTTACCACCGCTGCTCCCGAGAAGCACCAAGACTCTAGTCCGGCGCCTTCCCCGGGGAGACGACGAACGGCCAAGACGACCAGGGGGCTTGAGGTGCACCGCTCCCCACCTTGGCGGGCAGGAAGGCGCACCTCTCGTCGGCATCATCCCCAAGACCTCCTGGAGGGGTAATACTAGGATTACCAACGACCTCCAGCCCCGTCTCCCGGCAGAGCCTCGAAGGAACCAAGAGGTTCACCACACCAAGGACCAGTCTCACTCCCCGAGCATTAGCGCCAGCGTGTGGCGACATTAGCCCCAACCAAGAGCCTGGGGGCTGGCCCCAGGCTCCTCTCTTCGACATAACTGGTAGAAGAAGAAGAAAGAAGAGGAGGAATGCGAGGATGAGTGACTCCACCCTCCTCCGCCTTTTCCTTTTATAGGCAGGACGAGGAGGGGAGCCGCTCCATCAAACAAGCGACCACCGTCCACCTCCACCAATTCAAGACGACCGGGCCCTCACCTTGGGGCTCTCCGCACCACTCGGCTCCGTTACCTACCCCATGCAATTCATGCAGCATACGTGGCCAAGGATAAGGGCGTGGTGGGAAGAGTGAACTGGCAGTTTCTACCCCCGTGCACTAAAGTCATTCAAGGGACATTACAGGAGCGGCCCCACCACTATTGGCTTTATATGACGCGCCGAGAAACCAGAAACTGGCCCAGAATCAAGGTTAATGAAGAAGCAAAGAAGACCTCAAGAGACCAGCCTCTTCAGCAACCCCGCCTGTGCACTTATTAGGACCTACCCCGACGATCCTCGACAGCGTGTTCGGGGTAGGCCCAGGGGCTTCTGTCGGTGCAACAAACCCTGGGTATGTTGCCGAGACTGTGCATAGGCACGAGAACAAGATTGAAGCACCAGCCCAAGTCAGAGTACAAAGGACCAAGAGATTCGAAAGACCAACATGCAGATCAGAGGGACCAAGATCAAGCCAAAGAAGCATGATATCGTCAAGAAAAAGGCCTCCTTTGCCGGGTAGTCGAGCCCGGCAAGGGGCGAGGCCACCCCAGAAGCAGACGACCAAAGCACCCCGGCAGGGCCTGCCGGGGCTCATGGAGGCAAAACCACCTCACCAACAGTTCCACCATGACCCACGTCGTCGATCAGTGCGGTGTCAAGCTACAGAGTGACTAAGTGGCAGCCATTCGCCACATGGCTGCCTCACCCTACAGGAAAAGCCCACGTGTGAAGCAAGCAGGTGCGGAGCTGGCAAAATAGCCTGCAAAGCCTTGCCGGGAAATCAACGATTTGACATTGAGTAGTGCATTTAATGTGCCCTGTCAGCCCACAGATTTAGGTATCTTATCAGTGCGTAATGACTACTTTGCATTGTTGTGACCCCTTGATCTATAAAAGGAGGCTCATGGAAACCGTAGAAAGGGTTAGAAGGATGGATAACTCACACCCCCATACGCGCGTAGCCACGATCGCCCAGAGGCAACCCTTGTCAGGAAAGTGTACTATGCTCCACCACCAGCTTTCCACCATCAATCCACCAAAGCAGGAGTAGGGTTTTACGCCTCGCGGCGGCCCAAACCTGGGTAAAACTGCCTGCGCGATCTCTGACGTGCTGCCACACGCTCGTCTGCTCTTTGTGCAACGCAACGTCCCCCTGCCAAACCAGCAAGGGGCCTCTTGGTCCCGTAGGTGGCCGTGGTTTCCCACGACAGTAAGAATACAAAATGGATTTGAATTTAGTTGCCAGGGTAAACGTGGATACTTATTGTCCCAAAATTCGAAAGAAGCAGCAAAATATCCACTCCCACGTCAGCTGCTCGAAGCCAGTGTTTGCAAGATGGAAATTATTGTCTACCCCTTACACGGACAACCCATCGGCCTGATTTCCACTCCTCTCAATAGGGGTAGGTTAGTAACTTCATTTAGACGTGACACGACTGCCTCTGACCCCATTCAGACATGGTGGGCACCAAACATGGGCGGCAAAACACATTTGATTCAAGCTCGTCCGAAAGACCTCTGTCTCTCCCTCCATTTCCCCATTCATACACGATGGGCAGCAAAACAAACTCGACTCGGCCGAAATCGATGTACGCAAATATTTTCAATAGGTGTAGGTTTGTAACTTCACTCAGACGAGGCGTCCAAATATTGGGAGATGCGAAATTACCCTCCTATCCCTAACCAACGAGGCGTCCAAATTTTAAATGGGGGACTAATTTGGTAACTTTCCCATATTTCAGATAGGCGCGTCCCAGAAACATGGTTCCACGTACCTCTCCCTCCATTTTCCCATTCATACACCGTCCACGCTAGAACACCATCCTCCTCTGTCCGCCGTCCTCCACCCCATCCATCGTCGCCGTCCACCACCCCATCCATCGCAGCTATCCTCTACCATGCTGGAGCGCCTACCAAGACCACGTCGTCCACTTCTAGAGATGGATGTTTCTCTTCCATGGCAATGGACCAGGAGCCTTGCATCGCGTCCTCTCGCTTCATCGGTGTCGTCGTCCTCCTTGCCGGGGCCGCTCCCACGACCTTCTTGTCCACTGCAAAGGGACTTATCCCCATGCACCCGTCTACCATCGCAGATCTGCTTGAATGCCACCGACAGCTATCGCACCCCCGATGCCTACACGGCGCCGCAAGAGAGGTGGTACTACTTCATATCTGCTCAACTTTTTTATTTCAACCAGAAAATAGATCATAACTTGGTTACTGTACTTTCATTTCAACTCTTAGAATTTAGTTCTTAGTTGGAAGCAAATAATGGTTGCCAAAAAGCATTTCTGTGGTTTGCAACTTCAAATCTTCCATGGCACAGTCATAAGAGGGATTAATTGATCATGCTTAGGGTTTCCCCCTTTTATGAAAACTATATGATAAGCATACGTGCTTCATGTCATAATAGCACTTCTCCACCCATCAAGCTAAACAAGCTTAGTTGTTCAAATATGAATATGATATTATTAAAACACATTCATTTAATTGGTCAGCTAAGCGTTCCTAATTTAGTTTCGAAAATGCACGTACGCAGCTCGGGTGTGGATCTACAGGGTGCCCACGGTGGGCCACGGCCCACCCTGGTATTTTGGGTTGGCCTAGACCCTGATTCCCCTCTGTTCTGTTGCGCTTTCGATCTCTACTCGCCCCCAGCCGCCTACCTCGCCGACGACTTGTCGTCCCCTTACAGCATGACTCTAGGAGGGGACGCCATAATAACAAGAGGTCAGGAGCCCCTCGCCCAACGACGCCACCACTGCAGGGCACACTGCCGTGCCAACCTTCCAAGTCTATTCAGGGCTCAGGCGTGCAGCAGCCACTAAGCCAACCCGATTCATCCTAGATACATCCTCAACACTCAGCAGCCACTCCTCATCACCCATTTTCTAATTGATTCATTACTCTTTTTTTGACTGAATACTGTGAGGCAAAAGCCCCACAGCCTTTTAATAAATAAAACCACTCGGGGTCCTAACAGAGAACAAAACCTGAAATAACTTACCTATACAATCTTATTATTTACAAAAATATACAAGGTTAGCCTCTAAACCGCACTAAGGCAGATTCTCAATACATGTTAGGAGGAGAGGTCTCACGGAGGTCTTAAACCTATGTGACAGAAGGGTAATTTCATGGATGAAATTCCTCTTCCATGATCTAAAAGTTGGTTGCTCATCCCTAAAAATTCTTCCATTTCTGATTAGTCATATGTTCCAAGATGCAACGAAAACTACCTCAAGGAAAAAAGGATGCCCAAAACTTCTGCTTGCCTACAAGAGGTATTATTTGGGAGATAAACCTTGTTGCCAGAGCATCTGAAGATAGTTCCAAACTCTGGTAGAAAAAACACATGTAAAAAATAAATGATCCCGAGCTTCCAGAGTTTGAGTTGGGAAAATTGGACAGTTGTTGTCATCATCCAGAGATCTCCAGTGCCTCGTCAGGAGCATATCCCTGGTATTCAACCTATCATTTAACAGAAACCATGCAAACACCTTGATTTTCATAGTGCATCTGCTATCCCAAAGCCATTTGCTCGGCTCATCCAAGGGCATATGAGCATGCATCACTTTGTAATAACTCTTCGCTGGGAAAGGACCCTTGGAAGGAACCCAGTTCCAAATGTCATTGTCCATATCATTTCTCTGCATTGAATTTAACCCAGCTACAATGTCTTGAAACTCAGTCAAGGCTTCCATTGATAGGGGTAGGTGAAAAACATCAGCTGGGTCTGGATTGAGAGCAAAATCTTAGATAGATATCTTGTCATCAATGACATATGAGAAGAGTCTGGAATATGTTTCTTTTATAGGGTTAGAATTTCCCATGAAATGCCAAGTGTCATGCCAGAAAAGGGCAGGGTCTCCCCTATGAACTATGATCTCAGAGTGAGCTCTGAAAGTTTCATTCAATTTCATTATATCCCTCCACCAAAAGGAACCACAAAGAATAGTGGCATGTGGTACTCGACCATCATAATATGTTGACCAGATTAAAGAAACCCAAGGTATATAAGCCTTATTCTAGAATTTTGACACATGGTTTGTGAGGAGAGACTTGTTCTGCACTGCCAGATTTAAGATCCCCATACCACCATTTTACTTGGGTCTGCAAACCATAGGCCAAGCAGCTAAGGATTTCTTAGGTGTGTCCGAATTACCTCTTCACAAGCACTGCCTTAGAATCGTCTCAAGATGGTTTATGATACCGAAAGGGAGGCTCAAGTTGCATAATAAATAGATTAGCATGGATGATAATGTAGATAAAACCAACTGCAGTCTTGACCCTTGAGATAAAAGGCAAGAAGTTGCTGTCAACCTTCTTTCCATTCTATCAACCATTGGTACCAAGTCTTGAATTCTGGGTTTGGTGGTGCCAACTGGGAGGCCTAGGTAAGTGAAAGTTAGAGATCCCACTTGACATCCAAGAAGTGCAGCCAATCTAGCAGTTTCCATAGTGTCCACATTGATTGGAAGAATACAAGATTTGTGAAAATTCACCTTAAGACCAGTTGAGGCCTGAAAATCCAGTAGCATGTTTTTGAGAGCAATAATTGGGGCATCAACAACAGGTATAATTAGTAATGTATCATCAGCATGCTGGACTATAGGAAAATCAGGGTCATTTGTCTCAATGGGTAAGGACAGTTCTCCTCTGATGAGAATATCATTAGTAAGTAACTGCAGTAGATCAGCAGCAATAACAAATAACATTGGTGAGAGTGGATCACCCTGCCTAACACCAGTCTTGCGTTCAAATTATTTTCCAGGTACTCCATTGAGAAGAACAGATGAAGTACCAGAACCCAAAAGTTCTTTAATCCAGGATATCCACTTATCATCAAATCCCGTGTACTTTAACATCTGAAGAATCAAATCATGCTCTACAGTGTTAAAGGCCTTGGCAAAATCAAGCTTTAGGACAATATTGGCTTCTTGGATGCATGACATTGATGAAGATACTCAAGAGTCCATGCAATACAATCTTGAATTGATCTACTCTTGAGGAAACCGTATTGATTTTTATGTATACATGCCAAGATAACTTTCTATAACCTATTTGCATGCAGCTTGGTGAGGAATTTCAGACAAGTATTTGCCAAAGAGATTGTCCTAAAATCATTGGGACCCTTAGGAGAAAGAATCTTTGGTATGAGGGTGATTAAGGAACCATTGATACTAGCAAGGCTAACATTCCCTGCCCAGAAATCATTTATGAGCTGCATGAAATCTTCCTTAATTATGTGCCAACATCTTTTTACAAAGAGTCCTGTATAACCATCAGGACCAGGTGCTCTGTCAACTGGTAATTCCTTCAACATTGTGTTGATTTCTTCCTGGGTAAAGGGAGATGAGAGAGATTCTAATCCTGGTACTTGATGAATGAGGTTTTGCAGGTCAAACTTCATATCAATAGCAGTTGCAACTCCCATTCTATTCTTAAAAGGTCCCCACAAGATACCAGCCATCTGGTGATGTTCAGACACCACAATCCCATCCTCATTTTTCAAGCTAGCAATAGCATTCCTTCTGTATCTTTCAGTTGCCATTGCCTAAAAGAATTTGGAGTTTTCCTCCCCTACTTTAATCCATCTAATGGTACACCTTTGTTTCCAATATACATATGGCAGATGAAGCAAACCCTCCAGGTGTAATTTAACAATTTTCCTAAAATTGAATTCAGGTCTTCAGAGTGGTCTCTGTTCCTCAAGATTATCAAAAGCCAGTATAATAGCATTACATGCTTGCATGAGCAACTTCATCTTAGACAGACTAGTGTACCATTGTTTGAGAGCATATCTTAGCCTCTTAAACTTCTCATTAAGTATTGTCGCACTATTCCTTTTCCTGGTTGGGGCAGACCAGGATTGTTGTACAGAATCTTGAAACCCAGGTAAATCCACCCAATAATTTTCGAACCTGAAAACCTTGGGCTTGGGTATAGAAGTTGCAATTGTAACCACACAAGGCACATGATCAGAGGCAGTTTTGGCCAAAGGGAAAACCATTGTGTTGGGGAACTCAGTGATCCAATTTGAAGAGGTAAAAAACCAGCCAAGCTGCTCAAGAAGTGGGATTTCTTGCATATTTGACCATGTGATGGATCGTCCCTTAAGGGGGAGCTCAAGCAATCCCAAGTGGCCTATGATCTCAATTAATAAAAACATATCATTGATATCACCTCCAGGCAAATTTCTGTTCTCCAAAGATCGAATGAAGTTAAAATCACCAAGAGACCACCAATGTTCCTCGAAGGGTATAACTATATTGTATATCTATGAAACAAAATCATCTCTCAATGGCTCTTGACATGGGCCATAAACAGTGACTAAAGTCCATGTTTGAGAGTTATGAGTAGATGTGAAATTGACAATAATCTCAAAAGTCTAAGAGTCAACCAAGGTTCCAGAGAAGATAGCAGAGTTCCAGATGACCAAATTGCCCCCAGAGGCTCCAATTGATAGAACCTAAACAAATTGATCAAAGAGTTTGGGGTAGAACTTCTTAATGCATCGATTATCAAAGAAATCACACTTAGTTTCCTGCAGACAAACTATTGCACATTGACTTTCCTCAATTTTGGCTCGAACTGCAAGTTGCCTAGCTTCAGAATTTAGTCCTCTCACATTCCAACTGAGAAATTTCCAATCTCTAGATGTAGATGTATTCATGACAAACACTTGAGGAAAAGAGACAATAGAGCACTACTGCATAATAGTAATGACAGCAAGCATTAAAGCAACCAAACGTCTTACAGACCCAGTACATAGCAGCACAATTCATAGCAGCACAGTTCAATCTGACCCATAGATAAAGCAAGTTCTGACAAACTTTAAGGAATAAAATATCCAACAAACTAGCATGACAAAGGGCATGCTTCCCCAAAATAAAACTAATGATTATAACTATCATTGGAGGAAGGATCATCATTAGGCTTCTTAGGAGTAGACATAAGCTTCTCCAGTGTTAGCTTCTCTGGTGGTATCCCCAGGGCTGCCCCAAGATTCTGCATCCCAGGAATTGGGGGCGGTGCTGGCACTTGTTGCTGAGTTTCTTTAGGGAGATCCACCTCTGCCTTCTGAGTAGTTTCTGGCATGCACGGCTTCAGCTTTTTGGCCCTAGGCTTCCTTAATGGTGTAGGCTTCGGTGGGATTGCCGAGGTAGGCTTAAACCCCTTCAATCTTGCAACACTTCGAGTAACTCTCCTTGTTGAGAAATCCTCAGGTGGGGCTACAAGCAATGGCTTTTTAGATCCTCTTATTTTCCTTCTTGGTACTGGCGCAACATAGAAGGAGAAGTTCTCATTGCAACCATGCTGGTCGGAGAGGTGAAAAACCAGCTTCTTAGCCACAGGTCTAGCAGTAGGTGTAGCATAAGATAGTCCAGTGGTGGGAGGGGACCTAGAAACAGGTAATTTGAAGCTAACCATCTGTTCAAATGCATCAACCCAGCTCCTCTTGAGAGATGGTGGTGGATCAAAGAACTGCAAGGATTTGGGGACATTCCTTGTTAGCAGGGTGGGCATGAGTGACTGAAAAGTTCTCCTCCGGATCATGATAGGAGGCAGCACAGGTCCATGCACCACTCTAATGAGCCCCACAAATAGTTGATTATGCCGTGGGTCTTGCTACAGTTGTGGCTGCTGAATTAGCTGCCAGTTGGGCTCTAGCAGAGGCCCATCCATTGCCTGAGGTCAGACAATTTGATTTCGCTCATTATGCCCATCAACATGTTACTCAACCTGGTCATCTAGCCCATCACCTTGCTGCTCTGGCTGATCATCAACCTGGTCATTTACTGCATGCTGGGAAGAGTTGTAGAACCTAACGAGGGGTTTAACACCATTGATAGTTGATCCTGTGCAGGCTGTACTGCAGGTTCCACAGGGTCCTCAACAGGCTGATCCCATTGCTGTCCCCATCCTTCTTGAGCTTCGTGGTTCACTGGTTCATGTTGTGGAGGCGGGGGAGATACATCATTCCACCCCAAAGTTGGATATGGAGGCAGAGCCCAGAAATTCTCTGGCTGCTGAAGTTCTCCAAGCATGGGATGAGGATTTCCATCAAGCGGCATCATATCCTCATCAGCTGGCAACTGTTCCGCAAAGGCTGTTGTAAGAATATAACATGGCGCAGTCCAGGAGACCACAACTCCACCAACATTTGCAAACTTCCTAAAAATAACATCACGGGGCACCAACTGATCATGTGGGAAGGAAGCATCAACAAGTGTGCAAACCAATCTATCATCATCTTGATTCCAGTAGTGGAATTGCCCGAACGTACCAACAACCTCTGCAAGATTGACAATATTGCGATAATCTAACGTCACACCAATGAACATTAACCAGCTCGTACGGTGTCCCTGGATAGCCCGATATCCCTCACCGTAATCATGGTTGACAAATGTAAAAAAAGTTCATTGCCATGCTAATCGACACCCAAAGGCCAGGGAGCATGATTCACAAGAGCACTACGGATGACAGGATCTTGCATATGATATAATCCAACACCCTGGAACCAGGTTTGAGCAGAGATTACCGGAAGCTCCAACTCATGGGGGATGAAGTCGAGCATGTCGGATGTTGGGTTCCGGCAGACCCTTAAGGTTCGAACACTGGGGTGCGCACGAAGATCTCTCCCCTACCGATCTATGTCTGATCGCCTCGTGAGATCTAAGCTGGAAACGATGAACAACACAAGGGACACGAGATTTATACTGGTTCGGGCCACCGTTGTGGTGTAATACCCTACTCCAGTGTGTGGTGTGGTGGATTGCCTCAGGGGCTGATGATGAACAGTACAAGGGAGGAACAGCCTCTCGAGAGGTGTTCTTGGGCTGGTGCGATGAACTGCTTGGGTGAGTTCGATCGCCTCTCTCTCTCTCTCTGTTAGGGCTCTATCAGATGCACGTCCCTTCCAGATGCCTCTACTCTGTGGTGGCTAGCTCTATTTATAGAGGCCCTGGGCCTCTTCCCAAATATTGAGCGAGAAGGGCGGCAACAACGGCCATTTCGAAGGGGAACATCTAGTACAAGTTATCCTGACTAAAGTTGGTGTTCGGCTGCCAAAAGCACTGGCGATGACGCTGTCTTGGGCTCCACGGTAACCTCCATCCTGCCGCTCCGCTCGTCTTGGTCTCGTTGCACCAAAATGGCAACCTTTGCCTGATGCCTCGGTACTCCCGCGTCTGTGCTTGCCCCCTTAGCACCAAAGAGGAAACAAGGACACTGCACAACCCGACGCCCGCCTGGCGCCCGCCTGGCCTCGATCGTCATGGCTTGCGTCACGAGCACCTTGCGAGGTACCCTGCCTTGATCTCTCCGCCTCCTCGCGAGGCTGATTGGCAAGGCCGTCCATGAGGAAGCCTTGCGTCGTCCGCCCGCGAGGCTAGGCCCCTCGCAAGGGTCTTGAGTCTTGTACTGATGAAGATGGGCTGTACTGGGCCACCGCTTGAGCCATGTCGCAGGCCACAGGCAGGCAAGTCTGGGGACCCCCATTCCCAAAACGCCGACAGTAGCCCCGGGGCCCAAGGCGCGCTCGGACTTGGCTTAGCGGAGAAGCGAAGGGGCAAGTGTGGAGCGCCGCGGGGCCCATGAGCCTGTGGCCTTGGGCGCCGCGTGGCGGTTGATTGGACGTGTGCGTCTCCGCTTACCCATGCTGCCTCGTCAACTGCTCGACTGACAAAAGGCTGGCTCTGGGTTAGCCTCACCTCATTACCCGTGTTCTCCTTGCTCCAGATCCCCTTTCTTGCTCTTCGCCTTCCTGCCTCCAAAATCTCCAGATCTGCCGCATTCCTTCTCCTCCAGCGAACTATGCCCCCCCCCCCCCAAGA
The DNA here is from genome assembly GCA_021605205.1 of Aegilops longissima. Classification (NCBI taxonomy): domain Eukaryota; kingdom Viridiplantae; phylum Streptophyta; class Magnoliopsida; order Poales; family Poaceae; genus Aegilops; species Aegilops longissima. Next base: position 193,811,296 of record CM038679.1, read on the forward strand.
CTCCGGCTAGGGCTGCATCGGCCTGGTACTCGCCGGCCCTGGTCTCTCCCAACATGACGGAGAAGAATCTCGCCCTCACGCGCCGGATGGCAGCGTCGCAGGTCAACGAGATGGGGGAGACTGCGCTCTGTCTTGGCTCCGCCCAGCTGGAGGAAAAGGGGATCACCTTCTATCCCTTCTTCATGAACGCCGTCCTCGCTGGTCTGGTTCCTCCCTTTTCCGAGTTCTTCCTTGCCGTCCTTCGCCAGTAGCGGTTGCATGCTTTGCATATCCACCCCAACTCCATCCTCCTCTTGTCGATCTTCGCCTACTACTATGAGGCGCACGTCGGGGTGGCACCCTCCGTGGCCTTGCTGCGCCACTTCTTCTCCCTCCGGGTCTCCGGCGGCAATATCTCGGCGTGCGCGAGTTTTGTCGCGTACTCCAAGTCCAACACCATCTCGAAGGCTGGGAAGAGGGCCGAGGGCTTCCGTAGCAAGTGGGTCATGGTGAATGCTGGGTGTCACAACCCCCTACTGGAGCTGCCGACGAAGCAGCCCAAGGCCGTTGAGGCATGGTCCTGCGCGAAGCTGGATGACAGGCGGGCGAAGCGGGTGTTGGAGAAGATGAATGCCGACTTAAGGCCGGGCAGTCTGAGGGCGGTGAAGCTGACCGGGGCCTCGCTCCTGAGGGAGTTACTGTCGCACGGGGTGGCCCCTCTTCAGGCGCACTCGCGCCCGCTGTGGAGGCTCGCGGATGCGGATGCCGTCCTCCGCCTGAACCTGGACGCCCTAAGCGACGAGGATCTGACCGCGGCCCTACGCTGCTTGGTTGGAGAGGAAGTGGCAGGCCTGGCGAGTGCTCCGGTCCCTTTGTTCCTCCGTGATGACTGGGAGCTGGTGGTGGACGCCATGCCCACCTTTGACGTGGTCGGCCTGGTGCCGGCGGAGGATCCTGAGGGTCAGGCGGCAACGGCGATGGTGAACCTATCCTCCGGTGAATCCAGCGGAGAAGAGGAGGGAGATGGTGACGAGGACGAGAAGCGTGACTCGGAGGCGACCTTCGAGGGGACGGGGGAGACCTCCCCCTGGCGCAGGTCCAGGGCCCTCCGCTCCTTTCCTGCGACGACGAGGCCGGCACCAAGCGAGATTGGGAGGACGCGCCCCTGATCCCGAGGAAGGACAGGTCCGGGCTGATCCCCCAAGGGTCTCCCCCCATCGGCCGAAGTCAGCTCCAGCCCTTCTGGTGCGCCTTCGCCTGCGGCTGGGCCTCCCGAGGCTGAGCCCCGCAAGAGGCATTCATGCTTCAAGCTTGGCCGGAGTCCATGGGATCCCGCGACGGTCAACAAGTAAGTATCCAAACTTCGCCTCGCTCCTGTCTTTTGCTATCTGGATCTGACGTCTTTTACTGGGTAGGCTGCTACCTGCTGCGAAGAGGCTGAAGGGAGGCGCGCGACCCCCGCCTGGCCAGCTCGTCGGTAGTGGCTGCCCCCCCTTGATCATCCTCGCGAGGCCAGCAGGAACGCTCCAGCGAGGGGCCAGCCCCCGTGGCCCTGTTGACTTTGGAGGCGCCCGTGCTTGACGCTGGTGCCGAAGTTGCCAAGACTTAGGAGGTCCCTGCCTCCCAGGTTGTGATTACACAGCCGTCTTCTCCTCCTACTCCGCCGGCTCCCGTCTCCTCTGCTTCCTCCGCCGCCTTGGACCGTGCCGCCGTCGAACTGAGTCGGCTACGAGAGGATCTCCGGAGCGTGGACCCCCACCTTGTGGCCTGGCGCCTGGAGTTGGTCTCCAGCTGGGTTAGTTCTGACGCCTCCGTCCGAGCGGTGCTGAGCCAGGCCGTGACGGCTTCTGAGGAGGGGAAGCGAGCCGTCTCCCTGGCCGTGGCCGCCCGCGAAGCGGAGCTGAAGGATGTTTCAACCATCAAGGGCCACTGCGAGAAGCTGGAGGGCAAGCTGGGAGAGCTGCGTGCTGAGCTTGCCAAGGAGGTTCGCGACCGCCAGGCGAAGGAGGAGGAGATGAAAGCTCGGGAGGCTGCTGTCGAGTGCGATGCCAAACTGTCAGCCGACCGTAACCGGCTAAAGACGCTGGAGCAGGCGCTGAAGGTGGAGAGGGTCGAGCTGGATGCCGGGGCGAAGATCTTGGCCGAAGACCGCACGACCTTCACGCTCTACGAAGAGAGGGCCCGCGTAGCGCTGAAAACGCTCTACGACGGGGGCCTGGAGAAGCCAAGGAAGGCCCTGCTAAGCTGGTTCCCTTCCTCGTCGAGGCACTTGAGGAGGTCGTGGTCAGGATCGGCCCTATGGCTGAAGTCGAGGCTCGCGTCCTCTCCTCCGCAGCGCTGACACGGATCCTCAGCCACGTCCACCTTCGTGACCCCAACGTCAACCTCGATGACCTGCTGGAGCCCGTGGACGCCAAGCGCTCCGCCGCTGCTGCTGAAGCCGTCAAGGGTCGAGCGGAGGCCTTGCTGTCGAAGTTCCGCGCCTTTAACACGTGCCCAAGCGAGGCGCTGCCGGCCCCGCAACTCCAGGAGGTGGGGCTGCCAAGCGCGACTCTACCACGAGCGGTGGCAAGGCCCAGGGTTGATCTTCTCGTGGCCTTTTCCTGCTTTGATTCCTGCAACATGCACGGTGCCTCGTGGAGGCGTTTAAATTTGTGTCTGGTATTGTGCGAATAATTTATGGTCTGTAATATTTGCTTCTGGATTTGCTAGATTTTGCGATTTCCTTCCTATTTGCTTGTGTTCTACGTCGGCAGGGCCCGACCCCGCGCATACCTCAGTCGCCGTTAGCCCCGACCGGATCACCAGGACGGAACTAAGGAGTGAGGGGCTATGTGGCAAGTTAGGCTCTTGAGTCGCGATGATCAGGAGTCCCCCTTGACGCTCGAACAACAAATAGTTAGGGGACGGAGGAGAGGATTTTTATCGTTCTGCATCGGCAGGGCCCGCCCCACAAGATACCTCATGTAGCGACCGACCGAATGGATCAAGTCTCGTGCTTTTCGTGTCATCCTCGATCGGTATCTTGACACACACAAGACTCGAAGGATTTATAACAGAGGTAAATCACATGTATAAAGTAACGTAAATACTATTACCTCGATCCAAAATATAGCGGAAGCAACAAGGTTGTGGATTCCCATCAACACCAACGGCAAAGTTGAGTATAGGAAATCGTAACCCTAACGTATCACTTACTCGTCGTCTGAAAATTCTGCAACATGAAAAGTTGCAGCCCAAAAACGGGTCAGCACATGGAATATGCTGGCAATGTAACACATAGAGAGTAATGAAAGAATAAGCTATACTACATGCATATATGTCTGGTGGAAAGCTCTATGGTTACAGTTTTTGCGAAAAGCCAATTTTTCCCTATTGCAAAGGAATAAATTTATTTAACTATCATGGTGGTTGTTAAACATTGAGAATGGTTGACAGCATTCTCAATCCCAATTAAAAGTACTCATTAAAACCCAATAACATTTATTAGAAGTAACATGTTGAGATCAACAGGATAATCCAAGAACTAGATACTCAAGATTGTCCATAACCGGGACACGGCTAACCATGATTAGTTTATACACTCTCTGAGAGGTTTATGACTTTTCCCCACAAGACTCGATCGCCTCCGCTTGGTTCTCGCACTTCATGGTGTTTGAGAAACGGATGACCGAGACATAGTCTTTCAGAAGCGCTAGCACCTTACATGTGGGTAGACCGTACCAACCTACATCCCCTACATCAGCTAGCCTACCCGTAAGAGTTTGCACAACTTAGTCAACTACGCCAGAGCCCATAATGGCTTGTGGCTGCACACGGAAGTTTCTAGTTTGAATAATCTCATGATCCCTTTGGGCCTGGGTGGCGGTCCGAAGAAATACAGGCAAATCCTGTCTACCCAGGTGCCTTGTGACAGCAAGTCCTGGAATAGCCAGGTGCCTCAATCCACCCAGATGTGTGTTTAAGTTGCCACCTTAGATAAACCATTAATTATCAATCTCACATCTGTCATGGATATACACTCACCCAATCCACATCTACTAGCATAGCATGGCATAATAAGCAAACGTAGAAGTAACTCCCAAAGGTTCATAAGTAAAACAGGTAATAGGTACTACCTCAATCTACTTCCCATCCCACAATTTAATTAGATCCTAACCATGCAAGTGTTTGAGGATTGATCTAATGCATAAAAACATGGGTAGTAGAAAAGATATGATCAAGTGTTACTTGCCTGCAAAGTTGATGAAGATGATTCGCACTCAAAACTCTTGATAGCTCTACTCGTCACACTCCGGTCAATCTATCGTAATCAAGCAATAGTAACCACACATAAGCAATCACTCAAAAGATCGGAAAGATCGAAGAAAACAATTCGGAAAACGTCAAAACCAAATCAAATAACTCTTGCAGCATAAAAAATTTCTAACAGTACCAAAATTATGTGAATTTGGCCTTATCAGAAAGTTTAGGTCAAGAGCTTCGATTAGCAAAAAGAATCAACTAAATCGGAGTTACGAAACTCAAGTTATGATCAAACGAAGTTCAAATACAAATCTGTTTAAATTCAAATTTTAAAACTTTCAAAAACATGTTTGAGTTGTATTACTGCATAGAAGAGATCATAACGAAGAAGTGGGCGTTGGTTTCGTTGGATTCCGACTTACGAGTAAAAAGTTATAGCCGTTTGAAGATTAGGGACACTACGGATAGGTCCATGACGGAAATTAAAAATAAAAAGAAAAATCTATCGAGCGAACGCTCGCTAAACAAAACCGGAAAGAAAAACCGGCGAGAAAACCGATCTAGGGTTTCGGAAAGAAAACCGAAACGAAAAACCGATCTAGAAAACCGATCTAGAAAACGTGACGCGACGCGGGGCTAGTACCTCGAAGAGGCGAGGGGCTCCGGCGGCGGCGGCATAGGGCGGCGGCGGCGGCAAGTGGCGGCGGCGGCGCTGGTGAGGGGCGGCGGCGTAGGGCGGCGGCGGGCGGCGCTATGGCGGCGGCGGCGGCTATGTGGGGCGGCGGCGCGGCGGTGGCACTGCTGCTGCTGCTGCTGCTGCTGTGGAGGAGAGGAGAGGAGAGGAGAGTTGATTTGATGTGTTGGAGGGGGGGTGCTTGGGTATTTATATTGGGGAGGAGAGGGTTTTTGCTTGGGGTAGGGGGCAAGAAATAGATTAGGATTAGGAAACAAGAGGAATAGATCTAGGAATAGATACAGAATAAACGAAGTAGGAAAAGAGTCCTACTAGGACTTGGGAAAAGGAAAAGGAAGCGGCTCCCTTGCTCCCTTTGGTGCGTGCGCGATGGCCTTGTGGCCTTGGCCGGCCGGCGGCTAGCGGCTTGGGCCTTTGGCCCAAGGCGCTGCAGTTTTTTTTTTTTTTAAAGTTTAGAGAACTAAAAAAACAAAATGACTAAAACTTTTATATAGGCATATAGTATATCAAAATTTGCAGAAAAAGATTTTCTACAACATGAACATTATTATAGCATTAAATAAAATACACACAAATTCAAATAAAACAAACAGTGCTTCAGCTCTAATAAAATCCAATAAAAATCATTTTACAATACCAAAATGAATTCAAATTTATTCCTCTCCAATTTTTTTATGTAGGGAATCATGTTACCCTATTTTCCATATATTTTATTTTTGGAGAAAAATAATTTGAATAAAACTTCAATAACTCCAAATTGAAAATAAATTCAGAAGAACTTTGAATTTATTTCTTTGAAACTCCCAACTCATATTTCATATGTTTCGAAGAAGTCATTTTATCTTCGCTCGTGAAAATCATTGAGTTGCATAAAGTTTCAGAATTGGAAATATTTTCCAAATGAAATTCAAATATTTTCAGCACCCTTTGTCATTTAAATAAATGGAAGAAGTCATGTCATCTTCTCTCAAGGGTTTTTGTGATGAAAAGAATTTGAATTCCCGAAGATCATAAAAGCAAAAATGAAAATTTGGGAAAGTCCTTTTATTCCCTCTCATTTAACTTTCAAAAAATTTCGAATTCACTCACTTTCAGTCAATCAATCAAGCAATCAATCAAATCTATCTATTTGTTTATAACATTCCAAAATTTAGAATTTTGGGATGTTACACCTCAACTGCCGTTAGCCTTTCAGAAATAAGGACTGATGGGCTACGTGGCAAGTTAGGCTCCTGAGTCACGATGCTCAGGAGTCCCCCTTGACACTCAAACGAGTCTTCATACCTTGGCTCTGCTCGGGGAGGGGCGCGCGACGACCAGGTCCGAGGGACCTGGCTGGGTGGCATGTGCTCGGGTGTGGCCTGGGCGCAGCCCCCGTGTCCAGCCCCCTCTCGCGGCACTCCCGAGGGGAGGCTTTGCGATGGTTCCAGACACTGAGCTCTGGGCTCCCTAAGGTTGACACAACCGTGGGCTGCCGTCAGTTGTTTATCACCAGCGCGGAGCATAGTGCTTCCGTATGTGTATGAGCATAGTCGCTCCTCGGCAGTGTTGTTAGCCAGCGCGGAGCATGGTGCTTCCATTGGTGCGTGGGAGGGGGGCTCCCCTCCGGAAGGAGCCCCCGAGGCGTGTACAGCCCCGCCCTGACACGTGGCCGGCACGGTCAGGCTAGGAGAGGTGTATCTGGGCAACCATGAGCCAGCGCGGGACTCACGAGGCCCTACCTCGAGGCGGGTTGCGCCTGGCTCTGGGCCTTTGTGGATGGTATGTTCCTGCAAGGTGGTTAAAATGCAAATGCCCTACGTCCTCAAGTCCCGGCCCTCGAGCAAGCTCAGCCGCCACTGGTATGACAGGCCGCGATGTCGTGGGTCAAGGCCAGGGGTGAGGGCTGGAGAGCCAGTAAGAGCCCATGAGTCGCGATGCTCAGGCGCCCCCCTTTTAACGTGCAAGCGGTTCGCATGAGGAGAAATAGGCCCGTGGTGGGCGGCGAGCGATAATCATGAACAGGTTAAGCATGAAGAAGCAAATCAACCTAGATAGATGTGGTGAAAGCAAACACCACTGGGTCAGGCCCGAGCAGCTTGGGGATGATGCGGCCCGAGGGGCGCCCCCAACAAGGTAAACAGAAGGTATATGCAAAACGGATACATGCCGTCGGGACAGACCCACGTGACCTGGGAATGATGCAGCCCTGAGGGCACTCCCAGCTGAAACGAAAACTGAAAAGAAGTCACCTGATGCTGTGGCAGGGCGAGTGTCGGAGTAGCTCATGATGCGGGGTGAAGGAGCCGATCTTCACGAGCCCTCGGGACTCCGAGCCTCGGGAGGCTCAGGAGGTCCGGGCGGCCCGTTGAGGTCCTTCTCCACCTCTTCCAGGAACGCGCGATGCTTGGCCACCTGAGCTTCCAGAATGCTCCTCATCAGACGCTGGTGGGCTGCAGCCGCGTTCGGCAAGCCGATGGGCATGCGAACGAAGCTATGCGGCGGGCACACGCAACGCCCCACGCGCGAAGGCCAAAAGCACTCCTGAGAAGCGACTCGATTGAGCCCTGGGTGGTCGATGCATATGCGCAGCCCACCATCCTCGCCTGGATGGGGAGCTACGCCGGGAAGACGGCGGTTGCCGCGCATGACTCTTGATTCCTCCACATCCTGAACGGCCTTGGTGATGAACTCCTGAGGGTTGGGTCCTTCTTTCCTTACGCCTTCCTGAGGGAAGCATGCCGCGAAGTACCTCTCCAAGTTGTGCCCAAGCGCCTCCCTCATGACCTTGGCGAAGTCGGTGGCTCCCCAGGAGAGAGCTCCCGAGACCTACCCGAGGAGGGCGTCGGGCGCGCCTTCCTATGCGATGGAGGGTGGCGCCCCTTGGACGGGCGCATGTCCAGACGCGGCACCTCAGGAGGCGCCTGCCTCCTAAGGCCTTGAGCCAGGTGATGCCTTCTTCTTCTTGGGAGCTCCTCCAGGGAGGTTTCCACTCTTGCTGTCCGGGTCCTTGATCGACGCGGCCTGGAAGGCGCGCTCGAGGGATCACACCGCATCCTTCTCTTCACAGGGACCGTGATGACCCCACCGCTCCCTGGCATCTTGAGGACATTGTAGCCATGGTGAGTCACTACCATGAACTTGGCCAGGGCTGGGTACCCGAGGATGGCATCGTATGGCAGGCGAATGTGAGCGACATCAAAGTGAATGAGCTCAGTGTGGTAGTTGCTGCGCTGTCCGAAGGTGACAGGAAGGCAGACCTGCCCTATCGGGACAGTGGAGCCATCAGTGATTCCTGAGAAAGGCTTGGTTGGCTGAAGCTAATCATATGGTACTTGGAGATTGTTGAACGTCTCGACGGACAGGACGTTGAGTCCTGCGCCGCCGTCGATGAGGGTCCTGGTGACTTGCACATTGCTGATGACTGGGGAACAGAGCATTGGGAGGACACCAGCCGTTGCCGCGCACTTGAGCTGATCCGCTGAGCTGAATGTGATGGCGCACGCAGACCACCTGAGAGGGCGCGTGGCCTCAAGCTTGGGGAGGACTACATTCACTTAGCGAGCAAACTGCTTGAAGATGCGCTGTGAGGCTGGGGCCTGAGCACCGCCCAGGATGCAAGCGATTGCACGTGGCTCTTGGAAGCCCCTAGCCCCCTCATCCTGATGATGGTCTTCATTCCTTCTTGGTGGTGGTGGCAAAGGAGGAAGGCCTGCGTTGCCTTGCGGGCGGTCCTCGCGAGGCTGATCTCTCCAGGGTCCCTCGCGAGGCTGGTCCTGCCAGCGGTCCTCGCGAGGTCGGTCATGCCAACCTTGGCGAGGGCCACAGTCGTCCCATCGTCCTCCACCTCTTGCTCCGCCTCGGCCGTAGCCCCGATCGTTGCGCTTGGGGCATCGACCGACACGGCCTTCTCGCACGGCCCTGAGCTCTCTGCATTCGTTGTTGTTGTGGGTGTGGAGATCGTGGTACACACACTACCGGCTGCCCTTGGACGACTCCGGCTGGTCCCTACCGCTCTTGGTGTCTGGCTCCGCTGCGAGTACAGCTGCTCCCTTGCGCTTCACATCCTTGGCCTTGGCTTTCTTCTCTTCCGGGTCCGCTGCTGGGAGCTCGAGAAGGGAGAGGCGCCCTTCCTCAGCCCTTGCGCACTTGGTCGCCAGGTTGAACAACTCCAGAGACATGCACATATCTTCATGGATTGCCAGCTCCTCCTTCATCTTGACGTCGCGAACGCCATCAGAGAACGCCGAAATGATGGCCTCCTCAGTCACCCTGGGGATCTTGAGGCGAGCGTTGTTGAAGCGCTGGATGTACTTCTGCAAGGTCTCTCCAGGCTGCTGCTTGATGCGGTGCAGGTCACCCACGGCCGGCGGACGGTCGCGAGTTCCCTGGAAGTTGGCGATGAAGCGGGTGTGCATCTCCTCTCAGGAGGAGATCAAGCCAGGAGCCAGGTTCAGGAGCCAGGTGCGGGCACCGTCCTTGAGCACCATGGGAAACCAGTTCGCCATGACCTTTTCGTCCCCGTTGGCGGCTTCGATGCCCAGCTCGTAGAGCTGTAGGAACTCCACGGGATCTGCAGTGCCGTCGTAGCGGGGAGGTAGGTCAGGCTTGAACTTGTTTGGCCAGGCGACACTGCGTAGCTCGGGGGTGAAGGCGCGGCAGCCTGCGGTGGCCACCGGAGACCTCTGCTGATGCTGGGCTTGCTCCTGGGGATTCCCGCGCGCCGCCACTTGGACCAGCGCGGGGTCTAGGCGTGCCGGCGCAGGGATGCGGTCATGGCGCACCAGTGCTGGGAGCACGCGGGCACCATCTTGGGGACGAGGGATCTCTTGGCAGCTCCTTTCTTGATGCGCATGCGCCGGACGTGGTGGGTCTCGTCCTGGGGCCGCGCGCCTTGGAGCCAGGGCGCCTTCGTGGGGAGGAGGTGGCGGAGGCACCTCCTGATCTGCGCCTCCTGCGCATGATGAAGGGCGAGGCAGCGAGAGGGACGACATAGGAGAGCCCCACGCGGTGCTGACGAGCTCGGTGATGCAGGCGAGCCAGACCTCATAGAGGTCGTCGACGAGCCGGTAGTGCAGGAGCTCACGCGCCAGGAGCAACGCGGCGTGCGCGTTCGTGGGGGCGCGACGGGCGTGGGATGACGAACCAGCTGGAGTCAGCGATGGGGTGGCGGTGCGGCCTTCCGGCCGCACCGATGGATTCAGAGACAAGGCCTGCTGCTCGTTCCCCGCCGGGCCGGTGGCGGCGTTGGCGGCAGGTGACGGGGAACGACGGGGGCGCCCGCCAACGGGCGCCGTCTGGGCAACGCGGGCAGCGAGAGCAGCCCGACGCTGAGCCCGGCGAGCGTCAGCCATGGACACGACGGAAAATCGAATGCGAACAGCGGAAGAAAGATTCCGGCGCACCCCTACTTGGCGCGCCAAATGTCGGATGTTGGGTTTCGGCAGACCCTTAAGGTTTGAACATTGGGGTGCGCACGAAGATCTCTCCCCTACCGATCTACGTCAGATCGCCTCGTGAGATCTAAGCTGGAAATGATGAACAACACAAGGGACACGAGATTTATATGGTTCGGGCCACCGTTGTGGTGTAATACCCTACTCCAGTGTGTGGTGTGGTGGATTGCCTCAGGGGCTGATGATGAACAGTACAAGGGAAGAACATCCTCGTGAGGGGTGTTCTTGGCCTGTTGCGATGAACTGCTTGGGTGAGTTCGATCGCCTCTCTCTCTCTCTCTCTCTCTCTCTCTCTCTCTCTGCTAGGGCTCTATCTGATGCACGTCCTTTCCAGATGCCTCTACTCTGTGGTGGCTAGCTCTATTTATAGAGGCCCTGGGCCTCTTCCCAAATATTGAGCGGGAAGGGCGCCAACAACGGCCATTTCAAAGGGGAACATCTAGTACAAGTTATCCTGACTAAAGTTGGTCTTCGGCTGCCAAAAGCACTGGCGATGACGCCGTCTTGGGCTCCACGGTGACCTCCATCCTGCCGCTCCACTTGTCTTGGTCTCGTTGCACCGAAATGACAACCTTTGCCTGATGCCTTGGTACTCCGCGTCTGTGCTTGCCCCCTTTGCACCAAAGAGCAAACAAGGACACTGCACAGCCCGGTGCCCGCCTGGCGCCCGTCTGGCCTCGATCGTCATGGCTTGCTTCACGAGCACCTCGCGAGGTACCCTGCCTTGATCTCTCCACCTCCTCGCGAGCCTGCCTGGCGAGGCCGCCCTTGAGGAAGCCTTGCGTCGTCCGCCCCGCGAGGCTTGGCCCCTCGCGAGGGTCTTCAGTCTTGTGCTGATGAAGATGGGCCATACTGGGCCACCGCTTGAGCCACACCGCAGGCCGCAGGCAGGCAAGTCTGGGGACCCCCGTTCCCAGAACGCCGACAGAGCACTTGCTGGCGACGCAGAGCCACCTCTTCTTGTGCCTGCACAGGCTCGATGATGCCCACCATGAAAGATTCATGGCACCTCAGAGGAGCTTGAGAGGGGTGTACTAGGTTCTTGGCACCCTAAAAGGGCCACCTTCAACAATGTCCTGGTCGGCCGGTAGGAACCGCCGCAGGTTGAGCTCATAGTTAGCCATGGAGGTGGGCTCAACGTGGCGAGGGGGCGATTTACTTTTGGGTGGCGTGGAGGAAGAGCTTGTAGGCGGAGACACAGATGGGGTTTTCTGTTGATCAGAGGGATTGGAGGCAGCAGAGCACGAAGAGTCCAGGGTCTCAAGGGCACAATTCTAGAGGCATCGGTCAGCCAACTTGGGCAACCAAATATCGAGGCGTGGAGGTGAAAGAATACAATCCTTTCTTACGTGACCAAACCGAAAACACTTCCTGCAACGAATTTTGCTCTTACACGCTTCCAATTTGTGTCCCATACCAATACATCTCTGACAATCCCAAAACCATGCAGCAATATCCTCAACTACCTCATCAAGACATTGTAAATCCCGTGCAATATCTTCTGGCGATTTTCTCGAAAATTCTACCGTGGAATCAACTGATTTCATGATCGGTGGGCTTGCCATGGGATCAACTGATTTCATCACTGGTGGGCTTGAGAGGTCCATTAATGACCCATCGGGGTTAGCCAGCCCAGGGCCCGGCTTCCTCTCGGATTCATCATACGATATTTCAATTGGGTTGTGGTTTGAATAGCCTGCTGTAGGATTGAAAGTATGTCTAGAGGGGGGGGTGATTAGACTACTTGACCAATTAAAAATCTAGCCTTTTCCCAATTTTAGTTCTTGGCAGATTTTAGCAACTTAGCACAAGTCAAGCAATCAACCTACACATGCAATTCTAAGAGTATAGTAGCGAAATGTAAAACAATTGCACATGAAGGTGAAGGGAGGAGTTTGAGGGAGCAAATGCAATGTTGTCACGGAGATTTTTTATCTGTGGTTCCGATAGGTGGTGCTATCGTACATCCACGTTGATGGAGACTTCAACCCACGAAGGGTAATGGTTGCGCGAGTCCACGGAGGGCTCCACCCACGAAGGGTCCACAAAGAAGCAACCTTGTCTATCCCACCATGGCCGTCACCCACGAAGGACTTTCCTCACTCGGGTAGACCTTCATGAAGTGGGCGATCTCCTTACCCTTACAAACTCCTTGGTTCAACTCCACAATCTTGACGGAGGCTCCCAAGTGACACCTAGCCAATCTAGGAGACACCACCCTCCAAGAAGTAACAAATGGTGTGTTGATGATGAACTCCTTGCTCTTGTGCTTCAAATGATAGTCTCCCCAACACTCAACTCTCTCTCATAGGATTGGATTTGGTGGAAATATGATTTGAGTGGAAAGCAACTTGAGGAAGGCTAGAGATCAAGATTTATGTGGTAGGAATGGATATCTTGACCTCAACACAAGTGTAGGTGGTTCTCTCTCAGAAAATGTATGTTGGAAGTGTAGGCATATTCTGATGGCTCTCTCCATGAATGAAGAGTGGGTGGAGGGGTATATATAGCCTCCACACAAAATCTAACCGTTACACACAATTGACCAAACTCGGTGGGACCGAATTGTTAAACTCGGTGTCAGGACCCCGATTCCAAGTCACATCGACCTAGCCGGTGACACCTCATATCACTTTGCGGCCTCACGCACGGTATTCCCACGGGTGTCGCCGTACCATGGCCCGGGACCATTTGCGCCTTTTGGCTCACGTATATGATAGTGTCGCTAGCATCCACATGACAAAGAACCCGGGCCGACATGGCTAGTCGTGAACCCAAAGCGGCGCTAACCTATGGGGACAGGCATACATGAATCACATCGAGCATGTCGGTCATCAACGTATAAATTCGGGCTGTAGCATTTGGCTAACAGGACTCCGTATCCCGGCTGTAGCAGGCTAGGCAGGACTCGAATAACACCACGTGACATTTCCCGAAGGGATGACATATAGGAACGGTGAAACACATGCCGCCACCAGTCAAGTGTCCAAGCAGGTAGTCTTTGGGCTAGCGGGACTCCGGTGAACCGGCTGTAGCGGACTACTATCGCTCGACTCACGAGACTACATTTCCCCATATGAGAGGCCGCCGAGGATAAACAGCTAGTTTGTCGGATCCCACACATACCAAGCATTTCAAACATACACACAATATGCTCAATATGTGTAAATACGACGTGGCATCACAACATAACTCTACGACTCAAATATCTATTCATTAGGCTCCGAGGAGCGAGATATTAGAAACGTGGGTCTCATGACCCAACACTCAGAGCATACAAGTCAAACACAAGCGGAAGCTAAACATGTCTGAGTACAGACAACTATAAATGAAAAAGGCTGAGTAGCCTGACTATCTACCAGATCCTGCCGAGGGCACAAGATCGTAGCTGAGGTAACAAGCTAAACATCGAAGTCCACGTGGAACTACTAGCGAGACTGACGTCTCTCTGCAAAACATAAAATAAGCAAACGTGAGTACAATTGTACTCAGCAAGACTTACATCAGAACTAACTACATATGCATCATTATCAAAAGGGGGTGGTGGAGTTTGACTGCAGCAAGCCAGCTTTGACTCGGTGGCTATCCTGAACTATGACTGCAGGTAACTCTTTTGAGGTGGCGCACACGAGTCCACATATTCACCATATCAAATACACCACTATGGACCCGATCCCGTCTTCCTACGAGAACGCCATCCATAGCACTCACGCTTATCTTGCGCATTTTAGAGTATCCACTTTCACTTGTCTATGAACTGATATAGGCAACCCGAAGTCCTTTTCATGGACACGGCTATTCATATAGATCATATTAAACCTGCAGGGTGTACTTCTTCACACACGCTCACCACTTACCGCCGTTTACACGACATGTACTCGGCAACCTTCAGCGGAAGCCCAACGTGGGTGTCGGCCATGGCCTACCTAAACACTCAAGTCCCTAGTCCAGGTTTATCGCCTATTCGGGTTCCATCCATGAGGGAGTCCGCCGAGGTTTCCCATACAACCCGAACGATGTGTGCAGGGTTCCCGAGACACCAAGCGGCGAATCGGTGCACGGGCCACGGTGCCTACCGCAACACAACCCACCCCTAAGGTCAGCGTTATGTGCGGCCCCAAACATGCTACAAACACCGAAACTACTTGCAACTCCGGACTGAGGACAAGGGTGGTTAAGAAGCCGAGAGGGTAAACTAAGGATCACAATGCGTGGTAGTAACTGTTTCATGGATCACAAATACAGAACTCAGTTCCTGAGGACGGCTGCAATGAGACAACCCACCATGTACTCCTACATGGCCTCTCACCGCTACCTTTACCAAATCGTGTTCACACACTTAGCTCACACACAATAGGACATGTTCACACAACCATTCCAATTCATCCCCGATGAATCAGACTTGACTGAACTCTAGCAGTAGCAGGCATGACAAACAAGCAAAATGAGTAGGCACAACATGGCTCAAACAACTCCTACTCATGCTAGTGGGTTTCATCTAATTACTGTGGAAGGACAGGTCATGCAGAGGATAAAGGGTTCAGCTACCGCATCAAGTAACAGTTGAATCGATGTTGTCCTAATGCAATAAAAGAGAGCAGGAGCGAGATAGTGGGGTTGTATCGGAATGAACAAGGGGGTTTTGCTTGCCTGGCACTTCTGAAGATAATATAGTTCTTCATCGGTGTCATCGAACTCATCGCTTCGACGCGTCTCACCGAGAGGGGCAATTACCGGCAAACAAGAGAGAACACAATCAATGCAATGCACACTCACATGAATGACATGTCATGTTAAGGTACGGAATTCACCTAGTGCAATATCTAGCCAAGTTAATTGAAGTGGAATTCAAACAAGAACAAATTCCAACTCCAAATGTTATTTCATAATTTGCCCTAATCATGATTCATCCTATTCAGTGAGGTTAACTTGTTCAAACATGCATGATCATGGCATAAACAGATTCTTCATATTTTTCTGATCATTTTTCATATATAAATTATTTCCATTGGAGTTACGGTTGAATTTCTATGAATTTTAGAAGTTTGGGGTATTTTCTGAAATTTCCTGAATTATTTTAAATCCAGAAAACTAGTTATTGCATCAGCCTGACGTCAATGTGACGTCAGTGGTCAACAGGTCACGGTCCGGTCAAACCTGACAGCGGGTCCCGCATGTCAGTGTGATTAGTTTAACTAAATTCATTTGGTACTAATCCTAGTTAATTAGCAGGGCTGGGCCCCACCTGTCATTGGCTTAGGAGAGTCAACCGGGGCCCACCCGTGGTCAAAGGCAAAGTCGGCTGCCGGCGTTTAGCCGCCGGCGAGCCCGACGCGGCGGCAGAAGTGGATTTTGCCGTTCCGGCCACCAAATGGATCGGGGAAGGCGTCTAAGTGGAGCTGGGGACAAACCGCAGCTCCTGGTGGAGTCGGTTGGGGTCGGGGCGGCCGGAAATGGTGCCGGCGACGACCTAGGCGGCCGCCGGAGTTCGGGAGTGGGTGCGGGCAGCGTTGCGATGTCGAGCAAGCGGGATGAGGCGCTAGTGGTGGCCTCGTGATGCAGTGAGTCGATGGGCGCTAGCCGGGACCAAATGGTCACCGAGCAGCAGCGCCGGCGACGAGCGCCGGAGGAGGTGAGCTTCGCTTCAATGGCGGCGGCGGCTACGAGGCGAAATGACGCGGGAAGAGAGGGAATCGACCGAGGCTCACATGGGTCGGCGAGAGGCGGTCAGCGAGCTCGGGAAGCGGCAGCGGTGGCGAATGATGGTGAAGATCCTCGGCGGCCGAGGAGGGGAACGGCGGAGCTAGCGGCAACCAGGGCGTCCGGCGCCTTTTGTCTGGGTGAGGAAGAAGAGGGGGGGCGAGGCGGAGCTCGGGGACGCGTTGGAGGGGCGAGGTGGTGGCTGTGGCCGCGGTGGTGGCGAGCGGCGGCGACAGCGTGTTCGGTGGCGTCGTGGGGAGCGAGACAGAGGAGGGAACGAGGGAGAGGGAGAGAGCGAGGGGGTCCAGGGGGTCGGGGCGGCGCCGAGGAGAAGGCGCGAGGCGTCTCGGTGAGGCAGGCGAGCAGGGAGGAGGCGTGGTGAGCTCGGCGCGTGTGCCGTGTCCCTCCTCTGCCTACTGGCAGAGGTAGGCGATGACTGGCGAGGTGGTTGGTGGGCTGTGCCAACTGGGCCAGCGAGGGGGGGGGGGGGAAGCTGGGCCGGTTCGTGGCGCCAGGTAAGTTGGCTTCTCTCTCTCTCTCTGCTTTCCTAATTATATTCTGTTTTCTAATTTGTTTGCCTCTGTTTTGATTTAGTTTAGCACCAAATCATTTAAATAAATCCTGAAAATAATTGTGGGCATTAACTGAATTATTACAGAGGCCCTTAACTATTTTTCAGAATTGTTGGAGCATTTAAAAATATTAATAGTATTTAAATGCCCCAATTCAAATACAATATGGTTTATTCAAAAATCCAAAAATTTCTTGGAAAAATATCCATCATCTCTGGATATGGTTTTCACCCTTTTCCATTAATCATGAACATTTTTGCAAACCAATTTGGGTTCTTTGAAAATATTTTGAAGTTGAACCTATTTGCTTTGTTTTAGTGCTAGGGCTTGGTCATCCCCATTTCAAATTTCATGAAAATTAAACATGATGACATGAATGCCTTAATGCAACTAATGTCAAACAATTCTAGGGCTGTGACAGCTCACCCCCACTAAACAAGAATCTCGCCCCGAGATTCAAGACGTGAGGTAAGAGGAAAAGGGGGCACAACTATCACGGTCTTCATGATCCATTTGCCCTTCCCGAAGATGTTGATTCATTCCATCATCTTGGTCTTGACGTCTTCGAGATCTTCACCCGACACGACAACAGAAAGAAGGGGGAAACCCTACATGATTCGATCTTCACGAAGATCAAGTAAACATGATCGACTCACGGACTGGGATGGTGACACATCTCGAGTTGAGACACAAAACACATCGAGAGGGATGGAAGAACAAACGACGGGGTTTGATTGGTGGCAACAATTCCACACTTATAAAGATGGTGGATGGTGTCAAGGTGGCGAGGAAGTATTTACCATGATTCAATAACGGGGCACCTCAGGGGAGGTGACGCGAGGAACTATTCCCTTAAGTGGCAAAAAGAATTACTTTTGATCCATAGATCATTGGAACTCTTTATACCAGCCTAAGGCAATCACGAGCGATCATTTGAAAGAGTTCGAAAGAATGACATACTCGGATTAGAATGGATGATGTGGACTACCTTGTTGAAGACAACGCAATGGATGATTTTTGCTTATCATCATAGGTGGAGGGGACCCATGGTAAGTCCACTTTTGAAGATGAACCTGGACAAGAATTATTAAAAAAAATAGCCCGTAGTGAAATGGCACAAGGACGGTGCAAGCTGGGAACGAAATACAACTGTTGGAATGTTCCAACCGTCATATCTGCCTGAGATTCAGATCCGATTGGTAATAGGATACTTCAGGCTCAGCATGTCTGAAAAGAAAGTGTGCAGCACAATTCGACGAGATGGCGTTGCGAGATTCTCGGGATATGAACTACGATAGCAGGCTCCAAAATATGAGCTGGTTCCGCTACAAACCTGTGAACACACTGTCCTAGACAAGCATGACCACATGGTAGTCTTATAATAAAACACTACCGAGTTCAGGTGGGGCCATCGACAAGGATATCGAAGTCGTGTGCATGAACTAGTATCCGCACCTCAACTCCTTTTCCTTGAACAAATCAATCAGTGGCTTGGTGTGCTAGGAATTGCATATGGAATGAAGATGATCAGTCTATCAAACCATAGAATACTTTGCACATGCATGACTGACTTGGGATGATTCCACAGGAAGCAACAGGCTTTCTCGAATCCACGGCAACAACTTACATCAAATGCACGTGAGTTCGAGGAAGTCACTTCTTTCATCCAAGCATAGGCTTCATGAACGGCACACGAAGAAATGCTTACACAAATTTCCAACACTACGTTGATGTTCCACATGACTCATGGGGGAGACAAATTGCTGCTGATGGGCTCAACAACAACTCATCGGAATTTCCATATCACTGGACTTCCACCATCATGTGAACACGGTGATAGCATTGGTCAGACCAAAGATGTAATGGGGTATGCTCGAGGGATCAACCACGAGTAAGACAACATTACGAGCATCGTTGGTACTGATTTGATTTGACGATATCCCACACTCAAATCAAAGGATTGATAAGACAATAGGTCCAGCAACTGATCACAAGGACCAATCGATGAAGATATCCTCTTTCTTCAACACACGCTACACAAGAATATCCCTTTGGAACGAACTAAGTTAGGCAAGCTTTTATCTTCCAACTCTCCAAGTTGTTGTCTAGCTTAACCAACTAGCTCAGGGATATCCAACACAGGTTCTTGGAGAAAGAGTGGTTCACAAGAAACCAACTTGATCACGAGCCCAACATAACAGTCAGGAAACAACCCGGTAACAATTCCAAGAAGATATTTGAAAAGTCACGAACCACCGGTATGCTACTAAGCTCGAAAACAATCTTGCTTTGAGGCAAGACGATATGATCAAATGAGTGAGGACTTGACAAGATCCTAACTCATCAATCGAAGTGTGCACCAGAAATAAGGACTAGGTAGCACGATCAATCTTAGGATGATGATTTAATAACCAACACGCTAAGAATGAGGATATTGTCCATTAGCTACCAAGCAACGAGTTTCTCGGAGTATTGATGTCACACATCACAATTCACTAGTCGGCATTCCGGTTACAACAACTCGGAACCGAGGAGTGAATAATGATGGCGAGAAGTATCACTGCGTTAGGAATTCATAAGAGAAGGTGCAATTCTCATGATGTTCCTGACATAAAGATGGTAACACTCCAAGGTAGAGCAGAATCAAAGCTGGATTGGCATTTTAATCTGCGGAATACATCTACTTTGACCCAATCCTCGAAATGGACAAGGTACTGGAGTTTGTTTCTCCTAGTCATTCCGAAATAGAATGGCCTGTCGGACCACATGAGTAATAGGCATCGTTAAACGAATGCACGCATACCCTTGATTATCAACTGATAGAGGATGGTCGGGATACAACTAAAGAAAGCAACTCAAAGGAACATATAATTTTTTGAGTTGTGGACGCACAGCTTAGTATGTCGAACGAAGCTCAACATTTCTTCCGGATAACCCATGCAGAAAGGTAGAATTGGCAGAGTCACAATATGAATGGAGTACTCCTCAAGAGCACTCTGGTTGTGATCTTTTGGTTCAAAAGAACTTCTTGCCATAAGCAGTTCATGGTATTTGGAAGAAGGAAATACCACGGACCTCGAGGACTAATGCAAAGGTTGCTAATATCCTAAAGGCACTAGCAAATACTAACAACATGAAGTAGGATGAATCTCGGGTTCAGAAACCCAGGAGTAGAATACCTACTACTAAATGGCATCACGGGATGCTTTCAAAATGATGGCGTAATCATCACACTAGGGATACAAAAGCATTGCTAAATTGCTAGGTGACTTCCTAAACACCTAGGGTCATAATAATAGTTCCAACATATATGTTGAGGCAACAGAGTACCTCGTCCGACTGGTTAGTGTGCTTATTCTGACCAAAAAGGACATCGGAAACGGAAGGAAAGGATTTGCAAATGCATCGGACTATTTAGAGACCTGGATGACTCGGACAGCATAACGGCTGTAAATGCTCAAAATGATTTCAGACATCTTGCAAAAATGGTGGCATAACCACTCAACAACATCATAACAAGATTACGAGATCAACAGTTATCATAATGAAATAGTAGGAACTGAACGGGGATTAAAACCCACAATCTTATAGGTCTATGGATTAGTAACACGTCATCCTCGATAGATAGATGAGAAGCCTAGTTCTTAACCCGTAGAAGAGAAGAGGATGACTCGGATCGAGAAGGCCATGAGGTATAAGGAGTAAAAAGAGCCTTACGCTCCTTCCACAATCAATTCCCTTACATAACTAAAGCATTTCTAGACACAACTTCACCAGTTTGGCTTGGTAATCCTCTGAGCATCAAAGCTCGATACCAACGCTGTCGGGACCCGATTCCAAGTCACATCGACCTAGCCGGTAACACCACATATCACTTTGCGGCCTCACGCACGGTATTCCCACGGTGTCGCCGCACCATGGCCCGGGACCGTTTAGCCTTTTGGCTCACGTATATGATAGTGTCGCTAGTATCCCACATGACAAAGAACCGGGCCGACATGGCTAGTCGTGAACCCAAAGCGGCGCTAACCTATGGGGACAGGCATACATGAATCACATCGAGCATGTCGATCATCAACGATAAATTGGGCTGTAGCACTGGCTAACAGGACTCCGGTATCCCGGCTGTAGCAGGCTAGGCAGGACTCAATAACACCGCGTGACATTTCCCGAAGGACGTACATAGGAACGAAGTGAAACACATGTCGGCTAGTCAAGTGTCCAAGCAGTAGTCTTGGGCTAGCGGGACTCGTGAACCGGGCAGAAGCGGACTACTATCGCCGTAATCACGAGACTACATTTCCCCATATGAGAGGCTGCCGAGGATAAACAACTAGTTTGTCAGATCCCACACATACCAAGCATTTCAAACATACACACAATATGCTCAATATGTGTAAATACGACGTGGCATCACAACATAACTCTACGACTCAAATATCTATTCATTAGGCTCCGAGGAGCAAGATATTACAAACATGGGTCTCATGACCCAACACTCGAAAGCATACAAGTCAAACACAAGCGGAAGCTAAACATGTCCGAGTACGCATAACTATAAATGAAAAAGGCTGAGAAGCGACTATCTACCAGATCTGCCGAGGGCACAAGATCGTAGCTGAGGTAACAAGCTAAACGTCAAGTCCACGTGGAACTACTAGCGAGACCGACGTCTCTCGCAAAACATAAAATAAGCAAACGTGAGTACAATTGTACTCAGCAAGACTTACATCAGAACTAACTACATATGCATCATTATCAAAAGGGGGTGGTGGAGTTTGACTGCAGCAAGCCAGCTTTGACTCGGTGGCTATCATGAACTATGACTGCATGTAACTCTTTTGAGGTGGCGCACACGAGTCCACATATTCACCATATCAAATACACCACTATGGACCCGATCCCGTCTTCCTACGAGAACGCCATCCATAGCACTCACGCTTATCTTGCGCATTTTAGAGTATCCACTTTCACTTGTCTATGAACTGATATAGGCAACCCAGAAGTCCTTTTCCGCGGACACGGCTATTCAATAGATCATATTAAACCCCGCAGGGTGTACTTCTTCACACGCGCTCACCACTTACCGCCGTTTACACGACATGTACTCGGCAACCTTCAAGCGGAAGCCCAACGTGGGTGTCGGCCACAGCCTACCTAAACACTCAAGTCCCTAGTCCAGGTTTATCGCCTATTCGGGTTCCATCCGCAGGGAGTCCGGCCGAGGTTTCCCATACAGCCCCGAACGATGTGTGCAGGGTTCCCGAGACACCAAACAGGCGAATCGGTACACCAGACCACGGTGCCTACCGCAACACAACCCACCCCTAAGGTCAGCGTTGCGTGCGGCCCCAAAGATGCTACAAACACCGAAACTACTTGCAACTCCCGGATGAGGACAAGGGTGGTTAAGAAGCCAAGAGGGTCAGTTAAGGATCCCAATGCGTGGTAGTAACTGTTTCATGGATCACAAACACAGAACTCAGTTCCTGAGGACGGCTGCAATGAGACAACCCACCATGTACTCCTACATGGCCTCTCACCGCTACCTTTACCAAATCGTGTTCACACACTTAGATCACACACAATAGGACATGTTCACACAACCATTCCAATTCATCCCCGATGAATCAGACCTGACTCAAATCTAGCAGTAGCAGGCATCACAAACAAGCAAAATGAGTAGGCACAACATGGCTCAAACAACTCCTACTCATGCTAGTGGGTTTCATCTAATTACTGTGGAAGGACAGGTCATGCAGAGGATAAAGGGTTCAGCTACCGCATCAAGTAACAGTTGAATCGATGTTGTCCTAATGCAATAAAAGAGAGCAGGAGCGAGATAGTGGGGTTGTATCGAATGAACAAGGGGTTTTGCTTGCAGCACTTCAAGATAATATAGTTCTTCATCGGTGTCATCGAACTCATCGCTCGACGCGTCGTCTCCGAGAGGGGCAATTACCGGCAAACAAGAGAGAACACAATCAATGCAATGCACACTCACATGAATGACATGTCATGTTAAGGTACGGAATTCACCTAGTGCAATATCTAGCAAAGTTAATTGAAGTGGAATTCAAACAAGAACAAATTCCAACTCCAAATGTTATTTCATAATTTGCCCTAATCATGATTCATCCTATTCAGTGAGGTTAACTTGTTCAAACATGCATGATCATGGCATAAACAGATTCTTCATATTTTTCTGATCATTTTTCATATATAAATTATTTCCATTGGAGTTACGGTTGAATTTCTATGAATTTTAGAAGTTTGGGGTATTTTCTGAAATTTCCTGAATTATTTTAAATCCAGAAAACTAGTTATTGCGTCAGCCTGACGTCAATGTGACGTCAGTGGTCAACAAGTCACGGTCCGGTCAAACCTGACAGCGGGTCCCGCATGTCAGTGTGATTAGTTTAACTAAATTCATTTGGTACTAATCCTAGTTAATTAGCAGGGCTGGGCCCCACCTGTCATTGGCTCAGGAGAGTCAACCGGGGCCCACCCGTGGTCAAAGGCAAAGTCGGCTGCCGGCGTTTAGCCGCCGGCGAGCCCGACGGGGCGGCGGAAGTGGATTTTGCCGTTCCGGCCACCAAATGGATAGGGGAAGGCGTCTAAGTGGAGCTGGGGACAAACCGCAGCTCCTGGTGGAGTCGGTTGGGGTCGGGGCGGCCGGAAATGGTGCCGGCGACGACCTAGGCGGCCGCCGGAGTTCGGGAGTGGGTGCGGGCAGCGTTGCGGTGTACGAGCAAGCAGGATGAGGCGCTAGTGGTGGCCTACGTGATGCAGTGAGTGCGATGGGCGCTAGCCCGTGACCAAATGGTCACCGGAGCAGCGCCGGCGACGAGCGCGGCGGAGGTGAGCTTCGGCTTCAATGGCGGCGGTGGCTACGAGGCGTAAATGACGCGAGGAAGAGAGGGGAATCGACCGGAGGCTCACATGGGTCGCGTAGAGACGGTCAGCGAGCTTGGGGAAGCGACGACGGTGGCGAATTGACGGTGAAGATCCTCGGCGGCCGAGGAGGGGAACGGTGGAGCTAGTGGCAACCAGGGCGTCCGACGCCTTTTGTCTGGGTGAGGAAGAAGAGGGTGGGGGGGGGCGAGGCGGAGCTCGGGGACGCGTTGGAGGGGCGAGGTGGTGGCTGTGGCCGCGGTGGTGGCGAGCGGCAGCGACAGCGTGTTCGGTGGCGTCGTGGGGAGCGAGACAGAGGAGGGAACGAGGGAGAGGGAGAGAGCGAGGGGGTCCAGGGGGTCGGGGCGGCGCCGAGGAGAAGGCGCGAGGCGTCTCGGTGAGGCAGGCGAGCAGGGAGGAGGCGTGGCGAGCTCGGCGCGTGCGCCGTGTCCCTCCTCTGCCTACTGGCAGAGGTAGGCGATGACTGGCGAGGTGGTTGGTGGGCTGGGCCAACTGGGCCAGCGAGGGGGGGAAGCTGGGCCGGTTCGTGGCGCCAGGTAAGTGGGCTTCTCTCTCTCTCTGCTTTCCTAATTATATTCTGTTTTCTAATTTGTTTGCCTCTGTTTTGATTTAGTTTAGCACCAAATCATTTAAATAAATCCTGAAAATAATTGTGGGCATTAACTGAATTATTACAGAGGCCCTTAACTATTTTTTAGAATTGTTGGAGCATTTAAAAATATTAATAGTATTTAAATGCCCCAATTCAAATACAATATGGTTTATTCAAAAATCCAAAAATGTCTTGGAAAAATATCCATCATCTCTGGATATGGTTTTCACCCTTTTCCATTAATCATGAACATTTTTGCAAACCAATTTGGGTTCTTTGAAAATATTTTGAAGTTGAACCTATTTGCTTTGTTTTAGTGCTAGGGCTTGGTCATCCCCATTTCAAATTTCATGAAAATTAAACATGATGACATGAATGCCTTAATGCAACTAATGTCAAACAATTCTAGGGCTGTGACACTCGGTGAGACCGATTTAGTTCATAATGTGACCGTTAGGATTTTCGGTGGGACCGACACGTCAACTTGGTGAGACCGATTTCGTTAGGGTTAGGGCATAACGTAATCTCGGTGAGACTGATTACACAAACTCGGTGAGACCGATTTTGGTAATATACAAACAGAGAGTTGGTCAGGCAAACTCAGTGGGACCGATTCGCTCATCTCGGTTGGACCGAAACGTTACGAAAAAGAAACAGAGTGTATGCATTGCAATCTCGATGGGACCGATCGCTCATCTCGGTTTGACCAAAACGTTACGAAGGGAAACAGAGAGATTACAATCCCATCTCGATGAGACCGAGATCCCTATCGATGAGACCGAAAAGACTAGGGTTTCTGGCAGTGGCTATGTCAACTGAACTCGGTGGCGCCGGATAGAAAGATTCGGTAGGGCCGAGTTTGACTTTTGGTTTGGGACATATGTGGATGTGAGAAAGTAGCTGAGGGTTTTGGAGCATATCACTAAGCACTTTGAGCAAGAAACTCATTAAGCAACACCTCACCCCCTCTTGATAGTATTGGCTTTTCCTATGGACTCAATGTGATCTTGGATCACTAAAATGAAAATGTAGAGTCTTGTGCTTTGACCTTGAGCCAATCTTTTGTCCTTAGCATTTTGAGGGGTCCACTTTTCTAATCCATGCCATGCCAATCATTGAGCTTTCCTGAAATGTTTATCTTGAAATAGCATTAGCTCAATGTGCTATATGTTGTTAGGAATTACCAAAACCACCCAGGGATAGTTGCACTTTCACTTGCTATTGTAAGAGATGGGCTGGTTGGGGAGAAAATCATATTCAAATTAACTGCAACTGAATTCCTAGGATCACAAACATGGGATCTAATCGAGCCAAACTTAATGGAAGATACTAGATGTGCATCAGATATTTGTTCCGTTAATCGTGGCAGATCTACAGGGGACTGCTGCACATCATCGTTGGTCACCATCGGCGAAGAGTTCACCGGAGTCTGAAGATGTTCGTCGTGATGTAGGGTATAGTCCGTATCATTTGAACAAGTGAGATCACCTCAGCCATAGCATGATAATGGTGACCTTTGCACACAGGATAGTTAATAAAAGTGGCAAAACGAATTATCTTGCATGGAATCTTTCACTCCAGCAGGAGCCATAGATGATTTCATCGGAGCATGACGAATAGCGTTTGTGGCCAACTTAACCCTATGCTTGGAAGGACTAACAATATTCCATTCTTGTTGACACTCATGCTGCCACAGACGGAACTCTTTGGTCCAATCTGGACCTCCATTCCCCCAAAGATGGAAGTGACACTTAAATTGCTGGCACACAAAATTCCTTTGATGTAGGATAAAAAAAACCAACCTATTTGCATGAATCGTGAAAAGAGAAAACTTGATCACGTAGAGAAGAAACCTTGAGATCAGAACAATAACCTCTAATGGTAGATTCCAAAGCGAGGGAAACATTTTCCTCATCCAAACGAAAAGAGTGTCTAGAAAAAGAGGCCACCATGATGAAATGACTAGATTCATGAGATGGATGTACCGTGCACTTGAAGTTAGTCCAGATCTCCCTCGAAAAGCCAAGCTAGGGGAGAAATCCAAACCAAGCAAGATGGCTGCATGAATATCCATCAAGATGCTAACCAGCAGATGCAGAAGGAGACACCGCGAGAGATTGCAGGATCAGATGGCAATTTCCACGGTGGAGTGTGGAGATCGCCGGATGGGTTCATGGCTAGGGTTTAGGAGGCGGGGCTGGGGGTGGAGATTCCATTCCGCTGTACTCTAACTCTTTTTCTTCATTAGTCATTAGGAAGAACTATCATTAGGGTTTGTTATGTACTGAGTGCTACCTTGTCACATCCCTAGTTCTGGTAATGCCTAGTGGTAGCATCTGGTGTTGCATCATGTCTACTTTTCTCAGAAAGTTGAAATGGAGATGACAGAACCCCCAGCACCCCCTTAATCCAACTAGGATTTACTAAAATCTTTTTCAATGAACCTGAAATGCCCTTCTAAAATGTTCATCATCTTTGCCTTGGTCTAGAACCTATGACAAAAATGGCGCACACTTTTCTAGGACATCATAAGGTCACTCGATTAAATCATATGTTATTTGCATTTGGAAATTTAAATGCTATAAAATATTTTAAATGTCCAAATAATCATAAACTAAAATGTTTACTGTTGGAAATATTCCATACTGTGGGCATGAGAAGTTTCATGATTTTTGAGTTAGTTTTAGTATTTTAATTAAAGCCACAAAGTTACAGAAGAAATAGAAAAGGAGAAATAAAGGAGAGAGAGAGAGAAACTTACCTGGCTTACCTGGCACCCCCAGCTGGCCCAACACTGTGCGACCCAGCCCGCCTGGTGCCTCCTGTCATCTTCCTCGTCGAGCCAGTAGGCAGAGCGTGTGGCTGCCACGCGCGCGCACACGCCGCCACCTCCTGCTTGCTGCCGCTTACCCGATGTCGCCCTGGACGCCTGCCGTGATGCCACGCACTTCCCCTCGACCCCTGCACCTCTCCCCTCTCTCCCAGGACCCCTTTCCCCTCCTCTGTTATCTTCCCAAATGGAGCTCGTCGATGCCGCTCGCCGTTGCCGTGGCCACCGAGCCCCCCTCGCCTAGCTAGGATGCCCAGCAGCTCCGCCACATCGCGCTACGCCTGTCCACAGAAGGAAGCCAGTCGGAGCACCCAGTAACGCCGCCATCACCGTCATCCCCTTCTTCGGCCTTCGAAGATCCGCCTCGCCGTCCCGGCGTCGTCCGACCTACCCCGAGCCCACCGAGACGCATGCTGCAACTGCTGTGAGGCCGCCGATATTTCCCCCCTACTACCATCGTCGGTTGCGTCCTCTAGCTGGTAGCCCCGCCGCATCCGTGAGCTCAGCGCGGGTGACCTCGTCTCCGCCATCGCTCTAGCATGCATTAGACGCGCCCGAGCGCATGGTCATGTTCCTGAAGACGCCAGGAGTCCAGAGGACTCCTTTTGTTAGCCACTAGTGCCATATAGCCTCATCCCACTCGATGTCTGAGCTCCGGTCGCCATTGCTGATGTCGCCGTAGTCACTAACGTCCACCTCGGGCCTCCCCGAGATCACCGTCGGAGGCGCCGCGATGCCAGCTTCCCGTAGAGACCAACCGCGGTTCAAACCGCGGCTTGTAGGCGAAACCCGAGCGGCTGCAGTGTGACTATGCCGCGTTTCTGGTTGCCGCCGGCGTATCTCCGGTGACGCTGACGTGGCACGTCATTAGCAACTGATGCCCCCGCTAATTAACCCCCTCTCTCACTGACATATGGGCCCCATGCCCTAATTAAACCTGGGATTTAATCCCTGTTTAATTTAGATTAAACTAGCCGGCCCCACCTGTCAGTTGGCCCTGCCACATCAACGTTGAGCTGGCCCCACTAGTCAGCCTCTGCTCCTGCCCTGTTACACTGACGTGCGGGCCCCACAGGTCAGGTTTGACCTGGACCGGACCTGTTGACTTGATGATGTCACACCGTCGTCGTGCCGACGTAGTAATGCTTTTCTAGGATTTTAAATAAATCATTAATGATATATTTATTTCAGAAAATGGTTAGAACTTCTAAAAATCATAGGAAATAAACCGTAGCTCATAATGAAATGAATTATATATGAAAAATTATCAGAAAAATCCAAAGAATCTGACTATGGCGTTTTCATGCATGTTCTAACAACTTAAAGTTGCTGTATAGGAAAATTTGAATTAATGGCATTTGAATATCCACATATGGAGTTTGAATTTGAATCTTGGATTCAAACCAACTCCATTTAAATCGTTGCTAGCTGCATTAGCTCAAACCACATCATATTGCCATGACACATTCATGCATCATATTGTTGCATTGCATTGATTGTGTTCTTTCTGTGTTTGCCGGTATCTGTCCCCCCTTAGTAGGCGTTGATCCGGAAATGAGATCGATTGCACCGATGAAGAACTATACTATCTTCAGAAGTGCCAGGCAAGCAAAACCCCTTGTTCATTCTGATACAATCCCACTCTCTCGCTCCTGCTCTCTTTTACTGCATTAGGACAACAATGATTCAACTGCTACATGCTGCGGTAGTTGAACCCCTTTCCTCTGCATGACCTGTCATTGCCACAGCAAATAGATGAAACCCACTAGCATGAGTAGGAGTTGTTTGAGCCCTGATGTGCCTACTCATTCAATCTTGTTGTCATGCCTGCTACTTCTTAGAGTTGAGTCAGGTCTGATTCATCGGGGATGGATTGGAGGTGTGTGAACATGTTCTACTGTTGAGAGCTAAGTGTGTGAACACGATTTGGTAAAGGTAGCGGTGAGAGGCCATGTAGGAGTACATGGTGGGTTGTCTCATTGAAACTGTCCACAGGAACTGAGTTCTGTGTTTGTGATCCATGAACAGCTACTACCACAAGTTGGGCCTGAAACCAATGGACCCTCTCGACTTATTAATCGCCTTGATCTCTGTCCGGGAGTTGCAACTAGTTTCTGGTGTTTGTAGGGTATGTGTTGGAGGCCGTGCGTAGCGCTGACCCTAGGGGTTGGCTATGATGCGGTAGATACACCGTGGCACGGTGTACCGGGCGCCCGTTTGGTGTCTCGAGAACCCTGCACACATTGTTTGGGGCTGTGAGCGAAACCTCGGCCTGATCTCCTCGTGGATGGAACCCGAATAGGCGATAAACCTGGACTAGAGACTTATGTGGTTAGTCAGGTCATGGTCGACACCCTCGCTGGGCTTCCGCTTGAAGGTTGTCGAGTACATGTCGTGTAAACGGCGATAAGTGGTGAAAGCGTGTGTGAAGAAGTACACCCCTGCAGGGTTAACATCATCTATCCGAATAGCCGCCTCCGCGGTAAAGGACCTTTGGGTTGCATGTAGAGTTCATAGACAAGTGAAAGTGGGTACTCTAAAATGCGCAAGATAAGCATGAGTGCTACGGATGGCGTTCTCGTAGGGAGACAGGAGCGGATCCATAGTGGTGTATTGATATGGTGAATATGTGGACTCGTGTGCGCCACCTCAAAGAGTTACTTGCAGTTGTAGTATAGGATAGACATTGAGTCAAAGTTGGCTTGCTGCAGTTAAACTCCACCTCCCCCTTTGTTGATACTGATGCATATGCAGATAGTTCTGATGTAAGTCTTGATGGGTACATTTGTACTCATGTTTGCCTAATTTATGTTTTTGCAGAGAGACTTCAGTCTTGCTAGTAGTTCCACGTGGACTTCGACGTTAGCTTGTTACCTCAGCTACGATCTTGTGCCCTAGATAGGGTCTTGTAGATAGTCAGGCTTCTTAGCCTTTTTCATTTGTAGTTCTCTGTACTCAGACAGGTTTATGCTTCCGCTTCATGCTTGAATGCTCTTTTTTTTGGGTCATGAGACCCATGTTTGTAATACTTGGTTCCTCGGAGCCTAATGAATACATACTTTGAGTCGTAGAATTTGGCTGTGATGCCATGTTGTATTTACACATATCGAGCATACTGTGTGTATGATTGAAATGCTTGGTATGTTTGGGATCCGACAACCTAGTTGTCTATCCTTGGTAGCCTCTCTTATGCGGAAATGTAGTCTGGTGCTTCCATTGAGCCATGGTAGTCTGCTGCAGCCCGGTTTACAGGAGTCGTGCTAGCCCAGTTACTGCTGCTCCGGAACACCTAGACTGGCCGGCATGTGTCCCACTTCGTTCCTGTGTCTGTCGCTTTGGGGAAATGTCACGTGGTGACTTCCGGAGTCCTGCTAGCCTGCTACAGCCCGGGTTCCTGGAGTCCTGTTAGCTCACTTGCTACAGCCCGGATTCACACGCTGATGACCGACACGTTCGAGGCTGGGTCATGTATGCCTGTCCCCATAAGTTAGTGCCACTTTGGGTTCACGACTAGTCATGTCGGCCCGGGTTCTTTGTCATATGGATGCTAGAGACACTATCATATATGTGAGCTAAAAGGCGCAAATGGTCCCGGGCCAGGTAAGGTGGCACCCGTGGAAATACGTGCGTGAGGCCGCAAAGTGATATGATGTGTTACATGCTAGATTGGTGTGACTTAGGATCGTGGTCCTGACAGCTTTGGTATCAGAGCCTAACTGCCTATAGGATTACCAAGCCAAACTGGTCGAAGTTGAGTCTAGAAATGCTTTAGTTATATAAGGGAATTGATTGTGGAAGGGAACGTAAGGCTCTTTTTACTTCTTATACCCTATGCCCTTCTGATCTGAGTCACCCTCTTCTTTTGTACGGGGATTAAGAACTAGGCTTTCTCATCTTCTATCAGGATCACGTGTTACTAATCTGTAGACTTATATGATTGTTGGTTTCAAGCCCGAGTTCTGTTCCTAGTACTTCTGTGAGTTGACAGTTGATCTCAGAACTTTGATATTGTGATGTTAGGTGGTTATGCCACCATTTTGCAGGATGTCTCAAATCATTTTGAGCATTTACAGCCGTTATGCTGTCCGAGTCATCCTAGGTTTCTAAATAGTCTGATGCATTTGCAAATCCCTTCCTTCCGTTCCCGATGTCCCTTTGGGCCAGTTCAACTACACTAATCGGTGAGTTGAGGTACTTTATTGCCTCGACATATATGTTGGAGCTATTATTATGAACCTAGGTGTCATAGGGAGTGACCTAGTAATCTAGCAATTCTTTGTATTCCCAGTGTGATCATTCTGGCCATTATTCTCAAAAGAATCCCGTGATGCCATTTAGTTAGTAGGCATTCTATTTCTGGGTTCTTGAACCCAAGATTCACTCCACTTCATTCGTGTAGATAGTGTTGCTCGTTCCTTTAGGATATTAGTGACCTTGTGATAGTCTTCCAAATACCATGAACCATCCTTGGCAGAAGTTCCTCGTTGAACCAAAAGATCACAACAAGAGTGTTCTCGATGAGTTCCCCATTCTATATTGTGACTCTGCCAATCCTAACTCTCTGCATGGGTTATCCGGAAGAAATATGTTGAATTTGTTCGGCATACTAATCCATGCATCCACAACTCAGAAAAACATATGTTCCTTTGAGTTGTCCCTCTTTAGTTGTCTTCTAACCTTCATCTATCAATTGATAGTCAAGAGTATGCGTGCATTCGTTCGTTGGTGCATATCATTCTTGTGGTCCGTCAAGTCATTCTAGTTCAGTATGACTAGGAGAAACAAACTCCAGTACCTCATCCATTTCTAGGATTGGGTCAAAGCAGTTGTATTCCGCAGATCAAATGCCAAACCAGCTTTTGTTCTGTTCTACCTTGGAGTATACCCTATTTATGTCAAGAATATCATAGGAATTGCACCATCTCTTATGAATTCTTGATGCAGTGATACTTCTCACAATCATCATTCATTCCTCGGTCCTCGTGTTGTTGTAACAGGAATGCCGACAAGTGAATTGTGATGTGTGAAATCAATACTCGGAGCAACTCGTTGCTTGGTAGTAAATGGACATTATTCTCTTTCTTAGCGTGTTGGTTACTGAATCATAATTCCAAGATTGATCGTGCAACCTAGTCCTTATTTCTGGTGCATTCTTCGATCGATGAGTTAGGATTTTGCCAAACCCTTGCTCTTTTAATCATGTCATCCTGCCTTGAAAGGCAAGATTGTTCTCGAGCTTAATAACATATCGGTGGTTCGTGATTTTCCGGATATCTTCACGGAAGTATCACCAGGTTGTTCCCTGGCTGTGATGTTGAGTTCGTGATCAAGTTGGTTTCTTATAAACGACCCCTTCTCCAAGAATCTGTGTTGGATACCCCTGAGCTAGTTGGTTAAGCTAAACAATAAGTTGGAGAGTTTGAAGATAAAAAGCTTTGCCGAATTTGGTTCTTTCTGAAGGGACATCTTTGTGTTTGTGCGTGTGTTAAAGAAAGATGATATCTTCACCAATTGGTCCTCGTGATCAGTTGTTGGATCTATTGTCTTGTCAAAACTTTGACTTGAGTATGGGCTATCGTCAAGTCAAATCAGAACCAACGATGTTCGTAATGTTGTCTTACTCGTGGTTGATCCCTCGAGCATACACCATTACATCTTTTGGTCTGACCAATGCCATCACCGTGTTCACATAATGGTGGGAGTCCAATGACATGGAAATTCCGATGAGTTGCTATTGAGTCCATCAGCAGCATTTTGTCTCCTCCATGAATCATGTTGAACATTAAGCTAGTGTTGGAAACTTTTATAAGCATTATCTTCATGTCCCGTTCGTGAAGCATATGTTGGATGAAAGAAGTGACTCAATCTCATTCATGTGCATTCGAAGCAAGTTGCCGCCGTGAATTTGAGAAAGTTAGTTTTGCTTCCCCTGGAATCGTCCCAAGTTAGTCACGCATGTGTGAAGTATTCTGTGGTTTGGTAGATTAATTACCTCCATTCCATATGTATTCCCAACACACTAAGCCACCGACTAATTTGTTCAGGGAGAAGAAGTTTCTTCATAAGAGCTAATCATATGACTTATGCAAGGACTTCGATATCCTTGATGATGGTTCCCAACTAGGACTCGGTAGTGTTTCATTGTAAGAGTACTATGCGGTCATGCTTGTCTGGGACATCATGTTCACATGTGTTTAGCAGAACCAGCTCATGTTTTGGAGCTTAGTACCATAATCCATTTCCCGAGAATCTCGCAACGCCATCTCGTCGATTTGTGTTGCAAACTTTCATTTTTCTTTATGGACTTGATGAGTCTGGAATATCCTGACACCAACCAGATCTGAATCTCAGGCAGATATGATGGTTGGAACGTGACCCAAGAACTATAATATTGGTCCCTATGTAACCCGGTAAAGTGGATGATATGGCCAACACACCCAGCCGGACGACATATTATTGTAGTATCTTGATTGAGGAAGTTGGCCACCTCCCCATAAGGATCTCATAGGATATACCCCATAAGTTGCTCCTTAGGGATTCTTGTGTTCCCGAAGTCTGACCTTTTACTTGATGTCCTAGATACCAAACCATATCAATAAATGGGTTACGCTAGCACATCAAGGAGAACATTAGAAGCGGAGTGCTAAATGTCTCTCGGTCGATCATCCAGATTCTGTTTCCTTGGCCTCGTTAAGGTGAAATCTGAGAAGGTTTTAGCTTCCTTTGCATCTGCATCGTCCATCACCATTCATCATGGTAGTATGTTGTGTTGCCAGGATCCTTGACACGGATATTGGTAAAACCTTGATGAATATGGAAATGCTCAAGTTCTTGAGAGCACGCGCAAGCACTAGGTTTTATCGTTGGCATTAATTGGGATTTGCTCCCGGTTTCCTCGATTATGTTATAACCTTTCCAAACAGTAGGCTCACTCTCTACTGTTGGGTTTCTCCCCAGTTACTAGAATCATTCCCAGCATTTGCATTTTATTCCCATCTTGCATCGCCGTTGTGCCATCCTACCACGGGTTCCATCCATTTCCAATGATAAGTAGAGATCATCCATTACGTTGTCTTCAACAAGGTAGTCCACATCATCCATTCTAGTCAGGGTATGTCATTCTTTCGAGCTCCTTCAAACGATTGCTCGAGATTTACCCTAGGCTGGTATAGAGAATTTTATTGATCTCTGAATCAAAAGTAATTCTTTTTGCCACTGAAGGGATAATTCTACGAGTCATCCTTCTCTAGGGTGTCTCGTTATGGTATCATGGCGACTCAAATCCTCGCTACGTTGACAATCGTTCACCACCCTCTTAGATGTGGAATTGTTGTCTACCTAGTGAACCCTCGTCATCTGTTCCACTCCATCTCGCTGGATGTGTGCTTCTTGTCTCAGCTCGAGAGATGTTGCTATGTCTCATTCCGTGAGTTGATCCTGAGTTGTTCGATCTTCGAGAAGATCGATCCTTCTAGAGTTTCCTTTTCCTCTCATTGTGATGTTGGCTAGAGTTCTCAGAGCAAGACGACGAGACAAAGATGGTGATTTAATCAACGCCTTTATGAAGTGCAATTTGGATCGTGAAGATTGTGTTAGCTTGTGTCCCTCTGTCTTCTTACCTCACGACTTGAATCTTGGGACGAGATTCTTGTTTAGTAGGGGTGAGTTGTCACATCACTAGTTCTAGTAATGCCTAGTGCTAGCATCTGGTATTGCATCATGTCTACTTTTCTCAGAAAGTTGAAATGGGGATGACAGAACCCCCAGCACCCCATCAATCCAACTAGGATTTACCAAAATCTATTTCAATGAACCTGAAATGCCCTTCTAAAATGTTCATCATCTTTGCCTTGGTCTAGAACCTATGACAAAAATAGTGCACACTTTCCTAGGACATCATAAGGTCACTGGATTAAATCATATGTTATTCGCATTTGGACATTTAAATGCTATAAAATATTATAAATGTCCAAATAATTATAAACTAAAATGTTTACTATTGGAAATATTCTATACAGTGGGCATGAGAAGTTTCATGATTTTTGAGTTAGTTTTAGTATTTTAATTAATGCCACAAAGTTACAGAAGAAATAGAAAAAGAGAATTAAAGGAGAAAGAGAGAAACTTGACTGGCTTACTTGGCACCCCCAGCCGGCCCAACACTGCGCGGCCTAGCCCGCCTGGTGCCTCCTGTCGTCTTCCTCCCCGAGCCAGTAGGCAGAGCGTGTGGCTGCCACGCGCGCGCACACGCTGCCCCCTCCTGCTTGCTGTCGCTTTCCCGACATCGCCCTGGACGCCTGCCGTGATGCCACGCACTTCCCCTCGACCCCCGCACCTCTCCCTTCTCTCCCAGGACCCCTTTCCCCTCCTCTGCTCTCTTCCTGAATGGAGCTCGTCGACGCCGCTCGCTGTTGCCATGGCCACCGAGCCCCCCTCGCCTAGCTAGGATGCCCAGCAGCTCCGCCACCTCGCGCTACGCCTCTCCACAGAAGGAAGCCAGTCAGAGTGCCCTGTAACGCCGCCATCGCTGTCATCCCCTTCTTTGGCCGCCGAAGATCCGCCTCGCCGTCCCGGCATCGTTCGACCTTCCCCGAGCCCACCGAGACGCATGCTGCAACGCTGTGAGGCCGCCCATCTTTTCCCCTTACTCCCATCGTCGGTTGCGTCCTCTAGCTAGTAGCCCCGCCGCATCCGTGAGCTCACCACCGGCGACCTCGTCGCTGCCATCGTTCTAGAGACGCGCCCAAGCGCATGGTCATGTTCCTAAAGATGCCAGAAGTCCAGAGGACCCCTTTGGTTAGCCACTAGTGCCCTATAGCCTCATCCCGCTCGACGTCCGAGCTCCGGTCACCGTTGTTGATGTCGCAGGCATCGCTACCGTCCACCTCGGGCCTCCCCGACATCACCGTCGGAGGCGCCACGATGTCAGCTTCCCACAGAGACCAACCGCGGCTCAAACCACGGCTTGTAGGCGAAACACGAGCCGCTGCAGTGTGACTCCGCCGCGTTTCTGGTCGTCGCCGGTGTATCTCCGTTGACGCTGACGTTGCACGTCATTAGCAACTGATGCCCCCGCTAATTAACCCCCTCTCTCACTGACATATGGGCCCCATGCCCTAATTAACCCTGGGATTTAGTCCCTATTTAGTTTAGATTAAACCAGCTGGCCCCACCTGTCAGTTGACCCTGCGACGTCAATGTTGACCTGGCCGCACTAGTCAGCCTCTGCTCCTGCCCTGTTACACTAACGTGCGGGCCGCATAGGTCGGGTTTGACCTGGACCACCCCTGTTGACTTGATGACGTCACATCGTCGTCATGCTGACGCAGTAATGCTTTTCTGGGATTTTAAATAAATCATTAATGATTTATTTATTTCAGAAAATGGTTAAAAACTTCTAAAAATTATAGTTTATAAACCGTAGATTAGAATGAAATAAATTATATATGAAAAATTATCAGAAAAATCCAAAGAATCTGAATACGGAATGTTCATGCTTGTTTGAACAACTTAAAGTTGTTGTATAAGACAATTTGAATTAATGGCATTTGAATATCCACATATGGAATTTGAATTTGAATCTTGGATTCAAACCAACTCCATTTAAATCGTTGCTAGCTGCATTAGCTCAAACCACAGCATATTGCCATGTCACATTCATGCATCATATTGTTGCATTGCATTGATGTGTTCTTTCTGTGTTTGCTGGTATCTGTCCTCCCTCAGGAGACGTTGATCCGGCGATGAGATCGATGACACCGATGAAGAACTATACTATTTTCAGAAGAGCCAGGCAAGCAAAACGCCCTTGTTCATTCCGATACAATCCCACTCTCTCGATCCTGCTCTCTTTTACTGCATTAGGACAACAACGATTCAACTGCTACATGCTGCGGTAGTTGAACCCCTTTCCTCTGCATGACCTGTCATTGCCACAGTAAATAAATGAAACCCACTAGCATGAGTAGGAGTTGTTTGAGCCCTGATGTGCCTAATCATTCATGCTTGTTGTCATGCCTACTACTGCTTAGAGTTGAGTCAGGTCTGATTCATCGGGGATGAATTGGAGGTGTGTGAACATGTTCTACTGTTGAGAGCTAAGTGTGTGAACACGATTTGGTAAAGGGAGCGGTGAGAGGGCATGTAGGAGTACATGGTGGGTTGTCTCATTGAAACCATCCTCAGGAACTGAGTTCTGTTTTTGTGATCCATGAACAACTACTACCATGCGTTGGGGTCGAAACCAATGGACCCTCTTGACTTATTAATCGCCTTGATCTCTGTCTAGGAGTTGCGACTAGTTTCTGGTGTTTGTAGGATATGTATTGGAGACCCTGCGTAGCGCTGACCCTAGTGGTGGGCTATGATGCGGTAGATACACCGTGGCACGGTGTACCGGGCGCCCGTTTGGTGTCTCGAGAACCCTGCACACATCGTTTGGGGCTGTGAGCGAAACCCCGGCCGGATCTCCTCGCGGATGGAACCCGAATAGGCGATAAACCTGGACTAGAGACTTGTGTGGTTAGTCAGGTCGTGGCCGACACCCTCGCTAGGCTTCCGCTTGAAGGTTGTCAAGTACATGTCGTGTAAACGGCGATAAGTGGTGAAAGCGTGTGTGAAGAAGTACACCCCTGCGGGGTTAACATCATCTATTCGAATAGCCGCGTCCGCGGTAAAGGACCTCTGGGTTGCCTGTACAGTTCATAGACAAGTGAAAGTGGATACTCTAAAATGCGCAAGATAAGCGTGAGTGCTATGGATGGCGTTCTCGTAGGGAGACGGGAGCGGATCCATAGTGGTGTATTGTTATGGTGAATACGTGGACTCGTGTGCGCCACCTCAAAGAGTTACTTGCAGTCGTAGTATAGGATAGCCACTGAGTCAAAGCTGGCTTGCTGCAGTTAAACTCCACCTCCCCCTTTGTTGATACTGATGCATATGTAGATAGTTCTGATGTAAGTCTTGATGGGTACATTTGTACTCACGTTTGCCTAATTTATGTTTTTGCAAAGAGACTTCAGTCTCGCTAGTAGTTCCGTGTGGACTTCGACGTTAGCTTGTTACCTCAGCTACGATCTTGTGCCCTCGGCAGGGTCTTGTAGATAGTCAGGCTTCTCAGCCTTTTTCATTTGTAGTTGTGTGTACTCAGACAGGTTTATGCTTCCGCTTGATGTTTGAATGCTCTGTATGTTGGTTCATGAGACCCATGTTTGTAATACTTGGTTCCTCGGAGTCTAATGAATAAATACTTTGAGTCGTAGAGTTTTGTTGTGATGCCATGTTGTATTTACAGATATCGAGCATATTGTGTGTATGATTGAAATGCTTGGTATGTGTGGGATCTGACAATCTAGTTGTCTATCCTTGGTAGCCTCTCTTATGGGGAAATGTAGTCTGGTGCTTCCACTGAGCCATGGTAGTCTACTGCAGCCTGGTTTACCGGAGTCCTGCTAGCCCAGTTACTACTGCTCCAGAACACCTAGACTGGCCGGCATGTGTCCCACTTCGTTCCTATGGCTGTCCCTTTGAGGAAATGTCACGCAGTGACTTCCAGAGTCTTGCTAGCCTGCTACAGCCCGGGTTCCTGGAGTCCTGTTAGCCCAGTTGCATCAGCCCGGATTCACACACTGATGACTGACACGTTCGAGGCTGGGTCGTGTATGCATGTCCCCGTAAGTTAGTGCCACTTTGGGTTCACGAATAGTCATGTAGGCCCGGGTTCTTTGTCATATGGATGCTAGCAACACTATCATATACGTGAGGCAAAAGGCGCAAACGGTCCCGGGCCAGGTAAGGTGGCACCCGTGGAAATACCGTGCGTGAGGCCGCAAAGTGATATGATGTGCTACATGCTAGATTGGTGTGACTTAGGATCGGGGTCCTGACATACCTACACTTAATGGTTCAGATGTATTTCAGTAATCTTTAGTACCTGTAAAGTTCACAGGGTTTCAAAATTCCGGCCCTAGGTACAGACACCAGTCACGTTGGATTCTTGGTCATAGTGACATTGACCCAGGTTACTATTGCAGGCCAGGTTTATTGACAATTTTACTTTTCTTTCTTACTCATTCGATATGATATCCAATTATTCACATCGATTAGTTGCAAACAGTAAGTGCTAGACCAACTTCTTGATTCAGATTTCGGGCGGTCTCTTACTGCAGTTACAATTTTGCGTACTTGTCCTAGTAAGCTCACAAGTAATGATCGATTAACTACCTCTATGCTTGCCTTGTCATATTTGTTGTCAATATTATTTTAGGGTGGAACACCCTGTTTCAAAATACTGGAACCGCGGACATGAGTGAATAGTATTTCTCTATGTGATCTCTTCCATCATGTGTGGGCAATGAACACTGCATTGTAGAAGAAAGAAAGTGTCATACGCACCGTTTACATAGACTATGATCGTTTACATGGAATACAATCTACCTACTTGCTTTGTGTCGCACTACCAGCACTAAACCCTTGAAGATAAACATTATGCCACTCATAATTCCTTAGTTTATTTGCTCAAATACTAATTTGATATTATTCTAATGTTCCTACTTCAGTTTTGAAATGTGTGTCTGTCTGTTATAGAGACATAAGAGGTTTGTATTTCTATGTGTGGTCTAGTCAGCACAGTTGGGGGTGAACTTTGTATATGCAGGGGTTTGTAGGGAGACACTCTTCGAGTTGAATCCGCAACGCATTCCATAGATAACCTGACTACTTTTTATGTTTACATGAATCTCAGATACTGAACATCATCATAATGATTATGAGCTTGCGCGCATGAAAAGAATAAAGCAGAATAAAGCCATGGTTGCAAACTTGGCATTAAGGGACTAAAATCAAGTCTGGATGCAATGCAATGCAAACGCTCTCACCCTACAGATTCATGCTCATAATATGATCCTAACAATAATACTGAGCTAGAGGGAGACCTATGTCAATGTAGCTCCCTAGTGGAGGAGTCAGAGGTAGATGCCCTACCTTATTCACCCATCAAGGTGCTTGCTCTAACTTTCCAAGGTTATATTGGTCGCACATATCTTGCAACTGATGCTTTGCATTGCTTCTACTTTGTTGCACTGCCATTAGCTTAGTCTACACATCGTGTATGTGAATACGCCCTGCCTATCCATTTTCAGTACATATTCCATATGTCATCATACCATATTTATCCATTCAAATATTGTTCTTCTGTATCAGATGTTCAAAAGGAAGAGGGAGATTGCTGATAGCGGAGGAGCACGAACAAAGTATTTGGAAAAGGTAGTGACACCTGATCAAGCAAATAGCCTATTAGGTGTTGTTGCAATATCACTAGACCCAGAAAACACGGCCACAACTCTAGCGCACTCTAGCCCTACTACACTGGCCATCTCTGATGCCCCAACTCAGCAGAACCCAACTACAACAAACACTATGATGATGCCAATTGACAGAGCACCAGCTCTACGATGCAAAACCCCCATTCCAGCAAAGAGTACAACAAATCTATTTGCCAAATCCCTTTTCGAATGAGAGAGAGCCCCAATTGCAGCAAATAGGACTCCTGTTCCAGTTCTTCCTAGTTTAGAAGACGAAGCTTATATTGTTGTCAGGACCTTTGTGCGCATCTTTCCTTCATGGAATGATTATACAACAGACAAAGAACAATTTCCAATCTTCCTCCGCAACTTACGCGTAAGTAATGTACTAATGTTCTTCATGGTAATTACTGCATATATTCCTGCTGACAGAAGACACAAGATTTCATTCTTTTAAATAGGCAAGGACCAAACTGGATAGTCAAGACGAGCAAGGGTTGGTTGCGCTTTTCAAGTACTCGTTGATGAAGTATCGTTCCTACCTGAGGCAAGCGCACTTCGATGGCGAGGCTCTAAACAAAATTTCTGTAAAGTCTCCAGTGCTACATTTATCAGATATTGACTGGAATAATCTTGTTACACATTGGTCTCGTTTGCAGCATAAGATACTGTCTATGATATCACATCATAGTTTGAACTACAATTCGTCATGTGCCTTAATGTCTCACTTGTACGAAAACTATTTGTAGAAGAACATTCATTCTCAAGGGACCATAGAATCTCGCAACTATACCGCACACTGCATTGCTCTTGTGAGTACCCCTTGCCCTATATGACCATACTTACTTCCATAGATGGTCGATTATGTAGCATCACTGCACATGTTAGCCTCGTTATCCTCCATTTGGCGGACATTATAAGATCTGTATCACCTCTTACATAAATTTAGAATCAACCCAATGCTTTTGAAGAGGTCTAGCTCCACAGTCCTCTTGTAAGGATTGAACATCGTCTATCACTGTACTTATATTAACAGCTACTCCTTCGGTCCCATAATATAAGATTGTTTTGTACAGTACATCAGTGTTCAAAACACTCTTATATTATGGGAAGAGGGACTGGTTCATTGTGTAGTATTCTGCATCTTATCTCTCTTGCCCACCATTTACAAAAAATAACAGATCTAAATTTAATCTTACCAAAATGTTGAATACATAGACAATGCCAGTGCAGAAGTGTAGCCCATTGCTCTTGCCAGTATATTTTGTCCTATAACACTTGTACTTCCAAGGACTGGTAGTTGATTATGTAGCATCAATCTGCATCTTACACTACAAAAAAAAGATACATCTGTGACCTTTTGGGCCGAATGAATTTTTTTCTGTCATGCTTATGAGACTTCTATGACGATAATTGTGACAAAACCCGATATCATCATAGATGTGGTGGGCTCCAACTTCTATGACAAAAAATCATGACAGAAAATGGGCTTTTCGTCCTGGGCGGGCCGGAGATGCGCCTCCCGGTTGGGGGTTGGATGAACAGGACCTCGTGGTGTTGCTGCTAGATGAACAGGACCCCGATCGATCAAGCTGGTTGGGTGGTGGATGAAAAGGACCTCGTGGAGGGCTGGATGAACAGGACCCTGCTACCTCTTGAGCACTGCGTTGGATTTCCCCGAAGAGGAGAGGATGATGCAGCAAAGTAGCGTAAGTATTTCCCTCAGTTTTTGAGAACCAAGGTATCAATCCAGTAGGAGGCCACGCACAAGTCCCTCGTACCTGCACATAACAATAGCTCCTCGCAACCAACGCGATTAGGGGTTGTCAATCCCTTCACGGTCACTTACAAGAGTGAGATCTGATAGAGATGATAAATAATATTTTTGGTATTTTTGGTATAGAGATGCAAAGTAAAAAAGTAAAAGTCAAAGTAAAAACAAAGCAAGTATTAAAGTGATGGAGATTGATATGATGAGAATAGACCCGGGGGCCATAGATTTCGCTTGTGGCTTCTCTCAAGAGCATAAGTATTCTACGGTGGGTGAACAAATTACTGTTGAGCAATTGACAGAATTGAGCATAGTTATGAGTATATCTAGGCATGATCATGTATATAGGCATCACATCCGAGACAAGTAGACCGAAACGATTCTGCATCTACTACTAGTACTCCACTCATCGACCGCTATCCAGCATGCATCTAGAGTATTAAGTTAAAAACAGAGTAACGCCTTAAGCAAGATGACATGATGTAGAGGGATAAATTCATGCAATATGATAAAAACCCCATCTTGTTATCCTCGATGGCAATAATACAATACATGCCTTGCAACCCTTTACATCCTTGGGTAAGGACACATAAGATTGAACCCAAAGCTAAGCACTTCTCCCATTGCAAGAACTACCAATCTAGTTGGCCAAACCAAACGGATAATTCGAAGAGACTTGCAAAGATAACCAATCATACATAAAAGAATTCAGAGAAGATTCAAATATTATTCATAGATAATCTGGATCATAAATCCACAATTCATCGGTCTCAACAAACACACCGCAAAAAGAAGATTACATCGAGTAGATCTCCACGAGAGAGGGGGAGAACATTGTATTGAGATCCAAAAAGAGAGAATAAGCCATCTAGATACTAGCTATGGACCCGAAGGTCTGAAGTAAACTACTCACACTTCATCGCAGGGGCTATGGTGATGATGTAGAAGCCCTCCGTGGTGGATGCCCCCTCGTGAGCTCCTAACAGGCCCCAAGATGGGATCTCGTGGACACAGAAAGTTGCGGCGGTGGAATTATGTT
Source organism: Aegilops longissima (assembly GCA_021605205.1). Lineage (NCBI taxonomy): Eukaryota > Viridiplantae > Streptophyta > Magnoliopsida > Poales > Poaceae > Aegilops > Aegilops longissima. The sequence goes on from CM038679.1 coordinate 193,854,369, forward strand.
TTGGCTCCGTGTCTCGATCGTTTGAAGTGCGTGGTATATATAGGAGGAAGGAGTACGTCGGTGGAGCAATAGGGGGCCCACGAGGCAGGGGGGCGCCCCCCACCCTTGTGACCGCCTCTTTTGTTCCTTGGAGTAGGGTCCAAGTCTCCTGGATCACGTTCGGTGAGAAAATCACGTTCCCGAAGGTTTCATTCCGTTTGGACTCCGTTTGATATCCCGTTTCTTCTAAACACTGAAATAGGCAAAAAACAGCAATTCTGGGCTAGGCCTCCGGTTAATAGGTTAGTCCCAAAAATAATTTAAAAGTGGAAAATAAAGCCCAATATAGTCCAAAACAATAGATAAAGTAGCATGGAGCAATCAAAAATTATAGATACGTTGGAGACTTATCAGGCGTCCCCAAGCTTAATTCCTGCTCGTCCTCGAATAGGTAAATGATAAAAAGAGAATTTTTGATGCGGAGTGATACTTTGGCATAATTTCAATGTAAATCTTCTTAATTGTGGTATGAATATTCAGATCCGAATGAATACAAAATAAAAGTTCATATTGATAAAAGAAATAGTAATACTTCAAGCATACTAATCAAAGTAATCATGTTTTCTCAAAATAGCATGGCAAAAGAAAGTTCATCCCTACAAAATCATATAGTTAGGCTATGCTTCATTTTCGTCACACAAAGATGTTCCCAACTTCTATACCCCCAATGAAAAGCCAAGCAATTGTTTCATACTTAAATAATCTCAAACTTTTTCAACCTTCACGCAATACATGAGCGTGAGCCATGGATATAGCACTATGGGTGGAATAGAATATGATGATGGGGATTGTGTGGAGAAGACAAAAAGGAGAAAGTCTCACATTGACGAGGATAATCAACGGGCTATGGAGATGCCCATCAATTGATGTCAACATGAGGAGTAGGGATTGCCATGCAACGGATGCACTAGAGCTAATGAATGCTCAACAAAAGAAAACTAGTGGGTGTGCATCCAACTTGCTTGCTCACGAAGACCTAGGGCATTTGAGGAAGCCCATCGTAGGAATATACAAGACAAGTTCTATAATGAAAAATTCCCACTAGTATAAAAAGACAACTTATGAGACTCATTACATGAAAAACAAGGTGCTACTTTCAAGCACAATATATGAGACTCACTACATGAAAAACAAGGTGCTACTTGAAGCACAAGTGTGGAAAAAGAGATAGTAACATTGCCCTTTTTATTTATTTATTTTTTGGGCCTTCCTTTTTTTTGGCCTTTCTCTTTTTGTGGGCAATGCTCTAATAATGTTGATCATTAAACTTCTATTGATTACAACATAAGTATTACAACTCGAAACTAGAACAAGATATAACTCTATATGAATGCCTCCGGCGGTGTACCGTGATGGTGCAATGAATCAAGAGTGACATGTATGAAAGATAATGCATGGTGGCTTTGCCACAAATATGATGTCAACTACATGATCATGCAATGGCAATATGACAAAAGTAAAGTATGTCATGATGATGATGAACGGAACGGCGGAAAGTTGCATGGCAATACATCTCGGAATGGCTATGGAAATGCCATAATAGGTAGGTATGGTGGCTGTTTTGAGGAAGATATAAGGAGGTCTATGTGTGATAGAGCGTATCATATCACGGGGTTTGGATGCACCGGTGAAGTTTGCACCAACTCTCCAAGGTGAGAAAGGGCAATGCAGTGCATCAAGAGGCTAGCAAAGGCGGAAAGGTAAAAGTGCGTATAATCCATGGACTCAACATTAGTCAAAAGAACTCATATACTTATTGCAAAAATTTAGAAGTCATCAAAAATCAAGTACTACGCGCATGCTCCTAGGGGGATAGATTTGTAGGAAAAGACCATCGCTCATCCCCGACCGCCACTCATAAGGATGCACAAGCCAGGTACACTTCATGTTTCAAATTTGTTACACAACTTTAACCATACGTGCATGCTACGGGATTTGCTAACTTCAACACAAGCATTCTTTCAATTCATAATCACCCAACTAGCATGACTTTAATATTACTACCTACATATCTCAAAACAATTATCAAGCATCAAACTTTTCTTAGTATTCAACGCACTCAAAAGAAAGTTTCACATATCTTGAATACCAAGTATATTCATTTTAAGCAAATTACCATGCTATTAACGACTCTCAAAATAATCTAAGTGAAGCATGAGAGATAAATAGTTCCTTTAAAACAAATCCACCACCGTGCTCTAAAAGATCTAAGTGAAGCACTAGAGCAAAAATTATCACGCTCAAAAGATATAAGTGAAGCACTATGAGCAAAACTATCAAGCTCAAAAGATATAAGTGAAGCACAAAGAGTATTCTATCAAATTCCAATTTATGTATGGCTCTCTCAAAAGGTGTGTACAGCAAGGATGATTGTGGTAAACTAACAAGAAAAGACGCAAATAATACAAGACGCTCCATGCAAAACACATATCATGTGGTGAATAAAAATATAGCTCCAAGTAAATTACCGATGGAAGTAGACGAAAGAGGGGATGCCTTCCGGGGCATCCCCAAAATTTGACTTTTTGGTGTCCTTGGATTATCTTGGGGGTGCCATGGGCATCCCCAAGCTTATGCTCTTGCCACTCCTTGTTACATAATCCATCAAAAGAATTTACCCAAAACTTGAAAACTTCACAACACAAAACTCAATAGAAATCTCGTGAGCTCCGTTAGAGAAAGAAAACAAAAGACTACTTTAATGTACTGTAATGAACTCATTCTTTATTTATATTGGTGATAAACCTACTGTATTCCAACTTCTCTATGGATTATAAACTATTTTACTATCCATAGATTCATCAAAATAAGCAAACAACACACGATAAACAGAATCTTTCAAAAACAGAACAGTCTGTAGTAATCTGTAACTAACGCAAACTTCTGGAACTCCAACAAAATTACCAAAATTAGACGATTTTTTTATTGATTAGCAGCAATTGGAATCAGTATTATATCATGTTCTGGTGATTTTTAATAATTCGGGCACTGAGCGCAAAGTTTCTGGAAATTACAGCAAGATCAAATAACTATCATCCAAGAAGATCCAATAGGTCTAGCTTGGCACAAACACTAATTAAAAGATAAAACCACATCTAAACAGAGGCTAGATGAATTATTTATTACTAAACAGAAGCAAAAGCATAAAAACTAAATATAAAATTGGGTTGCCTCCCAACAAGCGCTATCGTTTAACGCCCCTAGCTATGCATAAAAGCAAGGATAGATCTAGGTATTGCCATCTTTGGTAGGCAATCCATAGGTGGCTCTCATGATAGATTCATATGGTAATTTTATTTTATTTCTAGGAAAGTGTTCCATGCCCTTCTTTAAGGGAAATTGGAATCTAATATTCCCTTCCTTCATATCAATAATTGCACCAATCGTTCTAAGGAAAGGTCTACCAAGAATAATAGGACATGAAGGATTGCAATCTATATCAAGAACGATAAAATCTACAGGCACATAATTCCTATTTGCAACAATAAGAACATCATTAATTCTTACCATATGCTTTTTAATAGTGTAATCCGCAAGATGCAAGTTTAGAGAGCAATCATCAAAGTCACGGAAATCTAGCAAATCACACAAAGTTTTGGGGATAGTAGAGACACTAGCACCCAAATCACACAAGGCATGAAACTCATAATTTTTAATTTTAATTTTAGTAGTAGGTTCCCACTCATCATAGAGATTTCTAGGGATAGAGACTTTCAACTCAAGTTTTTCTTCATAAGATTGCATCAAGGCATCAACAATGCGTTCGGTAAAGGCCTTATTTTGACTATAAGCATGAGGAGAATTTAGCAGGGATTGCAACAAGGAAATAGAATCAATTAAAGAGCAATTTTCATAATTAAATTCCTTGAGATCCAATATAGTGAGTTTAGCAACATCTAGGTTTTTATTTCTTTCAATACCACTTTTATCAATTTCATCATCAAGATCTAAAAACTCCGAATTCTTAGAACGCCTTCTAGGTAAAGGAAGATCATATTCAGTTTCATAAAGATTCATATTGCAAAACAAAGATTTAATGGGGGACACATCAATAACTTTTAGATCTTCATCTTGATTTTCATAGGAATTCGGTTTAGCGTCCATCTTATTGACTAAGGTAGCCTGCATATCCAAAATTTGGGCGGTCAACTTTTCAAGACGAGCAATTTGGGATCTTATACCATCAAATTCTTTAGACATATCATCGAGCTCTTTATTCATATAATTCATAAAACCTTTTTGTTCCTTAAGCTCGTTTCTAAAGAAATTATTATGTTCGAATTGCAAAACCAAAAACTTCCTGACATTGGTTTCGATCTCCTCTAACCTTTTAAGGTGAAGATCACCAAATCTAGGTAGAGCCATCGCGACAAACAAGCAATCCAACACACGAGCAAACAAAAGGCAACGAGAAAAAGGGCAAACGGAGAAAAAGAGGAGGAGATTGGGAAAGAGAGAGCGAATAAAACGGCAAGGGTGAAGTGGGGGAGAGAAAAACGAGAGGCAAATGGCAAATACTGTAATGCGAGAGATGGGGATTGTGATAGATACTTGGTATGTCTTGACTTGCTCTTGCATGAGCCTCCCCGGCAACGGCGCCAGAAATTCTTCTTGCTACCTCTTGAGCACTGCGTTGGATTTCCCCGAAGAGGAGAGGATGATGCAGCAAATTAGCGTAACTATTTCCCTCAGTTTTTGAGAACCAAGGTATCAATGCAGTAGGAGGCCACGCACAAGTCCCTCATACCTGCACAAAACAATAGCTCCTCGCAACCAACGCGATTAGGGGTTGTCAATCCCTTCACGGTCACTTACGAGAGTGAGATCTGATAGAGATGATAAATAATATTTTTGGTATTTTTGGTAGAGAGATGCAAAGTAAAAAAGTAAAAGGCAAAGTAAAAACAAAGCAAGTATTAAAGTGATGGAGATTGATATGATGAGAATAGACCCGGGGGCCATAAGTTTCACTAGTGGCTTCTCTCAAGAGTATAAGTATTCTACGGTGGGTGAACAAATTACTGTTGAGCAATTGACAGAATTGAGCATAGTTATGAGTATATCTAGGCATGATCATGTATATAGGCATCACGTCCGAGACAAGTAGACCGAAACGATTCTGCATCTACTACTATTACTCCACTCATCGACCGCTATCCAGCATGCATCTAGATTATTAAGTTAAAAACAGAGTAACGCCTTAAGCAAGATGACATGATGTAGAGGGATAAATTCATGCAATATGATAAAGACCCCATCTTGTTATCCTCGATGGAAACAATACAATACGTGCCTTGCAACCCTTTACATCCTTTGGTAAGGACACATAAAGATTGAACCCAAAGCTAAGCACTTCTCCCATTGCAAGAACTACCAATCAAGTTGGCCAAACCAAATGGATAATTCGAAGAGACTTGCAAAGATAACCAATCATACATAAAAGAATTCAGAGAAGATTCAAATATTATTCATAGATAATCTGGATCATAAACCCACAATTCATCGGTCTCAACAAACACACTGCAAAAAGAAGATTACATCGAATAGATCTCCACGATAGAGGGGGAGAACATTGTATTGAGATCCAAAAAGAGAGAAGAAGCCATCTAGCTACTAGCTATGGACCCGAAGGTCTGAAGTAAACTACTCACACTTCATCGCAGGGGCTATGGTGATGATGTAGAAGCCCTCCATGGTGGATGCCCCCTCGTGAGCTCCTAACAGGCCCCAAGATGGGATCTCGTGGATCTGAAAGTTGCGGCGGTGGAATTAGGTTTTGGCTCCGTGTCGATCGTTTGAAGTGCGTGGGTATATATAGGAGGAAGGAGTATGTCGGTGGAGCAACAGGGGGCCCACGAGGGGGGGTGCGCCCCCCACCCTCGTGACCGCCTCTTTTGTTCCTTGGAGTAGGGTCCAAGTCTCCTGGATCACCTTCGGTGAGAAAATCACGTTCCCGAAGGTTTCATTCTGTTTGGACTCCGTTTGACATTCCGTTTCTTCGAAACACTGAAATAGGCAAAAAACAGCAATTCTGGGCTGGGCCTCCGGTTAATAGGTTAGTCCCAAAAATAATACAAAAGTGGAAAATAAAGCCCAATATAGTCCAAAACAGTAGGTAAAGTAGCATGGAGCAATAAAAAATTATAGATATGTTGGAGACGTATCAGACCCTGTTGAGGGCTGGTTGAACAGTAGCCGGTGGAGGGCTGAATGAACAGTAGCCCGTGGAGGGGTGGTTGAACAGGACCCCGTGGAGAGGACTGGTTGAACAGTAGCCGGTGGAAGATCGGTGGAGGCTGGATGAACAGGAGCCCGTGGATGAACAGTCATAGGTGGAGGCTGGAGGAGGTCGACGGTGGATGAACAATAGCCCGTGGAGGCTGGAGGAGGTCGATGGTGGAGATGAACAGTATCCCGTGGAGTCCCGTTTTGCGGTACGCCACACCCCTGCCGTTGAACAAGACCCCCGTTTTGACCGTAGCGCTCGAACACAAGTCCGTTTCCTGCGTTTTGCGGTATGCCACACCCCTCTTGATCAACAGGACCCCATTTCGACCGTACGAGGTCCAAGAGAAGTCTGTTTCCTCCATTTTGCGGTACGCCAGACCCCTCCCGATGAACAGGATCCCGTTTCGACCGTGGCCGGTCGAACACAAGGTCATTTCCTCCGTTCTACGGTACATCAGGCCTCGTTTTGATCTGCTATTCCGTCCAAGCCGGTTGGCTCCCAATGAACACGATGTATTCCGTTTCCTCCCGATGAACACGACGCATTCTGTTGCCTCCCCATGAACACGACGACGATGCAGTTTCTCCGTTCCAACCGAGCCATGTACACAAGCCTTGGCCGTACGTATGCGCGAGTAGGCGTTCGAGACCCCGCCCGTATGTACGTACGTGGCCGTATTTTCTTTCTTGCACCCTGGCTGTACGTACGTTTATATGCAACGTGCACGCCTCTTCTACGACACATGTGCGCCTGTACTACGACACGTGCCCTTCCTTACACGGCCACGGTTCATCGCTGCAGCCTGCAGACAGACCGATTGTATGTACATACACGTTCACAACCAGAATGACAACACTACGTACGCTTCAACCAGGTGGGTCCCGACTGTCACGCACTTCTTTGCGTGCGAAGATGTAGCTGGTGGGTCCCAACACTCAGGGCTGAATCATTTTTTTGTTGCCCGTAATATGGACGCACTTCCTTGCGTGTGAAGATGTAGCTGGTGGGTCCCAGCAGTCAGGGGGAAATGTTTTTTTCACGAAATACGGTGGCCCTCCAGTGGGTCCCTGCCGTCAGGTGGAGGAATCATTATTTTCCGCGTAATAAGGTGGCACTTCTTTGCTGCGGCCATGGACCCAACTGTCAGCCTCTCCATGTACAATACTCTTTCGATGGAAGTCGTTCATTGACCACATTGACCACGCCGCACCGAGAGCACCAAAGTGGTGGACCATGGCGAGGCCTAGGAAGGGGATGACGCGGAGCCAGGGAAGACGCAACAGTGGATGCCCACGTGGAGAGGAGTACAAGGGTTCACTGGATCGGCTGCAGTGTGAGCTTGCCATCGCCACAGAATAACAAGGGGTGTGGGTTAGTAGAGGGATGGCCTGGCCAGCGGTGGGAGTAGTAGGGGCGGTGAGGCCTCCACAGCATCACAACCAGCCATGGGAGGCAGGAGCACGCGGCACGAGCGGCGTTGGTTTGGGCGATTGGAGCAAGAAGACCAGAGTTGAAGAAGCACTGCAGCCGTTGTTTGGACATCGTACGGTCAATGGAGCTAGAATCGTTCATATTAACTAAGTTGACAAAGCCCTCCATCCCCGTCATCTTAGTAGGCCCACAAGTCAGCCTCCCACTATGGTTCCTCCCAGCTAGCAGGGGGAGTATTCATTTTTTGTGCATAATAAGGAATCACTTCCTTGCGTGCGAAGATATAGCTGGTAGGTCCGACCTGTCAGCGTGGGGGAACATTTTTTTCACAAAATACAGAGGCCCTTCTGGTGGGTCCCATCTTCCAGGTGGAAGAATCATTATTTTGTGTGTAATAAGGAGGCATTTCCTTGTGTGTGGCCGTGGACCCAGCTGTCAGCATCTCCACATACAGTCCACTTCCGATGGATGTCATTCGTTGACCACATTGACCACTTCGCACCGAGCGTATCCAAGGTGGTGTATGAAGGCAAGGCCCCGAACAGCAACGAGCCGGAGATGGGAAGACGCGGGAGTGGAGTCGCAGATGGAGAGGTGTACGAGGGTTAACTGGTTCTTGTGCGGTGTGGTTCGGTAGTCGGTGGAGAAGAACAGGAGGTGTGGAGGGTGGAGGGATGGCCTGGCCAGTGGTGGGGTAGCGCTTGACAGTGAAGCGTGCTAAGCAGAGCTGCTAGCAGCAGGAGGCGGGAGCAGGTGGTCCCGACGGTGCTGGAGGAAGAAGACGAGGGATTGAAGATGGATGCCGGTCGTTGGACGTAAATCCAAAGGCTAACGATGTTAGAATCATTTGTTGACTAAGTTGACAACGACTTGCGTTGGCTTCGACCTATTGGCCCGCATTTCGGCCTCCAAAAACGTGGCACGTATTCAACCCATTTTTCTGAATTTACATTCAATTTGATCTCTTTTTTTAGAATTACAGTCCATTTGCTGGGCTGGGTGAACAAATAATGTAGCGTCCATGCGGCCCATTTATTTTTTGCCTAAAAAATTACAGGCCATTTGCACTTTCTCGAAATACATGATTTTGCTGGGCTGATTCTAATTATAATGTTGGGTTGGGCGCAACAATGTTATCAAAAAATAAACAGGGGCTGAGCATTTTGTCATAAATATATTTAAATAATAAGTGATTTATTATTACATTGGTCCTTAAATCTTACCAAGATTTTGTACACAATCACCAGGATTTTCGTTGCCAAAAAATCCAGGATTTTATTGTTAAGAAATTATTTTTATAAGTTAATAAGATGTGGGATATTGTTTTCTTACATATGTAAGTATCTATTAAATATATGTGACAATAACAATAATATATAATAACATATAAAATAATTTAAATATATATAATATACTTAGAAGGGAAACATAAGTTGGACCAGGCGTTCCTATTCTTATATATAAAAATAGAAAAGACCTCTGCGTTTTCTTCAAAAAAATGCATAAATTGGGCTGTCGATGTTTGAGGAAAAATAAAACCTCAGATGGGAGGTCCATAGGTCGGTCGATACATGATGGCCCTCAAGAAAATACAAACCGGCATGTTGTGGGCTGCGCATGTTAAAAAAGAAAGCCTAGATGGGGCAGCCCACAATCCAGCTGATACTTGTTGCCCCAGTGATAATAAATGATACCTGCCAGCTCCCCGACTTCGTTGTTAATTTATCTCCTTTAGTAACTACGTTGAAGCACCTAAAGAAATATAACTATGTTGAAAAACCCGTGGGCCCCAACATCAGTATAGCATTAGGAGGAAGTTTTTTTTCAATGGGGCACTTGCATGCGTACGGCCATAGACCTGGTGGGTCCCGACTGTCCGCCTCTCCACGTACAGTCCTGTCTAGATTCCTCTCGTTTGTTTAGGATGTTCACAACGATAGACAGCGACGCCGTGGCAAGCGCACAAAGGCCCATGAGGAGATTGGACCACCTGAGGTAATGCCTTATTTGTAACGAAAGTACTGAACTAGCCCATTGGCCAAGTGACACTACCCGATAGCTGTTCTGCCAGGGTTCAATTCCACCTGATGCAGGGAAAATATCTCCAAATTTTTTGCCTCTGCCATTATTGACATGTGTGTCCCCATTGTCATCTATGCACACCACGTCCAACACTTTCCAAAACTTCGTCCCTCGTTTTCTCTGTTTTTCGCACACTCGACATTGTGTGGGCATTTTGAAAATAGCATATATTTTCGACTGTGCATCATATGAAGATGTGCTATGCATGAATGTTGATCAGCATGATGTTAACTGGCTGGTAGTTCCATTTTCGACAATGAATAAAACTTCCAACATGATGTTATCCCTGTTTGAAAAGGCCATGTTAATATAAATGCTCTGCCTCTTAAAGTTGAAGTTTCTTATCTGAAATTGAACTTGCAGTTTCTTATCTGAAACTGAAACTTGCATTTTCTTCTCTGAGAATCACATTGTCTGCACTTTTATACTCCTATAAAACTAAATTTTTTTAAGTGCTAAAAATAGATCTCTAGAAATACTTCATATGCTCAATACTGCAAATCTGAAATTCAAAATACATTCATATTTTAAAGTACTCTCAAAATACACAACACCAAACACAATTCACAACCTGCAAATACTGACAACCCTAAGCTCCTCCTGGCAATTCACAACCTGCCCGACTATTGGGCTGGGGGGCAATCCCCTCCTATTCCTCGACGGCAGACACTGCCCCGTGAGATGATGTGAACGGCGAGGGAGAGGATGGCGGGGAAGCGTTGTCGGGCCAACTGCTTTTCTCATCTTGCAGTTGGGTTCGGTCGATGAACACTCCACCGGCTCACTCTGGCATGACACCCTCACAAACGGCAACCTGTAGATGCTCGATCCTTCAATCTCTGGTGGCTGCTCCATCTGGGATCAATAGTCCCACCATCGCTCCCTCACGATCGGATTCAGTGAATCTGTTTGCTCCATGGCCCATAGGAGCAGCTCTTTGTAATCCCGCACGACTCCTTTGGGGGTATCGCCGCCTTTTCGCTCTGTTGCAGATATTTGGCCATGGATGTCGCCGTCGCCACTAGTTGGTCCTTGTTGTCAGACGAAGACTGTATCTCCAACATCCTAGATAGCTTCACTGGGTCGCCGTCTGCGATCCTCACATATCGGTTGTACTCCTCCGTCGATCTACTTCTCCACATCACCTTCACTCGCTGGCGATGGTTTTTGAATGGAAGAGGAGAGGAGCAACGCTGGTTTTGGATTAGAACGGGAGAGGAGCGACACTGGTTTTGGATTGGACTAGGAGAGGAGGGGCGGTGGTTTTGAAATGGAAGAGGAGAGGAGCGGCGCTGGATTTAGATTGGAACGTGATAGGAGCAACGGTGGTTTAAGAGGAGAGGAGCGGCGCTGGTCTTGGAAGTATTTTTTTGTTTTGCATATTTTGGGTTAAAGTTTGACCATGTACTGTATTTGACAAGCAAAACGTGAATGCATGTTGTCGGATCTCGGGATCGGGCAAAACCCTCAAGGTTCGAACACTAGGGTGCACCTGAAGATCTCCCCCTACCGAATCACGCCCTCAGCCTCGCCGGGATCTCTAAGCTTAGCTCGCCGGACTCGTAACACAAGAGACATAAGATTTATACTGGTTCGGGCCACTGTTGTGGTGTAATACCCTACTCCAGTGTGGTGTAGTGGATTTCCTCTTGGGCTGAGGATGAACAGTACAAGGGGAAGAACCGCCTCCTGAGGTGAGGTGTTCTTGTGCTTGGTGAACTTGTGTGGGTAAGGATGGGATGGATCTACTCCAAGATGAGATGGCTGAGGCTCCGTTGAGATGACTTGCCTCCTACTGTGGTGGCTAATCCTATTTATAGAGGCCCTGGTCCTCTCCCCAAATATTGAGCGGGAAGGGAGCCAACAATGGCCAATTTGAAAGGGGACAACTAGTACAATCTATCCTGACTAAAGGTGGTCTTCGCCTGCAAAAGGCTCTGCCGGTGACGCCGCCTTGGGCTCCACGGTGACCTCCATCTCACTGTCCTGCTGGTCTTGGTCTTGTTGCACTGATATGGGAACCTTTGCTTGACGCCTCAGTACTCCTCGCCTGCGCTTGCCCCTTAGCACCGAAGAGGAAACAAGGACGCTGCGTGCGCTGGCGCCCGCCTGGTATCGATCGTCATGGCTCACATCACTGGAACCTCGCGAGGTTCGCCTTGCCTTGATCTCTTCGCCCCTCGCGAGCCAGCCTGGTGAGACCGCTCCTGAGGAGGTCTTGTGTTGTCCGCCTCGCGAGGCTTGGCCTCTCGCGAGGGCCTCGAATGCTTGTTGGTGAAGATGGGCCATACAGGCCCGCTCGCAGAGCCATGCTATGGTCTCGCAGGCAGGCAAGTCTGGGGACCTCCGTTCCCAGAACGACGACAGTAGCCCCCGGGTCCAAGGCGCGCTCATACTTGGCTTCGAGGCGAAGCCAAAGGGCAAGTGCGGAGCGTCGCGGGCCCCAACAGCATGCGGCCTTGGTCGACACGCGGAGGTTTATTGAACGTGGGTGTATCCGCTTCCCCACGCTGCCTCGGATACTGCCCGACTTGACGAGTTACTGGAGCCTGTGGACGATGAGCGTTGTGCTACTGCTGCCGCAGCCGTGAAGGGTCAGGTGGAGGCCCTGCTGAAGATGTTCCGCTTCTTCGCTCTCGCGCCTTCGACCAGCGGTGCTACCGATCCTGTGACTCTGGCTGGTGGTACAGGCGAAGGCGATACCACCAAGGAAGGGACACCTCTTGCGAGCGGCGGCGGTGCCCAGGGATGACTTGTTCGCGTCTGCTTCCCTGCTTTTCTCCTGCAACATGCATCATGCCTCATGGAGGCGTTTGAACTTGTGTCTGATATTTGAGAGAACAATATGCCTTGTAATATTTTTTTGAGAATTTGTGATTTTCTCCCTATTTCCTTTACGTTCTACGTCAGCAGGGCCCGGCCCCGCGAATACCTCAGCCGCCGTTGGATCGTCTGGAGACCAGGACGGGACCAACGGGTGAGGGGCTATGTGACCAGTTAGGCTCCTGAGTCGCAATGCTCATGATTCCCCCTTGACACGCAAACATCTTATAGGAAGGAGACGCAAGGATAGGCTTAGTGTTCTACATTGGCAGGGCCCGACCGCGTGCATACCTCAGCCGTCGTTGGGTCGTCCGGGGACCAGGACGAGACCAAGGAGTGAGGGGCTACGCGACCAGTTAGGCTCCTGTGTCGCAATGCTCAGGAGTCCCCGTTGACGTGCAAAAAACCTTCATACCTTTTCCCTCACTGAGGCTCGACTCAGGAGGGACGCGCGACGACCAGGTCCGGGGACCTGGTTGGGTGGCGTACGCTTGGGCGTGACCTAAGCAACGCCCCCGTGCCCAGCCCCCTCGCACGACTCTCCCGAGGGGAGGTGTTGCGGTGAGGCCGGACACTGAGCTCAAGGGCTCCCTGAAGTTCATATGGCCTTGGGGCCGTCCTCAGTTGTTTATCACCAGCGCGGAGGATAACGCTTCTGCACTTGCACGGGCATTGCCGCTCCTCGGTAGTGTCGACGGCCAGCGCGGAGCATGGTACTTCCACTGGTACGTGGGAGGGGACTCCCTACTGTGGAGAGCCCCCGGGGCGTGTACATCCCCGCCCTGACACGTGGCTTGCACGGCAGGGCTAGACGAGGTGTGTCTGGGCACTGGTGAGCCAGCGCGGGACTCACGAGGCCCTACCGCAAGGCGGGTTGCGCCTGGTCATGGTTTTTGTTTGATGTGGTGGTCCTACGAGGTGGTTAGACAACCTGCGACGAACGAATCTCCTGAGGTTATCGCGCGAGGAAGCCAAGCAGCAACGACCCCAGGAGGTGACGTGAACGGGACCGGCCTGCCAGACAGAGCTCAGCCATTGGATTTATCGACGCTGCAGGTACGGTGAGGGAGTCCCGGATTAGGGGGTGTCCGGATAGCTGAACTATCACCGTTGGTCGGACTCCTGGACTATGAAGATACAAGATTGAAGACTTCGTCCCGTGTCCGGATGGGACTTTCCTTGGCGTGGAAGGCAAGCTTGGCGGTACGGATATGTAGATCTCCTACCATTGTAACCGACTCTGTGTAACCCTAACCTATCCGTGTCTATATAAACCGGAGGGTTTTAGTCCGTGGGGCGAACAACAATCATACCATAGGCTAGCTTCTAGGGTTTAGCCTCCTTGATCTCGTGGTAGATCTACTCTTGTACTACCCATATCATCAATATTAATCAAGCGGGGTAGGGTATTACCTCCATCGAGAGGGCCGAACCTGGGTAAAAACATCGTGTCCCTGTCTCCTGTTACCATCCGCCTAGGCGCACAGTTGGGACCCCCTACCGAGATCCGACGGTTTTGACACCGACATTGGTGCTTTCATTGAGAGTTCCTCTGTGCCGTCGCCGTCATGTAGGATGCCTCATCCCGTCTTTAAAGACGATACTATTGCCAAAGGAGCCTTGGCCGCTGGTCGGACTCTTCGGCTAGGTGGTTTTCTTATGACCGCCAGTTTGGCCACCGCGCCGACGATGACCTCTCGAGTCATCGAAACCAATCTCCATGTTGATTCGGAACTTGCCGAACAGTTAGATCCGATCAAGCTCTCCTCCGTAAACGAGCTTTTGGATCACATCGCCGCATACAGGAGTCGCCACAGACTACGACCGGATCGGGCCTAAAACCGATGCGAGAGATCAACTCTCCCGGGCTACCCATCATGTTGCTGTGATAGAGGAGCAATGCGGAGATTCTTCTTCTATCTTAAGGACTAGCTACGTCCGATTCGATCCCTCCATGCGGATTCCCGAGAGGGGCGGATGTCGATCAAGGCCTGAACTTAAAGTCGGTGGCGGGTTGGACTCATTGGATAACACTCAAAATCCAAACTTCGAGTTCGAAACTTCTCGCCCTGAGTCCTAAATTGGGCGGGGTTCGGATCTAGTTCCACCCACCCACCCAAACATTAGCGATCTCTCGAATTCGGCAAGAGCTCGCTGAAACAATACATCATTCTTGGGCGATTCCTCCTGGTTATGAACAGGATAAAGGATCATGCGAGGAGGACGCAATCCCAATTTTCTGCAATAATTGCGGAGAAGGGAATCCTAAATGCCATAAGTCGTCAGCGAAATTACACGCTTTGGACTTGGTGACCATAGTACAAAAGTATTGTGCGATGGAGAGCGCCTGGAAAATCGAAAGTAAATTTTGGGATAATCCGGCCCCGAATACATCCTAGTCCGAAATAAAAGGGTGCATCATTGTCAAGCACCTGGTTAAATACCAAAAACCAAAACCCCTAAAGTGCAGAAACCGTCTTGGAGGGTTGGCTAAGCAGACCTTTGCAAAATTCATAGCACGAGGCGCCACTCCAACTCATAGCCTTCAAGCATGTTGGATACTCGGCAGGTGGCCAAAGTGGCGAAGAGCTTCTAGCTTGAATCCCAGCCCAGCAACACCGGTCACGGTGTTAACATTCTTGAGACTTTCGCATCAAATAACATGTGAAAGCGAACACTCCATAACCTTGCGAAGTCTATCAAGTAGCAACAATAAATCCATGGGTAACACGGCTATTACCTTTAATGCCGTGGCGAACCTAAATTCCGAACAGCCCGAGCACCAGCCGCGTTGGTCCTCAGTCTGATAGTGGACGGCTTTCGCCTTACTAAGGTACTCATGGATGGCGGCAGCGGACTAAACCTCATCTATGAGGAAACTCTCCGAAAAATGGAAATAGACTAGAACCGCATTGAGCGAAGCAGCACAACCTTTAGAGGAATAATCCGTGGCAGGAAGCATGCTGCACAGGAAAAATCACCTGGGCGTAGTGTTATTTCGCGGACAATTACAGGTCCGAGGAGGTCACATTTCAAGTGGCCCCGTTCAACAGCGGATATCATGCTTCGTTAGGACGAGAGGCATTCACAATATTTCAAGCTATACCCCATTATGGGTACATGAAGCTTAAAATGCCTGGACCTAACAGAATCATCACTCTCGCTAGTGATCCGAACATAGCACTCCGCACCGAAAACAAGACAGCCGCACTAGCCCTCGAGGCACTATCCGATACCCCTAGCGGCCGAAGAACTCACCGCGATGCGCTCCACGGTGAACAGGGACGATGTGATACTTGATAAAAGATCCAAGTCCACCTCTTTTAAACCAGCAGATGAAATAGTCAAATTCCAAGTCCACCCAACGGACCCCGGCAAGACGGCCTCCATTGGGGTACAATTAAACCCTGATGTAGGCGCCAGACTACGAGAATTTCTACGAGAAAACTAGGACATCTTTGCTGGCACCCTTCGAGACATGCCAGAATCCCACATCGGCTGGCGAGCACAGCCTAAATATCCTAAAAGGATTCAAGCCGATCAAACAGGCTCTTGGCGCTTTTCGAACCCAAGAGACAGGCCATGGGAGAGGAGCTAGCCAAACTTTTGGAAGCGGATTCACGAGAGATATAAAACATCGGACTGGCTAGCAAACCTGGTGATGGTACCAAGAAGGATAAATCCTGGCGCCTATGTGTTGATTTTAAAGACCTTAATAAGGCTTGCCCAAAGGATCCCTTCCCCTCCCTCGAATTGTTCAAATTATTGGCCTTCTGAGCAGGATCGACTCATTGTGCTTCCTCGTAGCGTACTCCGGCTACCACCAAATGAAGATGGCGGAGCAGACCAAGCTACAACAGCATTCATCACTCCATACGGCCCGTTCGCTTCAACACAATGCCCTTTGGGCTCAAAAGCCCGCCAGCGCAACATACCAGCGCATGATTCGAGACATGTCGGCAAACCAGATCGGCAAAGCAGTGGAAGCATATGTAGATGACATGGTCGTCAAAACCAAGCACGTCGAAACTCTAGTAGGCGACTTGAGGCTCACATTCGACAATCTTGAAAATATGACATCAAGCTCAATCCGGAAAAATCGTCTTGGCGTTCCAGCCCGAAAGCGCCTGGGCTTCATTGTGTCCGGTAGAGGAATTGAAGCAAACCCAGCCAAGATCCGAGCTCTGTCACAATTGGATATTCCAAAAGACCTCAAACAAATACAAAAATTGATGGGATGCGTAGCGGCTCTAAGCCGCTTTATTTCCCGTTTGGGAGAAAACGCGTTACCCCTTTACCGCCTCCTCCGCCGCACCGAACACTTCGAGTGGACGGATGCCGCCATGGCCGGACTCGAAGAAATAAAGGCCATCTTGGCAACAAATCCGGTCCTAGCCGTGCCCAACATGGGCGAACCAATGCTATTATATATCGCCGCAACACATCAAGTTGTCAGCGCGGTGCTCGTTGTCGAACGAGAAACGGACGAACACCGGTTCCCTCTTAAAAAACCGGTTTACTATGTGTCCACTGTCCTAACTCCATGCAAGTCCCGGTACCCACACTATCAAAAGATAGCATACGCGGTGTTCATGGCATCCGGAAGCTGCAACACTACTTTCAAGAGTGTTCGATAACGGTAGCCTCGAAGTACCTCTTAACGACATTATAAACAACCGCGACGACGGGCGAATAAGCTAAATGGGCCATAGAGCTCCTTCCATTCGACATAACTTATAAGCCACGACGAGCTATTAAGTCGCAGGTTTTGGCCGACTTCGTGGCGAATGGACTGAAGCGAACTCCCTAAAATGCGGCGCATACTCAATTGGATCATGCACTTTGGCGGCTCCAAAATGTTGGCGGCACTGGGGTTGGCGTCGTCTGGCGTCCCCAACGGGGACACAGTCCAATCGTCCTTGAGATAATGTATACGGATTCCAACAACGCGGCGAATCTGAGGCCCTACGCACGGCCTCCGGATGGCAGTCTCCATGGGCATTCAACGCCTAGAGGTGCGCGAGGATTGAACCTCGCAATATCTCAAATAAGCGGGGACTTTGATGCCAAAGATCCGAAAATGGCAACATACCGCAATGCGGTCCTAAAAATGTCGGCCGGTTGAAGGGCTCGAATTTCATCATATAGCCGGGATAACAACCAGTGGCGGATATATTAGCGCATCGGTGCAAAACGCGATGCCGTCCCACCCAATATCTTTCTGCAACGGCTGTTCAAGCCATCCGTACTATGGGAAGGGGAGTCCGGCAATAACAATCTGGACCCAACCGCACTGCCTGACGCCGAACACTCTGACACAACCGGCGGCTCTGCCCCCGAGATAACACCCTCCGCTCACGAAATAATGGTGGTTGTCGCCCCGTGGACGGAGCCATTCCTAGCCTACTGTGGCGACCGATTTTTCCGGTGTTAATCCCAGAAAAATGGCCCTTGTGCTTACCAGCCCCAGGATAACTGTTAGCTGATAATGCACCAACTTCATACAAAAATTCCAAGCAAAATACCATATATGTAGTACAAGACCATTCTGGCCTGAAAGTACAACAAAAGGTTTCTAAAGGTTGATGGCGGAAGCGGGTTATGAAACACCCTCGTCTATGGGACTCCATTTCGCACAGGAACAGTGACCAGGTTAACTCATATCTTCCGTGGCGGCTATCACCGTTGCTTAGGTTACAGGACTGTCATCATAGCGCTCCTCTCCAAGCATGAAGTCTGGCCAAGACAATAGCCAGGACAAGCCGGTGAGTACTTTGAATGTACTATAAACATAATGAACACAGCCATAATTTAACAATGATGTGCTGAAAATATACTATGCTCATGGCGTTAGTCACATAAGATAAATAAAACTACAGGCGTGCAAGCATGTTATTTGAGAATATTGCAATCATCTGGTAGTATTAAAATTATGAAAATAATTAACATAAAGGACTACAAAAGAAATGCCACGGTCGAGGCGTCGGCGACACCGCATAAAGGGCTTTAAAAGAAATGCCACGGTCGGGCGTCTTAGCGACACCATAAAGGGCTTTAAAAGAAATGCCACGGTCGGCGTCGGCGACACCGCATAAAGGGCTTTAAAAGAAATGCCACGGTCGAGGCGTCGGCGACACCACTTAAAGGGCTTTAAAAAGAAATGCCACGATCGAGGCGTCTGAGCGACACCACTTAAAGGGCTTTAAAAGAAATGCCACAGTCGGGCGTCTGAGCGACATCACTTAAAGGGCTTTAAAAGAAATGCCACAGTCGGGCGTCTGAGCGACACCACTTAAAGGGCTTACAAAAAACCAAAAAAAAAACAATGCCGCAGTCGGGCGTCTGAGCGACACCACATAAAGGGCTTATAAAAAAATACGGTGAATATCTAGGAGGTAGAACCATCCCAGGGATATTCGATAATACCAGAAAAATATCACGGGTTAGTCCACATCAAAAATAATAATCATAATTTATCACAAGTCATAATCGTGCTTCCAGGTTTAACAGTTTTAAAGTTTCACCTCCGAAGACCGGCACTAAGACCGAAAGTTGACCCATCCCAGACTGTAATCCTTAACCAAGGACACGGCTATTCGAATAGGTGTAATCTCTGCAGAGGGTGTACTCTTTACCCACAAGTAACAGATTCCTTTAGTCCATCGGGACTAATTCCGTCTCTGATCTTTTGTTGAAAACACACCTAACTTGCACACACGACTTAACTCACATGTGCAGAATCACCCGACACTGTCAAGCAAAACTCTAAGTGGGAGGCTACAACCTGGGCGTAACATGGGATCACAAAATTTATACAGCAGCATAAGCTGGGGAGCTACCCCTTTGGGCTACAAATCAAAACACCCATGCTCCGGACCCGGTGGCGTAACTACGGATGCCTCCAGTATCTTCCACCACGGCCTCTCATGCGGTGTGTGCTAGGAAAGGGTTGACAACAATGAACCGTACCCTACTTGGTGTAGAATCACAGTGGTAGTCTGAAGCAAGTATCGGGGTTCTTGGCACAAGACTCGATCTCGATCGACTCGGGAGGTTGTAATGTTCCTGCAAGATTAGTATAACAATGCATATACTACAAACAACATATAGAAACACCACGCGGCATACCCCCTCATGTCCTACCGCATACGACCGTCTCGACGGAGGACTAGGGACAAGACCGTGTCTACCCAAGATGGAGGCCTTCCCTTCTTTCCTCCCGGTAGTCATGAAAGGCACATGACGGTGATTTCTATCACAATCATATCAACTCCATTTGCATGAAATTATTAATATGCACTTATGAATAGGATCACATCCTCACATAAAATGACGTATGCACGTGTCGGAGTGGTGTTATCACCGAATCAAACAACACACACAAAAATTTCACCGGGGTTCAGAATGCTTGCCTTCAGGTCATGGGAAAGAAGGGTGCATCCAAAACATCTTGAAATCATCAAACATCCTATTTAAAAGAACATATATGAATTAACACACAAAAACAAAACAGCACAAAAAGTTTTTTTGGAAAAAATTTCAAATAAATCTTAAAATAAACTAGACCATATTTGAGAGAGGTAGAAAAAATAATCAATTCATTTGGAGTTGTATTTAAAAAGTTACAGACAACCAAAGTTTGGTCAAAAATCGGTTATTTAAATAAAAACAGAAAAAAGCGATTGAATAATTACGTACGTCGAAGCGTAAAGCTGGAAATACGCTTCCACTTACTCGCGTGGACCGTGCGTGGTCCTTGACAGTGGGTCCTAGGTGGCCCACTAGTCGAGGTTTGACTAATCCGCCTTCCTTCTCCTCCCTCTGTCCCGGCGGGCGGGACTCAGCGACCGTCGCCCGTGACAGCGAGTCCTTGTGGGAAGCTGAGGCGAGGATGGATCCATGGTCGAGGTGATTCTTCCGGTGGTTGCAGGGTTGGCAGAGGTGGAGGGATTTGCCGTGGCGAGCTCATGGCGGAGGAAGTTCGGTGGTAAAGTGGTTTTAGGCGGCGGTGGTTCGATCGAAATCGAGTAGGGGATGTGATCACGGGAGGAAGGAAGGTTCTGGTGGAGAGAGTGGAGAGGGAGGCCCTGGTTGCTTGGAATGGCCTGGTTAGTGGCGGTGGCTGGGGTTGCGAGAGCGAAGAAGACTCTCTCTCTCTCAATTGGCCAGTTAAGGGGCACGAGTGGGATGGTGTGAGGCTGCTGCGTGCGGGTTTGAGCTCGGGGACCTCTTTATATAGCGATGGAGGTTGGTTAAGGCGGCCGACGATAAGGATGACGAACCGCCATGCTGTAACAGGCGGCGATGGCGGCGAGGAGCTAATAGTGGCGAGGATGAGCTTGCACTACTCACGAGGGCAGGTGGCGAGCAGGGGTGGCTTTGGCGGCGCCGACACGGTCGAGGTCTGCTGGCGGCGGCAGCTAATCGCCACAGCCGACTGGCAGTGGCATGCTGTGGGTGCCAGGTTGGTCGGGGAGGTCTTGGCGGGGCTAGGGACACGGCGTCTTGCTCTGATCGATCCGGGGCGGTTGGGTCTTGAGGTGTGGCCAGCTGACTCGGGCGCTCGTGGGTGCCAAACGCACCCAGAGCACGCCCGGGACATGCTCGACGAAATGCTAGGGCAGCCTAGAGAGTTCCAAACCACAGGAGAGTTAGCAGAAAGGGGTTATGGGCTAGGGCAAAACTTTAGGACATGCTGGGTAGGTCAGGGGCTCAAGTTCACAATGTAAACTTGAAATCATGCCAAATTTGGTCATGCACTCATGGTGTTTGACAAAATGCCAAAGGCACCTAGGTAGTTCTTGGAGTGGCCAAAATCTCCAGATCAGTGTCTCCATGGATATGAGAGAGGGTGGTGGAGTTGGTTTGCCAAAAGGGGAAACTTGCTAGTGCAAGTTATGCAAAACTTCAGATCTGGGCAGAAAGTGAATATCCTTTGTTTATGAACCAAAATCTTCAAAGGGTCCACTTTTCTGGACTTAAGGGTTTGGCAAGGAGGACTATAAGTAGGAAAAGGAATTATAGCTAAAGAAGCAAGTTAGGAGATGGTTGCGGTACAAATCACCAAATGGCACGAGAATGAAGATGATGATGATTCACTCAATTTTCCAAGAACAACACTTTGTTTTGCATAAAGTTGGATGGCATGCTACCATTAATATCCCATAATTTTGGTGGAGGTTCTAGGGAAAGATTTAATTGGGTTGCGATGCAAAAATGTCCCTTTGGACCAGAGAAGGAAAATAGGTGTAAAACTCAAAATATGCAATGAAATAATTATTTTAATGCACACAAGTGATTTAGAGACATCACATGATATCTCCAAATTTTGGTTGGAATATTAGTTAAAGTTATCAGCTGGTTGCAGTACAAACAGAGCTCCAAAATTTAAAACAAGCCATTTTAATGGTTAAAGCTCAGGGTGAAATAATATTAATAAATAAATCTGCTGATTTAGAAATTGTTTTTAATGAGATGGCATAGAAGTCCAATATATTTTGAGAGCTCCACTTGGGAAAGAAGATAAAACTCCTTAATAATAAAAGAAGAGTTCTGAAATCAACAGAAATAAAAATTTAAAACTCCTGGCAAACATTTTAATATTGAAAACTTGGCTAAAATTTTGGGGTGTTACACCTACC
The DNA here is from genome assembly GCA_021605205.1 of Aegilops longissima. NCBI lineage: Eukaryota > Viridiplantae > Streptophyta > Magnoliopsida > Poales > Poaceae > Aegilops > Aegilops longissima. The sequence goes on from CM038679.1 coordinate 193,876,614, forward strand.
TAACTAGGCAGGAACTCCCCGAAGACCAAAATGAGGCTCGCTGCATAGTACGGCGATCTAAAGCCTATAAAGTCCATGACGGAGAGCTTTATAAGAAAAGCACTACGGAGTCCTTCAAGGTGTATCTCCAAGAGGAAGGCGAAACCTTTGGCTGAAATTCAAGCCGGAATGAGTGGGCACCACGCGCGCAGCCGGGCCCTTGTAGGCAAGGCCTTCCGTACAGATTTTATTGGCCGGCGGCCGGGCGAATCTTGGAGGACTTAGTCAATGATCGTCGGTTGCCAGCTTTTGCTAACCAAAGCCACATGCCACCCACCGCCCTTAAAACTATACCCATCACCTGGCGTTCGCGGTGCAGGGGCTTGACATGGTTGGACCCCTTAAGGGAGGAACCCACAAGCAAAAATACCTATTGGTCATGGTGGATAAATTCACCAAGTGGATAGAGGCCAAGCTCTGTTAAAGCGGCGAATCCGGACTGGTGATAGACTTCATATCGGGGTAGTGCACGTTACGGTGTCCCCACAGTATCATCATTGATAACGGCACCAACTTCATGGCGATGAGGTCAAATTATGGTGCAAAAACATGGGCATCAAGCTCGATTACGCCTCGTCTATCACCCTCAAACCAGCGGCCAAGTCGAGCGAGCAAATGGTCTAATCATGGCGGCATTAAACCCGACTAGTGCGGTCCCTCAAGGAATCTAACACACCTTTGGGTTGAGGAGCTCGACTCCGTACTACGGGGGTTGCGTACCACGCCGAATCGTACTACGGTTCACACCATTCTTTATGGTGTATGCAGTAGCGAGGCAGTCCTGCCTGCGACATAATACATGACTCACCTCGGTAATGCGCATGTATGAAGAAAGAAGCGATCTCGTCGGTAGGACAGTTGGGCGCATTGGAGGAGGAGCGCGGCGTGGGAAAAGCTCGTTCCGCATTCTATCAACAGAGCTCGAAGATATCAAAGCGAGGAAATGCGGGCCAAGGCTTATAGCGTTGGCGAACTAGTTCTCGCTGCGGACAAGAAAAAGGACAAACTCAAGCCCAAATGGGAAGTTCCCTTCATCATCGACCAGGTCTGACCGGCGGACATACCATCTGCGAAAGCGCCGGATAACCGACTCGAGCGAACCCATGGAGCATGCCCGTCTATGAAGATTCTATGCCTAAGCGCGGACTCCAAGTTCGTCTCCTTCCTCAAATCCACATTTGCTATTTTTGTTGTCTTTTATTTCTCTCCTTCCTCCTCCTTCTTCTTGAAGCCTCTAGAGGCTCGTTTGTGCTTTTCGCACATACTTGGCCGCTGTCAGCGCTCATTATACACAGGGGCTTCTCTAACGAGAAGCTTATTTATCTGAGCTTCATGCCCAACACATGCGTTAAACTTCCACATGTACCTTTTATTCACCATTATATGCATCGATATGACTTAAGTTTTGGCCAAGCTGGGTTGCTGGCTCTGTGCTTACCCCTACGTTCGTGATTGTTACGGCTGGGTGGTAAAGGAGCACCTCTGCCATTATTCTTTGCGGGTCGGCGGATGTGTACCTCGGTGGGTGAAGCAAAGCTAAGCGTTCTTAAGGGAATATTCAGTCGGTGAAATGAAAGATGATTTCTAATTATTACCCATCTGCTCCCGGATGATTTTACGCTTTCATAGCAGCTTTGACATGCACTTTAGGTCATGCATCCCAGCGAAAGGAACCCTTAGCGGAACTATTCTCCTGGAAGATGTTTCTTACTACCCATGTAATATAACATAACTAGTTGGGCACTTATGCGATACAGCAACAATGACCCTCGCCTTGTCTCCATGCATACCCGGTTCTTATATAACCATGAAGGTATTCGGACACACTCAGGACTATTGGGTCACGAGGTCGAGCGAAAAGGTCCCCTATGACAAACGATCTACAATCCGGCTAGAAGACATTTTTTTTCATGTCATATTTTTACAGTCAACTCGACTCATTGTATTCCTCCTCAATGCCATCTAATAGGCTATCTAATTTACAATCTTGCAGGGAATACTTGGTGGCCAATTCTACTTGGTCGTACACTAAGCTTCTGGGATCTCCATCCCATCCAGGCCCCAGGTCCGACCTCGGCCATGTGGTTTGGGTCAACAACCGTGTACAGCGTCTTTACCATGGCCGAGCCTCCTGGCGCCTTGATGACAGGCGATATCTTCCATAGCCGGAAGCGCCGCCGTGCTCCTTGAAGCAGCTCACGCCAGCTCCCCAATGCCTTGGGCGGGGAGATAGATAGCCACAAGGCCTGGCGATGCCTCTCATTACCTCTCGGACTCGTTAAATGCGGTTGGCGCAATTCGGAAGAAGATCACCCGAAGAAGCTGGGCATCTCCTCCTCGGGGCGACCTGTGAGCAAACCTACATACATGTTTATGTTAGTACGCCTTCCTCGCGAACTCTTTCAAAGTTCGCTCAAGCACTTCTTGAAAATGCAGCGGAAGCCGCGATTCTCCTTCTGGTCGGACAAGCTGAGCACGAACATCCTTTAGTTCCTCACCCAGCTTGGTGTTGGCTTCTTGAAGGTTATTTTTCTCTGCCGCACCCTTGTAAGCACGCTCTCGCCGACCTTTAGCTGGCGCAAGAGCTGTTGCTTGTCCGGATCTAGTCGGCGCCATCTGCAATGTTTTGTCAGTTACACACCGCCGCACTTCATAAACTATTTATCTTTTAGGCGTATATTACGGAGGGGTCTCTTTGGCTCCCCATGGCGGCTAGTCTTGACCTCAAGTTGGGCCTTGCACTCTTCAAGCTCCTGGGACAGTCAGGTATTCTTTTTTGTAAGATCCTGCATAACAAATGAAAATTAAATCAGTTATTCTAACTATTTTAAGTCTCGGGGGCTATTGGCATATATAACTGTCAAATTTCCTTACCCGTATGTCCTTTACATACTGCTCCGTGGCTCTGGCTAGACCATCTTGGCGGCGCGGAGGTGCGCATCTCTCGAATTGAAGGCATTCAAGGCCTCTTGGGAGAAACATGCATCACGAAGAACTGTCGTGGCCTTTTGTGATTCAAGCGCTCTCCACCTCGGAGTTGGTGGCGGACAATCTGTCGGCATCCTCTTTGGAGGCGTCCGGCGTATGCCTCGTGTTCGCCTCCGCTTGGACCCGGCTTTGGAGCACGGCGGCGGAGGTTCGATTAGCAACCTCTCGGGACTCGATCCGGCGGCGCTCTTTCCTAAAAAAGCGTCGGCGTTAATCGCCTTCGAGGAATCAATCCTAGGAACATGGTGACCGCCATACCGTTCTTGGCGGAGTTCGATCCGGACCGCACTCCTTTTTCCCTCTGCGGGCCGTCTGCCCCTTGTGGGCTAGCCGCCCATGAGCTCGGCTTCCTGCCTCGAAGGTACCCCTGCGACCATGGGTATCGGTGATCAAGAAATAAGCACGGATGGGTCATTATCAGAATATTGGGACCTTGGTCTCGATTACTGTGAAATTGGAAGTATTCGGGGTAATGTCGGCGTGATGGCAGCAAAGCATTATCGATGCTAAGTTGGTGGAATACCCGTCGATCAACTCCACCTTTATATCCGGATCCTCTTGGAGGTCGGATCGAGGACCGTTGCGGATCCTCGGGTTGTGAAAGCGGGCTGTGTATCTTCTCCACGATCCGGCGTAGTTCTCTTGAAACCACGAAATGAGATATCTAACCATGGGAACATGGATCGGACAGGTCACAAAGATGTTTGCTTACCCAGCTTGAGGATTATTGAAGAAAACTCCTTGATGGATTGGCGCGAGAAATCCTCCTCCTCCCTTTATACATGGCGAGACAAGATCTTCACCGGTTCGGTGACCGATCCGGCCCTTTGCTGCCATGGCGGGTGGCATCGTCCTCCCGTTGAAATCCCACATCGGTGGCCCCTATATTGGGCGGCTGCACTGCCCTCATAATGCAGATTGCCATGACTCAATCATGGTCAATCGGCATGAGCGATAACCTTATTCGGCTCATCGGATAGAGACATCGGTCATTTTCCCTCAAGGGCTCCGGCGCCAGCAAGCGCTTCTTCGAGAGGAGCATTGCTGAACTCCGGAAGGCCGATCCGAGCAGGATCCGGCAGCGGGGCGTCCTCCATGTAAAACCATTCGAAGGCCAGTCTTGGGCGCCTTCTTCGGGGTTCGGATAGGTATCGGTCCGGCGATCGCCATAGCTCGGCCCGCCCACTTGATATATTGACCCCTCATGAGAATGGGGTACTAGGCAGAATAATCTCTTCCACAGCCCGAAATGAGCCTCGACGCCCAAGAACAGTTCGCAAAGGGCCACGAAGCCCGCGATGTGCAAGATGGAGGCAGGAGTAAGGTGGTGCAACTGGAGGCCGTAGAACTCCAAGAGCCCCTGTTGAAACGGATGGATTGGAAATCAGAGTCCTCTTACTAGATAAGAGATGAAGCATACCCGCTCTCCTATCGAGGGATCGGGGACACTCTCCGCTTGCTTTCCGCCCTTGTAGGTGGCAAGTCCGCTCGAACCGGACCATGAAGGCGGGGAAGAAATCCCTTGGCTTGGTATAACTAGCTCGCTATCTTGGGGTGAGCATCTCTCCCAATTTCAGGCTGAGGGTGGGAGGCGTGAGAGGAGGCAGCGTCCACCGTCCATGATGGAATGGGCTTTGGTCGGGCGCTCCGATGAAAGCTGCGAAGGGGATTGGTGTGACTCAGATCTAGATCCTCGCCCTTTTATAGGCAGCTCATTTGCGCAGCTAGGGGTAAGTGTAAAAATACCACGGCTCTTCGCATTCATTCAAACCGTGGAAGATGGCCATTATTGGGCATAGAAGCCAAGGAGCGCAGCATTTATCAGAAGTAGGACACTATTCGACAAGTATATGGAATTTGGAGAAGAACCCGCCTCGCAATGCCGAAGACAATCAACGCGCCGGCTTCATCGTCATTGAAGCCTGGTTGGGTGCTCTTGAGGAGTCGGGATTAGGGGTGTCGGGATAGCGAACTATCACCGTTGGTCGAACTCTTGGACTATGAAGATACAAGATTGAAGACTTCGTCCCGTGTCCGGATGGGACTTTCCTTGGCGTGGAAGGCAAGCTTGGCGATATGGATATGTAGATCTCCTACCATTGTAACCGACTCTGTGTAACCCTAACCTATCCGGTGTCTATATAAACCGGAGGGTTTTAGTCCGTGGGGCGAACAACAATCATACCATAGGCTAGCTTCTAGGGTTTAGCCTCCTTGATCTCGTGGTAGATCTACTCTTGTACTACCCATATCATCAATATTAATCAAGCGGGGTAAGGTATTACCTCCATCGAGAGGGCGAACTTGGGTAAAAACATCGTGTCCCCTGTCTCCTGTTACCATCCGCCTAGACGCACAGTTCCGGACCCCCTACCCGAGATCCGCCGGTTTTGACACCGAGAGACGGGCCCGAGCACAGATGCCATGCCTAACCTTCTCACGCGAAGGGTCCTGAAGAAAGACGGCCGGCGCACGGCTCCCGCGGTAGGTGACAATCTAGCAGGTGATAGTCATAGATAGATTAAGCATGGAAAGCAAACTGGCTCATGTAAACGCTAGGAAGATACATGCCGCTGGGTCGGGCCCGAGCGATTTGGGGATGATGCGGCCCAAGGGTCACCCCTAGCAAGGTAAGTTAAAGACATAAAAAAGGGATATACGCCGCAGGGACGGACCCATGTGGCTTGGGAATGATGCAGCCTGAGGGCGCTCCCAGCTAAATAAACTTGGAAAATGTCACCTGATTCTGTTGATGAAGGAATGTTGAGGCAGCTAAAGGTGCGCAGCAAAGGGGTTGCTCCTCATGAGCCACCGGGGCCCTGAGCCTGCGGAGGCTCTGGGGGTCCAGGCAGTTCCTTGAGGACCGTCTCTATATCCGCCAGGACTGCATGGTGCCTGGCCTCCTGAGCTGCTAGGGTGCGCCGCAGGTTGCGTTGGTAGGCGGATGCCACGCTCGGCAGGCCGAACGGCATGGGAACGTAGCTGTGCGGTGGGCCCTTGCAGCATCCTGTGAAAGGCGAAGGGGTCTGAGGCGGCCCTAATTGAGCATGGGACATTGATGCGGATCGCAGCCAAGCATCCTCGCTTTGGATCAGGTTGCGCTGATGTGCAGCGATTGCCGCGCATGGCCCTTGCATCCTGCAGCTATTGAGTGGTCTTGGTAATGAACTCCTGAGTGTTGGGTGCTCCTCCCCTTGTGTCCTCCTGAGGAAAACGTGCCGCAAAGCACGCCTCGAAATGGTGCCCGAGCACCTCCCTCGTGATGTTGGCAAGATCACAGGCCCTCCAGAAGAGAGCCCCCGAGCCCTGCCCGAGGAGGGCGCCGGGCGTGCCTTCCTATGCAACAGAGGGAGGCGCCCCAGGCGCGGGCGCCGATCCTGACGTGACTCCGCTTGTGGCGTCGCTCCCCTGAGGCCCTGTGTGGAGAAGCTGCTTCTTCTTCTTCTTGGGCCTGACCTCAGGAGGGTACTCGCCTCTGCTGTCGGGGTCCTCGATTGCTGCAGCTTGGAAGGCACGCTCGAGGGAGCACACCGCATCTCTTTCTTTGCAGGCGACTATGATGATTCCGCTGCTTCCTAGCATCTTGAGGACGTTGTAGCCATGGTGGGTCACCGCCATGAACTTGGCCAGGGCTGGATACCCGAGGATGGCATTGTATGGCAGACGGATATGGGCGACGTCGAAGTCGATGAGCTCGGTGCGGTAGTTGTCGCGCTGTCAAAGGTGACTGGGAGGCGGACCTGCTCTATGGGGGTGGTGGAGCCGTCGGTCACTCCTGAGAAGGGCTTGGTAGTCTGAAGCTGATCGTAGGGCACTTGAAGGTTGTCGAACATCTCAACGGACAGGACGTTAAGCCCTGCGCCGCCGTCCCATGAGAGTCTTGGTGACTTGCACGTTGCTGATGGCGGGTGAACAGAGCATCGGGAGGGGGCCAGCGGTGGCCCCGCACTTGAGCTGATCTGCCAAGCTAAAGGTAATAGCGCACTTGGACCATTTGAGCGGGCGCGTGGCCTCGAGCTTGGGGAGGACTGCGTTCACCTCGCGAGCAAACTGCCTGAAGATACGCTGTGAGGCTGGGGCTTGAGCGCCGCCCAAGATGGAGGCGATAGGACGCGGCTCCTGGCAGCCCCCAGCCTCCTCGTCTTGATGGTGCTCGTCGTTCCTTCTCGGTGGGGGCGGCAGCGGAGGAAGACCATTGTTGCCCTGAGGGCGATCCTCACGAGTATGCTCCCTCCAGGCGCCTTCGCGAGGCTGATCTTGCCAACGGTCCTCGCGAGGCCGGTCGCGCCACTTCCGGCGTGGGCCACGGTCGTCCTAGCGTCCTCTGCCACGTCCTCCTCCTCGGCCATAGCCCCAGTCGGTGCGCTCGGGGCGTCGACCGAAGCGTCCCTCGCGAATGGCCATGAGCTCTTGACAATCGTTGGTGTTGTGGCTGTGCACATTGTGGAAGGCGCAGAACGGTCGGCTGCTCTTGGACGACTCAGGCTGGTCCCTACCGCGCTTCATGTCCGGCTCCTCCGTGAGTACGGCCGCTCCCTTGCACTTCACGTCCTTGGCCTTGGCTTTCTTCTCCTCTAGGTCAGCAGCCAGGAGCTCGAGAAGGGAAAGGAGCCCTTCCTCATCCCTCGCACATTTGGTCGTCAGGTTGAACAACTCCAGGGATGTGCACGGCTCCTCGTGCATGGTGAGCTCCTCCTTCATCTTGACATCGTGGACGCCATTGGAGAACGTAGAGATGATGGCCTCGTCTGTCACCTTAGGGATCTTGAGATGAACGTTGTTGAAGCGCTGGATATACTTCTGGAGGGTCTCCCATGGCTGTTGCTTGACACGGTGCAGGTCACCCGCGGCTGGAAGGCGGTCGCGAATGCCCTGGAAGTTGGCGAAGAAGCGCTCGCGCATCTTGTTCCAGGAGGAGATGGAGCCCGGAGGCAGGTTCAGGAGCCACGAGCATGGGCCATCTTTGAGAGCCATGGGGGACCAGTTCGCCATGACTTTCTCATCGCCATTGGCTGCCTCGATGCTCAGCTTCGTGAAACTGCAGGAACTCCAGCGAGTCGGGTCTTTGCACATCGCCGCACGGAGGCAGGTCGGCAGAACTTATGCAGCCATGCGGCCTTCGCAGCTCGGGGTGAAGGCGCGGCAGCCCGCGGTGGCTACCTGGACCCTTTGCTGGTGTGGAGCCTGTCCTTGATGCTTGCGCACCGCCAGCGCGGGCGGCGCACGGTCTTGCCGCTGTGGCGCCGGGAGCGCAGGGGCGTTTTCTTGTGGACGAGGAACTTCTTGGCAGCTTCCTTCTTCGCGCATGGGCGCCCGGCACGGTGGGTCACACCGAGGGGCCGCGCGTCTTGGTGCCAGGACGCCGTCTTGGGGTAGAGGTGGTGGAGGCGCTCCATGAGCCACGTCACCTGTAGCTGGCGGAGGGCGAGGCGGCGAGAGGGACGACATAGGGGAGCCCCCTGCAGCGCTGACGAGCTCGGCGATGCGGTCGAGCCAGTCCTCGTAGAGGTCGTCAATGGGGCAGTAGCGCAGGAGTTCATGCACCATGCACAGCGCTGCCTGCGCGTCCGTGGGAGTGCGATGGGCGTGAGACGACGAGCCGACCGGGGTGAGTGATGGAGTGGCGGTGCGGCCGTCCCGCCGCACCGAGGGGTGCAGCGAGGATGCTTGCTGCTCGTTCCCAGCCGGGACAGTGGCGGCGTTAGCGGCAGGAGACGGGGAACGACGGGGTGGCCCACCGACGGGAGCTTTCTGAGCAACACGGGCAGCGAGGGCGGCCCGACGCTCAGCGCGAACTCGGCGAGCGTCCTCCATGGAGATGACGAAGCGACGGAAGGAAAATCTTCGGCGCACCCCTACCTGGCGCGCCAAATGTCGGATCTCGGGTTCCGGCAAAACCCTCAAGGTTCGAACACTAGGGTGCGCGCGAAGATCTCCCCCTATCGAATCACGCCCTCAGCCTCACCGGGATCTCTAAGCTTAGCTCGCCGGACTCGCAACACAAGAGACAGAAGATTGATACTGGTTGGGGCCACCGTTGTGGTGTAATACCCTACTCCAATGTGGTGTGGTGGATTGCCTCTTTGGCTGAGGATGAACAGTACCAGGGAAACAACAGCCTCCTGAGGTGAGGTGTTCTTGTGCTTGGTGAACTTGTGTGGGTGAGGATGGGATGGATATAGTCCAAGATGAGATGGCTGAGGCTCTGTTGAGATTACTTGCCTCCTACTATGGTGGCTAATCCTATTTATAGAGGCCCTGGTCCTCTCCCCAAATATTGAGCAGGAAGGGAGCCAACAACGGCCAATTTGAAAGCAGACAACTAGTACAAGCTATCCTGACTAAAGGTGGTCTTCGCCTGCAAAAGGCTCTGGCGGTGACGCCGCCTTGGGCTCCACGGTGACCTCCGTCTCGCCGTCCTGCTGGTCTTGGTCTTTTTGCACCGATATGGGAACCTTTGCTTGACGCCTCGGTACTCCTCGCCTGTGCTTGCCCCCTTAGCACCAAAGAAGAAACAAGGACACTCCACGTGCTGGTGCCTGCCTGGTCTCGATCGTCATGGCTCATGTCACTGGAACCTCACGAGGTTTGCCTTGCCTTGATCTCTCTGCCCCTCGCGAGCCAGCCTGGTGAGGCCGCTCCTAAGGAGGTGATGTGTCGTCCGCCTCGTGAGGCTTGCCCCCCAGAGGTCTCGAATGCTTGTTGGTGAAGATGGGCCGTGCAGACCGGCTCATGAGAACCCACGCCGTGGGCATGAGCGGAACATGTCACGGGGACTCCCGTTCCCAGAACGCTGACACATGTCACCAAAAATTGTATCGTTTGGTTCGTATCTGAATGTACTCTCAAATTATATTACTTTTGCAATGTATAGCATATATTTTATTTGTGAAAATCATGGTCAATTATGACCCAAAATAAAAGGGAGACTAGTTAATGTGGGGTCGCTTTCTTAATTGAAGGGTAAATTGATTTTGATTTTGATCCAGTCACAGCGTGTCGGCCCTCTCGTCCAATCCTAAGTCGCTGTCGCATGCTCCTCTCCCTCTTCTCCATTGCAAAAGCACCTCCTCTCCTTCCATCATCTCCATTCCAAAACCACCGTCTCGCCTCTCTCTCTTCTCCATTGCAAAACCACCTCCTCTCCTCTCCATCATCTCCATTCCAAAACCACCATCTCGCCTCTCCCTCTTCTCCATTGCAAAACCACCCCTCTCTCTCAATCATCTCCATTCCAAAACCACTCTCTCGCCTCTTCTCTATTGCAAGACCACCGTCTCTCCTCCCATCTTCCAAAGCTAGCACCAGACCACTCAGAAGGACATCTATGTAGAGGATGCAGCAGCAAATCAGGCAGATCACCGGCGGCGACAAGGCAAAGTTAGCCAGGTTGAAGGAGATCCTTACTTGGTTTGACAATGAGTGGGAGATTTCAAGGACGGTGAGGGCCATGTGGCAATGTATGCGAAAGAGCGAGACGGCGGCGATATACTCCTCGGCGGCAATCACGCCGCAGTCCTTCGAGTTCATCGAGTATCTCCTCTGGGTGATGGAGCAGACAGATTCGCCCGAGGCGAAAGTCAGGCGGAGGTGGTGGGCGTACATGTCAAAGGTCGAGCACCTAGAGGATAAGGAATCGATCAAGTACGGTGTGCCGTTCGTGAGGGTGCAGAGCCAGCCGGAGCCACATGAGTATTCATTCTCCCACCGCAAGAGGAGGCCGGATGGCGCGACATCACTTCCCTGCCGTTCTCCACAGTTCCCTCGATGCTCGCCTCATTTCAACGGCGGCGGTAGGGTTTAAGGTAAGCTTCACACTAACCTACTCTTCCATCTGCTCATGCTTACAATTAGTGTGACAACTAATGAAAATCATGCTTACAATCAGTCTCCGAGTACTACGCCAATCCCCCTAAAATAGCTCTAGACCTTTGGGTCAAAGTTGTGACATTGTATACAAATAAAGAAAAATTTTGGTGCTTCTTTTTAGAAAAGAGTACTCCCTAGAAACACTGGTAATATAAGCTACTAGTATTTGGTTAGAGGATTTGCTGCCGAGAAAGATCCGTCCACAGAGAGCGCCACACATTGGGGGATGCCAATGCATGCATGGAGCATGGTTGGTGTCGGTAATGTTTACTTGGCACACTTCGCACTATGCATATATGCCGGTTCCATCCGTACATTTGTGCAGTTCCACCAAAATGTAGCTGAATAACCCTGTTTGCACAGATAATGAAAAAAGCATGATTATATTATAGTGGCACTAGTTGATGAAACATACACTAATAAATAGAACAAAATATTGCAATTGTATCATAGTATGCCATGCTGCGAGGGCGAGATGGGCCCTGCGACGCCTCATACGGTGCGCCTCATACTGGAAATCGACCCAAGTCTGCCTGATACACCTTCTGCCAGAGATGAATATCAGTGTACAGCGGTAGTACAAGGAGGGGCCTTGAGACATTCCAATCTCTATTTTCGTGCAGATCAGCTAAAATTAAGCACCCCAGTTTGCAGAAACGCTTAAACATTAACAATGGGACTAATTGATGAAACATATACTAACAAAGAGAAGCACTTTCTTTATCTACATTGGAAATGAAATGATAGAGAGGACACTCGCTCTATTTTAACTGTATTCTTACTACATTTTTTCAGTGGCACTATGGTCGAGCAGGTGGCAAACGAGGTGTACTGTGCGTCGCAAGGATGGAGGTTGGGGGTGCTTAGACTAGGATGCTGAAGCTGGCTCTTTCAGTCTCTATCTTCCCCCCTGATGTTTCTGTTGTAGCATTTGGGTTGTAATCTGTCAGCGTTCTGGGAACGGGGGTCCCCAGACTTGCCTGCCTGCGGCCCACCGCGTGGCGAAGCAGCAGGCCGTATGGCCCATCTTCATCAACAAAGTGACCAAGACCTTCTCGAGGGTCCAAGCCTCGTGAGGCGGACGACACAAGACCTCCTCTGGAGTGGCCTAGTAAGGCAGGCTCACGCGGAGCGGAGATATCAAGGCGGGGCAAACCTCACGAGGCTCTCGTGACGTGTGCCATGACGAACGGTGCCACGCGGGTGCCAGGCGGGCGCCGGTGCGTGCAGCGTCCTTATTTCCTCTTTGGTGCTAAGGAGGCCAGCGCAGGTGAAGAGTACCGAGGCATCAGGCAAAGGTTTCCATATTGGTGCAACGAGACCAAGACGAGGAGGACGTCAAGGCGGAGGTCATCATGGAGCCCAAGACGGTGTCACCCCAGTGCTTTTCGCAGGCGAAGACCGCTTTTCTCAGGATAGCTTGTACTAGGTGACCCCCTTCAAATTGGCCCGTCGTTGTTGGCTCCCTTCCCGCTCAATATTTGGGAAGAGGACTAGGGCCTCTATAAATAGGACTAGCCACCACAGTAGAGGCAAGTTGAACTGAGATCAAACCCACACACCACAAGTTCATACGCACAAGAGCGCCTCGACCTCAGGAGGCTGTTCTTCCCTTGTACTGTTCATCATCAGCCCAAGAGGCAATCCACCACCACCACACTGGAGTAGGGTATTACACCACAACGGTGGCTCGAACCAGTATAAACCCCGTGTCTTTCTGTGTTGTGAGTTCGTCGATTTCGTCCGCAAGATCTTAGCGAGCTAGAGCGTAGATCGGTAGGAGGGAAAGACTTCGCATGCACCCCCAGTGTTCGAACCTTAAGGGTATGCCGGAACCCCACATCCGACATTTGGCGCGCCAGGTAGGGGTGCACCAGAGCCCCTCTCCACCAATCTGCGCCCCGTGCCGCCGCGTTTCACTCCCATGGCAGGCGCGCCGCCATCCACCTCTGCGACCAACACCAGCAGTAGGGATTCTGGGTACCGAGCCCTGGCCCCTGCCCTGCGGCGAGTGTAGTGGCCGACCAAGTTCAAGCCAGAGATGCCACCGCGTTACGACGGCGCGGCAGACCCGGCGCCGTTCCTGCAGGAGTACGAGAAGGACGTCCTCGATGCCGGAGGCGACGGCAAGATCATGGCAAACTGGTTCCCCATGGCCCTCGCCGGCGAGCCACGCGCCTGGCTGCTCAACCTCCCGGGGTCCATGGTGGCATCCTGGGTGGAACTCCGTAACCTCTTCACCGCGCGCTACGCGGTGCCGGCGCACCACGCAGTCGCGGTGCTGCTAGGTGGCTCTCAAGCACCGCCTTCAGATCGCCATGTCAAGCCTTTCCTTCGTCAGATTGGGGTAGCCTCCAGGCGCCTGGGGGCTCCGCCAGGTTGGGCTGCGCCAGAGGCCGACCTCACCTTCGACTCAGAAGACCACCCCGGCTCCAACGCCGGCTCCGGCATGCTCTCAATGCTCTGCACGCCTACCATGTGCAACATGGCGGTCACCAAGACCCTCATCAATGGTGTGCAGGCATCAACTTGCTCTCCGTAGAAGCCTTCAGCCTCCTCCACGTGCCGCCCGAGCGACTCAACCTCAGCAAGCCTTTTTCAGGAGTGAGCGGTGGAGCTGCCCACTCTTTGAGGCAGATCCGCCTTCCCATCACCTTCGGCACGTGCGACAACTATCGCACTGAGCTGGTGGACTTCGACGTCGCCCGCATCAGCCTCCCGTACAATGCCATACTCGGGTACCCGGCTCTTGCTCAGTTCATGGCGGCGACTCACCCGGCCTACAACCTCATGAAGATGCCAGGGAGCAAGGGCGTCCTCACCATCAAGGGGGACACTAAGGAAGGGGTCGCGGCGCTCAGGCTCGCCTTCAAGACCCGGCAGCAGTAGCCGGTCGGCGCCAAGACGCCGAGACCAAGGAGACCGCGCCCGCCAAGAAGAAGCAATTGTTCACCCAAGACAAGGCGGAGACCAAGCAGGTGTCGGTTGACGAGGACGGGTCTTCAGGGGCCACCTTTACCATAGGAACCAGCCTAAACCGGGGACAAGAAGAAGCTTTGGTAAAGTTTTTGCGCTCAAACAAGGAAATATTCGCGTGGGAGCCCAATCAGCTGGTAGGGGTCCCGAGGGAGGTGATCCAGCATCATCTAAGGGTGTGCCCTAACATGCGCCCCGTGAAGCAGCGGGCGAGATGGCAGTCCGCCGAGAAGCAGGCCTTCATCATCCAAGAGACACGCAAGCTGGAGGCGGCTGGTACCATTCAAGAAGTTCGGTACCCTGATTGGCTGACGAACCCCGTCGTAGTACCAAAGAAAGGCGGTAAGGAACGGATGTGCGTCGACTTCACCAACCTCAACAAAGCCTGCCCCCAGGATCCGTTCCCCCTCCCGCGCATTGATCAAATCGTTGACTCCACCGCCGAGTGCGATTTGCTATGTTTCCTAGATGCGTTCTCTGGATACCATCAGATCAAGATGGCAGTGGAGGATGTGGAGAAGACGGCCTTCTTGACACCATGTGGGGTGTATTGCTACACATGCATGCCTTTCGGCCTTCGCAACGTGGGCGCAACCTTTCAGTGGCTGATTCACATCGCCTTGGGGCGGCAGCTGGACAGGAACACAGAGGCCTACGTTGATGACATAGTGGTCAAATCTCGCGAGGCGAGGACGTTGATTCAAGACTTCGAGGAGACCTTTGAGAGTTTACGCCGGGTGAACTTGAGGCTTAACCCGGAGAAGTGTGTGTTTGGCGTCCCCTCCAGCAAGCTGTTAGGGTTTCTCGTATCCCACAGAGGGATCGAGGCGAACCCGCAGAAGATCAAGGCCATCGAAGACATGAGCCCACCACAGAGCCTCAAGGAGATGCAAAAGCTGGCAGGATGGGTGACCGCGTTAGGGCGTTTCATCTCTAAGCTATGCGAGCGCGCCTTACCCTTCTTTAAGCTCATGAAGAAGAAAGGCCCCTTCGAGTGGACCCCGAAGGCCGACCGGGCCTTACAAGACCTCAAGAAATACCTCACCAGCCCCCTGGTGATGGTGGCCCCACGGCCTCTTAAGCCTGTGGTACTCTACCTCGCTGCCACCCCATACTCCGCCAGCACGGCACTGGTGGCAGTTCGGGAGGAGCGCCAGGACAAGGGTGTGCCGCGCCAAGCCAGAGTTGATGCAGCGCACGGTCGGGAAGGCACAACAGAGCCATCAGCGGCGGAAGATCAGGCTTGGCAGGGCAACATCAAGGAAGCTCCTGAGGATGGCCAAGTATAAGGAAACCTTCCACCTCAGGATATGCGACAATCTCCGCAAGACCCGAGCCTCAACAGTGTGCCAGCCCTCGTCGAGCACCCGGTGTACTTCGTCAGCACCGTACTGCAGGACGCAAGGGCACGCTACCCCATGCCGCAAAAGCTCCTTCTCGCACTCTTGGTGGCCTCGCGCAAGCTGCGACACTACTTCCAGGGGCACCCCATCAAGGTCGTCTCATCTTACCCAACTGGAGAGGTTACTCAGGAGCCCAAACTCAGCCGGAAGGGTCGTTGAATGGAACATCGAGCTGCAAGCATTCCAGCTAGAGTTCAGCACCACCAGGGTCATCAAGGGAGCCGCGCTCGCCGATTTTGTGGCAGAATGGACAGATGCCCAGGCTCTTGATGAAGGAGAAAACCGGTCCACCTCCCCAGGAAGTGAGGCACCAGACGGCTGGGTCATGTATTTCGATGGCGCCTTTGCGCACCAGGGCGCGGGGGCTGGTGCAGTGCTCATCTCGCCCACTCAGGACAAGCTTTACTATGCCGTGCAACTCTACTTCCAGCACGGCGAGAAGGTCTCCAACAATATCGCAAAATACGAAGGCCTCATAGCCGGCCTGAAGGCTGCGGCGGCTCTGGGGGTGAGGCATCTTACCATCAAGGGCGACTGGCAGCTCCTTGTCAACTTCTCCAACAAAGTGTACGAGCCAAAGGACGAGCACACGGAGGCCTACCCTGCGGAGGTGCGCAAAATGGAAAAGCAGTTCTCAGGCTTGGAGCTGCAGCACGTGCCCCGAGGCACCAACAAGGAAGCCGATGACATCGCCAAGAGAGCATCATAGCGGCAACCGCAATAGCCCGGCGTCTTCGAAGAGCGGCTCTTCAAGCCTTCAGCTACGCCTCCTTTTTCAAGCACGACTCAGCCTCGGGAGGAGCTCCTGTAGGACCTTGAAGTATGTCTAGAGGGGGGTGATTAGACTACTTGACCAATTAAAAGCTATGCCTTTTCCCAATTTTAGACTATGGCAGATTTTAGCTATCTTTGAACAATTCAAGCAATCATCACACAATTCAAGCAAGCATGCAAAGAGTATATAGGCAGCGGAAAATAAAGCATGCAACTTGCACGAATGTAAAGGGAAGGGTTTGGAGAATTCAAACGCAATTGGAGACACGGATGTTTTTGTCGTGGTTCCGATAGGTGGTGCTATCGTACATCCACGTTGATGGAGACTTCAACCCACGTAGGGTAACGGTTGCGCGAGTCCACGGAGGGCTCCACCCACGAAGGGTCCACGAAGAAGCAACCTTGTCTATCCCACCATGGTCGTCGCCCACGAAGGACTTGCCTCACTAGCAGTAGATCTTCACGAAGTAGGCGATCTCCTTGCCCTTACAAACTCCTTGGTTCAACTCCACAATCTTGTCGGAGGCTCCCAAGTGACACCTAGCCAATCTAGGAGACACCACTCTCCAAGAAGTAAGAAATGGTGTGTTGATGATGAACTCCTTGCTCTTGTGCTTCAAGTGATAGTCTCCCCAACACTCAACTCTCTCTCATAGGATTTGGATCTGGTGGAAAGAAGATTTGAGTGGAAAGCAACTTGGGGAAGGCTAGAGATCAAGATTCATATGGTTGGAATGGAATATCTTGGCCTCAACACATGAGTAGGTGGTTCTTTCTCAGAACTGGTAAGTTGGAAGTGTAGGTTTGTTTTGATGGCTCTCTCGATTAATGAAGAGGAGGTGGAGGGGTATATATAGCCTCCACACAAAATCTAACCGTTACACACAATTTACCAAACTCGATGGGACGGAATCAACAAACTCGGTCAGACCGATTTAGTAAACCTAGTGACCGTTAGGGTTTTCGGTGGGACTGACATGCAACTCGTTAGGACCGATATGGTTAGGGTTAGGGCATAACGTAATCTCGGTAAGACCGATTACACAAACTCGGTGAGAACGAATTTGGTAATTTGCTAACCAGAGAGTTGGTCAGGTAAACTCGGTGGGACCGATTTTCTCTTTCGGTGAGACCGAAAGTTACAAAAGGGAAACAGAGAGTTTACATTGTAATCTTGGTGGGACCGATTCGCTCTTTCGGTGAGACCGAAAAGTTATGAAAGGGAAACAGAGAGATTACAATCCCATCTCGGTGAGACCGAGATCCCTATCGGTGAAACCGATTTGCCTAGAGTTTGTAGCAGTGGCTATGACATCTGAACTCGGTGGCGCCGGATAGAAAGAATCTGTAGGGCTGAGTTTGACTTTAGGTGTAGGTCATATGTGGATGTGAGAAAGTAGTGGAGGGTTTTGGAGCATATCACTAAGCACATAAAGCAAAAGGCTCATTAAGCAACACCTCATCCCTCCTTGATAGTATTGGCTTTTCCTATAGACTCAATGTGATCTTGGATCACTAAAATGTAAAATGTAGAGTCTTGAGCTTTTGAGCTTGAGCCAATCCTTTGTCCTTGATATTTTGAGGGATCCACTTTCATCATCCATGCCATGCCATTTATTGAGCCTTCCTGAAATATTTGTCTTGGAATAGCATTAGCTCAATGAGCTATATGTTGTTATGAATTACCAAAACCACCTAGGGATAGTTGCACTTTCAATCTCCCCCTTTTTGGTAATTGATGACAACATATAGATCAAAGCTTCGACAAATGATAATAAAATTTGAAAAACATCGTCGCTTTGAGAAGTATGTGATAAGCAAGAGCTCCCCCTAAATTTGTGCATAGAAATATTTGCTTCGGACGGCAAATGCACAAGGAATTAGGCTCATGGGTTACTCTTCCATGTCACATACATCTTGGTGGAGCGCTCAAAATAACAAAGATTAAATACATGCTGAGGGAGTTCCGGACTAGGGGGTGTCCGGATAGCCAAACTATCATCATCGGCCGGACTCCAAGACTATGAAGATACAAGATTGAAGACTTCGTCCTGTGTCCGGATTGGACTTTCCTTGGCGTGGAAGGCAAGCTTGGCGATACATATATGTAGATCTCCTACCTTTGTAACCGACTCTGTGTAACCCTAGCCCTCTCCGGTGTCTATATAAACCGGATGGCTTTAGTCCATAGGACAAACAACAATCATACCATAGGCTAGCTTCTAGGGTTTAGCCTGTTTGATCTCGTGGTAGATCTACTCTTGTAACACACATCATCAATATTAATCAAGCAGGACGTAGGGTTTTACCTCCATCAAGAGGGCCCGAACCTGGGTAAAACATCGTGTCCCTTGTCTCCTGTTACCATCCGCCTAGACGCACAGTTCGGAACCCCCTACCCAAGATCCGCCGATTTTGACACCGACATTGGTGCTTTCATTGAGAGTTCCTCTTTGTCGTCATTGATAGGCTCGATGGCTCCTTTGATCATCAACAACGACGCAGTCCAGGGTGAGACTTTTCTCCCCGGACAGATCTTCTTGTTCGCCGGCTTTGCACTGCGGGCCAATTCGCTTGGCCATTTGGAGCAGATCGAAAGCAACGCCCCTGGCCGTCAGGTCAGATTCGGAAGTTTAAACTATACGGCCGATATCCGCGGAGACTTGATCTTCGACGGATTCGAGCCGCAGCCAAGCACGCCGCACTGTCTCGATGGGCATGATCTAGCTCTGCAACCGAACAGTGCCCTGGAGGCCGCACCAGAATCCGCTCCGACCCTTAATCCGGAGCCGGATTCCCCGATCGAGGACGAGTGGTTGGACACCGCCTCGGGGGCTTTAATCTCTACGGCGATCGAGTCGAACTCCATCCCTGTCCTTTGCTAAGACCTCGACTCGAGGGTGCCGGACTCCTTTCCGGACTCCGAACCCCCGGCGCCCCTGCCAATCGAATCCGATTGGGCGCCCATCATGGAGTTCACTGCCGCGGACATCTTTCAGCACTCGCCCTTTGGCGACATCCTGAATTCACTAAAGTCTCTCTCTTTATCCAGAGAGCCCCGGCGGATTACGTCGGGAAGGTTGGGAAGCGGACGGCGAAGAAATTCAACGCCCACCCACCACCCACTTGGTAGCGGCTGTCGGCGATCTAACCGACATGCTAGACTACGACTCCGAAGACATCGACGGTATGGGCGGCGATGCGGAGACGACCAAGACCAAGCGCCTACGAGGGCACTGGAAGGCCACCTCGTCATCGACATATATATGGTGGACATCCCAAAAGATGGGAACGGCGATGAAACAACGGAGGATGACCCTCCAAGAAGCAGCCCAAGCCCGGCGTCGGCTCCGCTCAAAAATCCCGCCACAGCAAGAATGAAGATTCGGCACGGAGATAACAATACACCGGACGGTGCAAGACAATCCACTCCAGCAAGATCCAGCGCGAGGAAGATGGAGACGCCAGCCCTCACGAGAGCGGCGAAGAAGAGGTAGAGGATTATATGCCTCCTCCGAGACGGCAAGCCTCCACGACGATGAATTAAATCGTGCTGAAAATCCCGTCGAACAAGAGCGTTTTAGACGCAGGCTTATGGCCATGGCGAACAGCCTCAAGAAAAAGCAGCAACAGCTTAGAGCTGATCAGGATCTGCTAGCCGACAGATGGACTGAAGTCCTCGCGGCCGAAGAGCATGAGCTCGAACGCCCCTCCAAAAGCTACCCTAAACGCAAGCTGCTCCCCCGATTAGAGGAGGAGGCTTACGAACCCGCATCACCAGGAGACAATACGGCTGACCGACCACCCCGTGGTCGCGACAGAGGCCTCTAGGCCCTTCACTAGAACCGTACCCCGGCATCGCTCAAAAAGCACACGGCCAAAGGGGAACGCTCCGGACCTGCGAGATATATTGGAGGACAAGGCAAGACAATCAAGATTGATCTATGGATCGCGTGGGCGCCCCACGGTACGTGACGACAACCGTCGCGCCGGACACAATAAGTCCGGCCGGGCCGAACAAAACAGACCAAGCTCTTTTGAGCTCCGTCGTGATATCGCCCAGTACAGAGGCGTCACACACCCACTATGCTTCACAGACAAAGTAATGGATCATCAAATCCCCGAAGGGTTTAAACCCGTCAATATTGAATCCTATGATGGCACAATGACCCGCCGGTTTGGATCAAGACTATCTCCTTCACATCCACATGGCCCGCGGTGACGATCTTCACGCCATCAAATACCTCCCCTCAAGCTTAAAGGAACAGCCCGGCATTGGCTCAACAGCTTGCCGCCAGAGTCAATTGGGAGCTGGGAGGACATGAAGCCGCATTCCTCGATAACTTCCGGGGCACTTATGCGACCACCGACGCTGATGACCTAAGCCACATAATTCAGCAGCCGACGAATCGGCGGACAATTACGACACGGTTCTTAACCAAGAAAAACCAAATAGTCGACTGTCCGGATGCGGAGGCCCTCGCGGCCTTCAAGCATAACATCCGTGACGAGTGGCTTGCCCGGCACCTACGACAGGAAAAGCCGAAATCCATGGCAGCCCTCACATCACTCATGACCCGCTTCTGCGCGGGTGAGGACAGCTGGCTAGCACGCAGCAACAACCTCAGCAAAAATTCTTGCAGTCCGGACTTCAAGGACCGAAATGGTAGGCCGCATCGTACCAAAAACAAACGCCGCATTAACGGCGACAATATTGAGGATACGGCAGTCAATGCTGGATTTAGAGGCTCTAAACCCGGTCAGCGGAAAAAGCCATTCAAAGAACTACTCCGGGTCCGTCCAATTTGGACCGAATACTCGACCGCTTGTGCCAGATACACGGCACCCCCGAAAAGCCAGCTAACCACACAAACAGGGACTGTTGGGTATTCAAGCAGGCAGGCAAGTTAATTGCCGAAAGCAATGACAAGGGGCTGCATAGCGATGACGAGGACGAGACCCAACCGCCGAACAATAGAGGACGAAGGTTTCCCCACAAGTGCGGACGGTGAACATGATATCATAGCGCACATACCCAAAAGGGAGCGGAGCGTGCACTCGGGGATGTCTACGCGATGGAGCCAGTTGCCCCGAAGTTCAATCCATGGTCCTCCTGCCTGATCACTTTTGACCGAAGGGACCACCTCACCAGCATCCGCCACGGTGGATTCGCCGCACTGGTCTTAGACCCAATCGTCAATGGATTTCACCTAACCAGAGTCCTGATGGACGAAGGAAGCAGCCTGAACCTGCTTTACCAGGATACGGTGCGCAAGATGGGCATAGACCCCTCAAGGATTAAACCTACCAAAACGACCTTTAAAGGCATCATACCAGGTGTAGAAGCCAATTGTACAGGCTCAATTACACTGGAAGTGGTCTTCGGATCCCCGGATAACTTCCGAAGCAAGGAGTTAATCTTTGACATAGTCCCGTTCCGCAGCGGCTATCATGCCTTGCATGGATGTACCACGGTTGCAAAGTTCAACGCGGTGCCGAACTACGCATACCTCAAGCTCAAGATGCCAGGCCCTCGAGGCTTCATTACGGTCAACGGAAACACTGAACATTCTCTCCGCACGGAGGAACATACAGCGGCTCTCGCGGAAGAAGTGCAATGCAGCCTCTTAAGGCAATTCTCGAGTCCGGCCGTTAAGCGGCCGGACACAGCTAAGCGTGCCCGGAGTAACTTACAACAAGACCACAGCACGTTCGAGAGCGCAGCGTAGCAGTGCGGCTAACCCAGCCCCCGTGAAGCGTCAAAGCAGGTCCTTCGCGTACACCATTACACTCTGAAGATACCATGGGCATGGGGAGAGGCACGACCACGATAAACCCAGCATCGGCTCAACCACACCAGGGGCTCTCACTTGTGTCGTTCCTTTTTCTTTTCTTTTTTACCTTTTACTTTTTACCCACATGACTCCGTTTGTCAGAAGCCCTGTCCAGCAGCAGAACTGCCGAACTCACGATGCAACAGCCAGGGAAGGATAAAGGCTACAACGAACATACAGGTGGTCTCCATTACGAGCATTTCCATACACCAATCTGCAGCCTACCCCTGGAGGGGGACATGTTTAACAGTCTCATACCTTGCTTATCGCACTATCTGTATCGTTGTGCATTCGTAGCAGCACTTATTGAATAAAACAATGCAGCAAATTTTTGTTTATAATTGCATTTCTTTTTCATACATATGTTCATTCACGACATGTTGCATCCGTACACTTGATGCAGCTAATATACACCAGGGCTTATGTTTCCAGCGTTATGGTGTGATGAGTCGAACACTTTCACAAGTCGGCACCCGAACTTATAGCACTATATGCATCGCCTCCGAATCATGTCTTGGGTCAATAGTTGGGTTTGCCCGGCTCCGTGTTTTGGTACCTTACGTTCCGTTATATCGGCTAAGGTAGCACCGGAGAACCATGCGATTCCGCCTCAGATTCGATTGGGTTAACGCCTCGATGGAAAGCTAAAACTGACCGTCATAATGAGGCGAGAGACGTCGCTGTTCGAGAGGCTTTTAAGTAGTCCTTAAAGACTTATGCGCTTAGGCGAGGAGCCGGATCTTTGTCCGGCCAAGGCGTGAATAGCGCCCCAAATTGACCTTCCAAGACTAGGGGCTTACCGAAATTTAAAATTATAAATTCTATGGCTAAGTGAGAGTGTTCAAGCATTATAAGTCCGGTTGCCTTGTTCGCTGTGTTGGCGCCTCCTAGATGGACCCACAAATGGGAACAAGAGCGCTCAAGTTTATCCCTAACACCCCACACTTTTCGTGGCATGGGGGCTGAAGCCGACGACTTGCCATCTCTCGATTTGTTAAACAGCCGCCTGAAAGGTAATATTTTAAATTAACAAGCGTTGCTTAGCGATATGAACTAAGTTTTCAGCGCACATGATAACAAAATGCGAGTCTACTCAAATATTACATCTTTGGAGCACTCACCCGCAATAGTGCGGGCGCCCTTCAGCACACTCTTATAATACATCTCGGGCGTGCGATGCTCCTTGCCCTCTGGTGGCGGGTCCTTCACGAGCTTCTGGGCATCCATCTTGCCCCAGTGCACCTTTGCGTGGGCAAGGGCCCGACGGGCACCCTCGATACAAGCGGAATGCTTGATAGCTTCAACCCACGGGTACGCATCCACCAGCCGCCACACCAGGCCGAAGTAGCTCCCAGGCATGGCCTCCTTAGGCCACAGCCGAACTATGAGGCCCTTCATGGCCTGTTCGGCCGCCTTGTGGAGCTCGACCGGTTGCTTCAACTGGTCGCTAAGGGGCACCGGATGTCCGCCCTCAGCATACTGAGACCAGAAGACCTTCTCCGTCGAGCTCCCCTCCTCGGCCCGGTAGAATGCGGCAGCATCGGACACACTGCGAGGAAGATCTGCGAACGCCCCTGGAGAACTCCGAATTCGGGTAAGCAACAGGTAATTAACACTCACATGCTTACTCTGCATGAAAAATGCCTTACCCACTGCTATTTTCTTCACGCCTCAATCTCTGGAGGGCCTTGTAGGCTTGGCCTTAGCGGCTTTGGCACTCTCAAGAGCCGTTGCAAGCTCGAGACTCTTGAGTCTTGAGTCACGCTCAAGTTCTCATGTTTTTCACGAGATCCTCGAGCTCTTGATGTACCTCCACCACCCGCCTCCAGCTTCTCTTGCTCGGTCGCTCAGCAACCGCATTACGTTTGGTCGCGCCACCGCCTCTTCGTGGTCGCCACCTCGTTAGTGGCCCCTACAATACCATGTTATCCTTGTCATTTTCTTACAACCAAATCCTTTTACATGAAGGTACAATTTTCATAAGGTATTACTCACCTTCTTTTTCCTCGAGCTGCTTCTTGGCATGGCCGAGCTCGTTCTCGGACCGCTCAAGGTTTTCCTTTAAAGTATTGACCTCCGCAGTCAGTGCGGCGGAGGTCAGCAGCACAACCTGCAATCCTATATTGACATATTTTTTATGACACCTGCGTTTATGTAACGCCCTCGATGCGGCTATATCTCCCACGTGTCGAAGCACGACTTAGAGGCATAACCGCATTGAAAGCAATGTCGCAAGTGAGGTAATCTTCACACAACCCATGTAATACATAAGGGAAAGAGATACATAGTTGGCTTACAATCGCCACTTCACACAATACATGAGTAAAGCATTACATCATACAGATACAATCAAGGTCCGACTACGGAACCAAAATAAAAGAAGACTACCCCAAATGCTACACAGATCCCCGATCGTCCCAACTGGGCTCCACTCTTGATCAACTGAAGCGAAACAACACAATAAACAAGATCTTCGCCGAGCTCCTCCTTGAGCTCGGGTCGCCACCTGCTCGGTTTCATCGACACACGCAAACTGGTTTTGGAAGTATCTGTGAGTCACGGGACTCGACAATCTCACACCAGCGAGATCAAGACTATTTAAGCTTAAAGGTAGGACAGAGTAGTGAGGTGGAGCTGCAGCAAGCGACTAGCATATATGGTGGCTACATTACGCAAAAGAGAGCGAGAAGAGAAGGCAAAAGCACGGTCGAACAACTATGATCAAGAAGTGATCCTGAAACTACTTACGTCAAGCATAACTCCAACACCGTGTTCACTTCCGGTCTCCGCCGAGAAGAGACCATCACAGTTACACACGCGTTGGTGTATTTTAATTAAGGTCAACTTGGGTTTTCTACAACCGGACATTAACAAATTCCCATCTGTCTCATAACCGCGGCACGGCTTTGAAAGATAATACCCTGCGGGGTGTCCCAACAACCCATTATAAGCTCTCACGGTCAACGAAGGATATTCCTTCTACCGGGAAGACCCGATCGATCTCGAATCCGGACTACAAGACATTTCGACAGCAATAAAACAAGACCAGCAAAGCCGCCCGGATGTGCCGACAAATCCTGATAGGAGCTGCACATATCTCGGTCTCAGGGCACACCGGATGAACACTACGTACGGCAACCGACGATACCCCAAGTTGCCTCGGGCGGCACATAAGTGGCTCTAGTTTGGACCAGCACTCGGAGGAGCACTGGCCGGGGTTAAATTAAAGATGACCCTTGAGTCTGCAGAACCCAAGGGAAAAAGGCTTAGGTGGCAAATGGTAAAACCAATGTTGGGCCTTCTTTGGAGGAGTCTTATTCAAAGCGAACTGTCAAGGGGTCCCATAAATCACCCAACCGTGTAAGGAGCATAAAATCCGGGAACATAACACCGGTATGGCGGAAACTAGAGGCGGCAAGAGTGGAACAAAACACCAGGCATAAGGCCGAGCCTTCCACCCTTTACCAAGTATATAGATGCATTAATTAAATAAGATATATTGTGATATCCCAACAAATAAGCATGTTCCAACAAGGAACAACATCTCCATGTTCCAACAAGGAACAAACTTCATCTTCACCTGCAACTAACAACGCTATAAGAGGGGCTGAGCAAAGCGGTAACATAGCCAAACAACGGTTTGCTAGGAAAGGATGGTTAGGGGCTTGACATGGCAATGTGGGTGGCAAGATAAGCAAGTGGTAGGCATCGTAGCATAGGCATAGCAAAAGAGCGAGCAACTAGCAAGCAAAGATAGAAGTGATTTCGAGGGTATGGTCATCTTGCCTGAAATCCCGCAAGGAAGAAAAACGAGTCCACGAAGAAGACAAACGGACGTAGTCGAACGAATCCTCACAACTCCGGAACGAAACCGAAGCTAACAAGAGAAGCAACCCGGAAACAAGCAACAACATAGTAAACACACAATCATAAACATGGCATGATGCACAAGCGAGTATGATGCATGTCCGGTTTAAATATGCATGGCATGGCAATATGCACAAACAACACTTCAAGTTAAGTGGAATCATGATGAAACTACCTATCTAGGCAAGTTTAAATGAGGCCGGAAGCAACAAACAACAATTCCGGAAAATCCCCATATGCAAATAATGAATTTGGTACTGTTCTGCCCTAAACACAATTTTAATGTTGTTAAACATGCAAAGTAATGCTACCATGTTAATCTATGCATTTTTCTACCCCATTTACATATATAATTTATTTAAAATGGAGCTACGGTTATTTAGTTATGAAATAAATCATTTTAGCATGGCATTTAAGCAAATTAATGCAAACAACAATTTTAAACATTTAAATGTTGTTATCATGATGCGGATGACATGTGCAGGCTTTTATGCAATTTTATGAAAACGTTAACATGAGCATGATGAAGCATTGTGTCACCGTGGTGGAAGAAAGGGGTGCCACGGCAACGAATCCGAAAATGGTGCCACGGCAACATATCGTTCCGACAGACTCATCGAGATGTCGGTGCAAAAAAAGTGTGACGAGCGAGTTGAGCAAGATGGTGGGTGTTCCGGTTACGGGTTCCCATGAGACGATGGCATGGCAACGAGGGGAACAAGCGAGCGACAATTTCGGAGACGGTGCAAACGGGCATCTCATACGACATATGCATTCGTTCACGGCGGTCGTTCTCGGTGGTTATACCTTCGAAGCGTGCCTTTTCGGAAAGGGTCAAGTTCGGAGGGGAAGTAGTGGTACTCGCGGGTCGTAGTGGAGGTGGACGTTCTCGCGACTGAGGTTGTACACGTTTTGTAGTTGTACACACTCCGTAGATGTTCGGGGTCACGTCAAGGAACTTGACGTCCACGGGGTCTTCGAGGTCGACGGTAGTGGTACACACATCGTCGTGGAAGTAGTGGTTCACGTTTTCTTGTCGAATCAACGGCGGCGGTAGTTGTACACTTGACGGTCTTTGGCGGCGGTAGTTGTTCACGGTCGAGATTTAACTTGGCATATCCATGCGTAGGGGTACTTGGCGATCCGTAGATGCGCACGGCAATCGTAGTGGTACTTGGCAGCTCCGTGTAGTCGAACTTGACGATTCGAGGGGGTACTTGGCGCATCACCGTGTAGTCGTGCGTTTGTCGGAGAGGATCTTGGCGAAATCCACGTAGGCGTCCTTGGGCTTCCCTGGTTGCCGAGTCTTGGCAGCAACGAGAGGGGCGAAGAGGCCAGCAGGGCAGCAAGGGAAGGAGCAGGGGCTCGCTGGGCTACACGGCCATGGCAGGGGCCATGAGAACTTCTTTGAAGGAGGAGGGCACGAGCTTCGTGCGGGAGGTGGTGACGACATGGGGCTCGGCGAGGAAGGCAGGACCGGCGGGAAGGTGCAGAGGCTCGGTGCAATGGGGTGACGCGAGGTTGCAAGGGAGGCGGGCGGCGGAGCAAGCGGCACGGCGGCCGGACTTGGCGCAGGAGGCGCTGCCATGGCGAGGGCCGACGAATCCGGCAGGGCGGCGCGTGATGACGGAGGGCGACGCGAGGGGGGCCATGAGGTGGCTCTTGGCGCCTGGTCGCAGCGACCGGAGGGGTGACGAGGAGGAGAGTTGAGGCGCGGGCGCTCGGGGCCGCCGAGGAGGTGGAGGGCGAGGCTGGCGCTCCTGCGAGACCAAGGCGGCGGCAGGGGAGGACCGTGGAGGCGGGCGACGCGAGAGGAGGGTTGAGGCGCTGGGTGGCCCTCTGGAGGTCGCCGACGGTGGTGGTGGTGACGGGTCGCGAGGCGGACGGGACGAGAGGCTGCGAGGAGATGAGGAGGAAGGATCGAGAGGAGGAGAAGGAATCGGGCGCAGGAGAGGGAGAGATGGGGATCGGGGGCGCGACGGCTGGAGGGAGTCGAGGGAGAGAGGCTGGGCTGGCCTTGGGGCTAGGGGTTAGGAAGGGTTGGGCCTCACGGGATTGGTGGGCGGCTGGCCTAGTGGCGATGGGTCTGCACTGGTGGGGAGGCACGGCTGGGCCAAGGCCTTGGGCAGCCAGGGGGTTGGGAGGCCCAGTGCTGGGCTGCAAGGCTGCTCTCTCTACTCTTAAGCAAAAAAATTAGAGAGAAGAAAGAGAAAGAGAGGGTTTGGGAAAGAAGTTGGACATGGGGATTATTTTCCGGACTCACAAAAATATGCTCGATCCAGGAAAAAATAGAAAAAGAGCACGAATGCAAGATTTAAATTCAAACTCATTTGATTTAAATTGAATGATTTGAATAGGAAGTGAGGTTTGGGAAGGTCCAAAAATGTTCAGATTTTTGGTGGAGCTCCGGAATATGATGAAATAATATTGGCAAGGTCTTGAGGTCAACCCGGAGCAGAAAAAGGCATGGGATATTTTGCAAGTGTGTTATGATCAATTCCAAATAAATGGAATAATTTATATAGCTCCATAATATTGGGAGAATATGTTATAAAGAGAAGTCACCATTGTGAATATCCCTCGATTTAAATGGACCGAAGATCCATACGATTTATTTAGTTGAGTTTTAAAAAAATAATGATATGATGGCATGATGACATGATGCAATGCAAGAGATGACAAGATGAATGCACAAACAAAACAAATCACACGACAAAACTCGGAAACCCTGGAAGGCAACTGAAGCTCCGGTCTTGGGGCGTCACAGTTTATCTTCTAAAGATCCTCAGTCCGGCTTTTCTTTCCGAACACCGAACCGAGCATCAGGGGCTACTGTCTATGCGGTACCATTTTACATATATTGAAATTTCTTACCTCAAAGCTGTTACAAGACTGATACGAGGCTTGGTCACCCGCTCTTGGCGGATCGAATTGTCCGGATCACCGCACTCATAACAGTGCGGTGGTGCTCCTCGATGGAGCGCCGTTGGCGCCTCCACTAAACTATCCGGTGCCTCCGGTTGGGCCGAAGACACCGCGTCTTACCCTTCTTGCAAAGGATCGTTTGGGACTCGGAACCACTGAAGGATCCGGCATGGAGTCCGGACAAGGGTCGGCCTTAGAGCCCTTGGGGGTCTTGCCCCCCACGCGCCTGGAGTCCGGGGGGTTGCCTTGTGGCACCTCTGCGCCACCTCGGGACCAAGCCCCTTTGGGGCCCTTGTGCGCTGTCCGCAGCATGAGGCGAGGAGGCGGTCGAAGCGGTACTCTCCATTTCCGACGAGCCTAGGGACCCGCTCGATGAATCGGCGAACTCACCTTTGGGCGGGCTGCACGATTGTTCGACATTAGAGAACACTCTGCAATACTAAAACGCCATGGGTATCCGGACACTTACGATCTCGCCAGGGGCTTGGCCCTTGTAGGCCAATCCCCTCGTCGTCGTCGGCGTTGGTGGAGAATTCGGAGAAGGGTTCTTCCTTCTTGGACCCTTCGCCTCCTCGGTTAGGCGGCCTTCCTTTTCCTCTCCTCCCGCTGGGGAGAAGCTTCTTCTTCTTCCTCCTCGTCTTGAGGAGAAGATTCGCTTGAATCCGACGGCACCTAGCGTCGGAGCTCCTTCGAGTCCCGTGGCCTCCTTCTTGGCCTTCTTCTCCGGCACCACATGGTGTGCGAAGCCAGCAGCCCGTCAATCGGGCGTCCGCTGGTCTTCGGCAAAGGCCGGACAGTTAATCTGTCCGGACGTCTTCAGCCAGACACAGTCGAAGAACGAGGAGTTTTAGATCCCACGAGAGTCAATCTATGAAAAAGAGTCCCGTAAAGGGTAAAATAACTTACGCCGCTGGCTTGACGCCGCGAGCTGTATCCGCGATCTTTATTAGCGGATGCGGGGCTTCGCGCCTTTGAACAGCAACTTCCGAGCATCTTCGTGCGTGGTATCGAAGAGCCGCTCAAGGTTCGATGCTTTGCGGATCGAACTCCACAAATTGAAGTCCCGTTGTTGGCATGGGAGAATCCGGCGGATGAGCATCACCGGATTACGTCGACAAGCCTGCGATTCTTGTCCACCGAGGTTCGGACGGCGTGTTTGGAGTCCGGATAGCTCGTCCGATCCCCCACTTCAGGCCCGCTCTTTCCATGACGAGAGCCGTGTGGGAATCCAGATCTGAATTGGGGCCGCCACCCATTCAGGGTCGCGTGGCTCGGTGATGTAGAACCATCCCATTGCCACCCCTTTATTGTCTCCACAAAGGAGCCCTCGAGCCATAGGACTTTGGCCATCTTGCCGACCATGCCGCCTCCGCACTCTGCTTGGCTGCCCTTCACAACCTTCGGCTTGACACTGAAGGTCTTGAGCCACAATCCAAAGTGGGGCTGGATGCAGAGGAAGGCCTCGCACACGACGATAAACGCCGAGACGTTGAGGACGAAATTCTTGGCTAGGTCATGGAAGTCCAGGCCGTAGTAGAACATGAGCCCCCGGACAAATGGGTGAAGTGGAAAACCTAGTCCACGGAGGAAGTGGGGGAGAAATACCACCCTCTCATGGGGACTGGGGGTTGGAATGAGCTTCCCCGCGTCGGACAGCCTGTGCGCGATATCGCCGGACAAGTATCCAGCCTCCCGCAGTCTTGTGATGTGCCCCTCCGTGACGGAGGAGGCCATCCATCTGCCTCCCGCTCCTGACATGGTTGGAGAAGGTTGAGGAGGAAAGTGCGGACTTGGGCGCTGGAGCTCGAGTGCACGGGAATGGATGAGCAAAGGAGGAAGAAGGCGCAGTGAAAGGGTGGATCCTTATCCCTTATATGGGCGGACAAAACATGTGTCCCCACCGCCCGGTAAAACTCGCTTATCTCCCAAGCGTCACAATCAATGGCGCGTTGGGTTACCCATGTCCGTATTGATGGGAATCCCGAAATAAGGGGAACACGATCTCTGCTTCGACAAGACGTGCCAAGGAAACCGCCGCTAAACGCTACTGAGGTGGAACAATAAAACAATTTGAGTGAAGGCTTGGTAGTGGTGCGACGCCACGCCACAAAATACGTCGGAGATTGATCTTGTGTAATATTATTCTCTCTACGGTGGTATGTGGAATTTATTTTTGCAGAGCGGACACTATCCTGGTGTTTGCAATCTTCTATAAATTATTCGAGGAGGAACCCGCCTTGCAATGCCAAGACAACATGCGCGCCGGACTCGTCGTCATTGAAGCCTGGTTCAGGGCTACTAAGGGAGTTCGGACTAGGGGTGTCCGGATAGCGAACTATCATCATCGGCGGACTCCAAGACTATGAAGATACAAGATTGAAGACTTCGTCCCGTGTCCGGATGGGACTTTCCTTGGCGTGGAAGGCAAGCTTGGTGATACGGATATGTAGATCTCCTACCTTTGTAACCGACTCTGTGTAACCCTAGCCCTCTCCGGTGTCTATATAAACTGGATGGCTTTAGTCCATAGGACAAACAACAATCATACCATAGGCTAGCTTCTAGGGTTTAGCCTCTTTGATCTCGTGGTAGATCTACTCTTGTAACACACATCATCAATATTAATCAAGCAGGACGTAGGGTTTTACCTCCATCAAGAGGGCCCGAATCTGGGTAAAACATCGTGTCCCTTGTCTCCTATTACCATCCTCCTAGACGCACAGTTCGGGACCCCCTACCCGAGATCCGCCGGTTTTGACACCGACACATGCACTCATCACCAAGCAAAGTGAATGATCATATAAGGATAAATAAGATAATATCATAACGAGCATAAGTGTAGCTTATGATCAAACACATGATCATCAATGTCTCACGAGTAATGCATAGTATCTCAACCATTCAAAAGAAGATAAAGTTCAACCAAAAAGACAAGAGAGAACAAAAGCAAAACTCTCTCTCTCGAAGCCTATGATCTATACATTTTTCTACCCCTTTGGCAACAAGTTACCAAAAAGTTCCTAGAAAATGCATATGACTATAACGTCTCTCAGGCTTGGTCTTCTGGTGGTGGTGGTGTCCGGAGAACTCCAAGAATAAAGGCTTCAGTCGATGTAGATGGAGCTGAAGGAGTTGGTGCTGGAGCTGGTTGTGCTGGAGCTGTAGCTGGAGCTGATGAAGTGACTCTGGTGTCTTGAACTGGCTCTGCAGCTGATCTCTGAGCTCGTGGCACTCTGGCAAATGCATCAGTCGTTGTTCTGCCCTTCCTCTCCTACATGTCATCCTGTAGCTTCTCCACAGCTGACTGAATCGCAGTTACTTTGACATCAAGATCATAGAATTTTTGGTCCATGATTCTTTCCAGGCTCTCCTGGTTTTGAGTTAGGGTGGCCAACCCCATCTCAATCCGCAGAGTTGATGCCATCAAGTAACCAAGCTGCTCCTGCTTGTTCGTCAGAAAGTATTCAGATGCCTCTGCTTGAGTTGGCATCTTGGCAGCCTTCTCTTTCCTAGCTTTCTCCTTCTTCTCTTGCGCTTGGACTGATGTTGGTTCATTCTCAGTCATGACAACTTGATTGTCCTCAAAGTCAGGATAGAGAACCATGTGTTCCTTATCCAACTGATACTTTCCTGTGCCCATCTTTGAGTTTATCAACTCCTGAATCTGTGGGGCATATCCACAGCTCCTCTTCTGGTCTGCTGTAGTCCTCGTGATAGTTTCAACTATGAGGCTCATGACTTTGAATTTCTGAGGCACATCAAAAACGTGAAGCAAATCGATTTCATGCCCTCTAATCATGTTGTGGTCACCTAATTTGGGCAAAAGAGTGTGCCTTAGGATCCAGTTGATTGTAGGCAGCCCTGACAGAAGATAGTGAACTGATCCAAACTTGAAGGACTCAAGTGCATCATCTGGGAGTTCCTTGTACATGTGTGACATTGAGTTGTGACCCATCTTCTTCTTGGCATAAATGTCCAATTCATCTTCATCTTCCTTTGGGGCATTGATCAGACTTGCCCATTCCTCTATGGTTGACTGATATCGTGTTCCTTCAGACATCCACACTATCCTGCCATCTGGATAGAAATGTGCTGTGGAGTAGAATTGCATAATGAGCTCGTCGTTCCAATTTGTGAGCTTCTTGCCAACAAAATCTGAAACTCCACAAGCACTGAAGCTGTCATACACTCCAGGATAGTGTTGTTCATTCTCCTAAATGTAGGTCCAGTCGACCCACCTCATATCACAAACTATGGGCTTCTTATCCAACAAGATAGTCTCATAGAGGTCCTGCTGTTCCTTGGTGTGGAACCTGTAATCCACAGCAGTCCTTCTCCTGGTGGCATATGGATCTGACTCTCTCCATAGCCTCAACCCTTGATCTCTCCTGATCTTCATGTTTTCAGCCACAGGATGAGAATCATTGTGGTCTGGGATCTTGGCTTTGAGCTTCCTTAGGACCTTCCCTTCTTCATCTTCCTTAGCTTCAATCTCAGGCATTGGAGCCTTGTTCTTCTCAGTTGCTGGTATAGTTCTGGTATTTCTCTTTGGTGCACTCTTGGACTTGGGGGCAGCTTTGGGCTTTGAAGTTGCAGCCCCTGACTTTATGGCATCACCCATCAGCTTTTGTGCCCTGGGTGCAGGCCCAGCAACCTATTCTTCTTCCTCTTCTTCCATCATAGATGGTTTCCCAATCACCCTGGCCATGGTCTTCTTGACCCTTTCCTTCCTTTTCTTCCCTTCAGCAGCAGCAGGTTCTTTGGGTTGGGACTCCAAAGCAGCTTGAGTGGAGACTCTGGCTTTGGACATAGGTTGTCTACCTGCTGGCCTTTTGATCTTCATTCCAGGCTTAACTGCTGTTGAGCTGTGCTCTTTCTTGAGAACTTTCTTCTTGGAACTGGCCTCATCCTCAGCTGCCACATAATCTTCATCCTCAGACCCTGAGGTCTTCTTCTTCCTTGTCCTTGTGGCAGCCTTGGGAAAATTACTGGGAGTGCTTCTGCTCCCCTCATCTGAGCTGCTTGAGGGACTAGTGCCCTCACTCATTTGAATTTGCTCCTATGATCTGTTCTGGCTGTCACTTTGGTCTGACATGCTGCCCTCGACCGATCGCTGACCACGTGAATAGTTATAGATGAGGTAGACTGGATGAGCATCACAAAATGCAGAGATTTTTGCAAAGAATGATTCAAAACTTAGTTTTAGTTTCCACGTAAAGCATTTCGATGTACCGATTTTCAAACTTCGGTGATACCAAGCAGTTTTGGAACCTAAACTAGTGAACTTCGGTCGAACCGAGTCACAGTTGATGTACCGAGACTCCTAGGGTTTCACAAAGTCCTAAAATCGGTCACACCGATTTGTAATTCTCAGTCAGACCGAGACTTACTAGTGCAATGGCGTTAGCCAAATCGGTGGGACCGAGTTTTTCAACTCGGTGGGTCCGAGATGGTTTCGGCGGAAAACTAACCCTAAATTTTCGAATCATACCTATTCTAAGGATTGTTTTGACTGGATAGAAGTGTTTCAATCGTGGCAAAATGCATTACGAATACAATGTGTTGAGAATCGCACAGGAAAGCACAGAGATCAAGTTCATACCCTAGTTCGGCGGTGAACTTGCTACGGCGGCAACGGCGGAGGAGAATTCCATTGACGGCAAGGAGACTGCGACGACAGAGGCGGTGGCGGCGAAGTCAACGATCCGTAGACCAAGTAGGCAGAGCGAGCTATCGCTGGTGAGAATTTCGGAGAAATTTTTCCAAAATTTGCCGTGTGATATATATAGCCCGACAACGCCGGTGTGACTGAAGGAACAACTCGGTGGCACCGAGATGCATAACTATTAATAAGATTCTGAACTCGGTGTGACCGAGAAGTTAAAATCGGTTGCACCGAGATTGAAAGCCTAGATCGACTTAGTAATCTCGGTATGACCGAAATGTAGGAACCGGTCATACCGAAAATCACAAAGAAGTTTTGGAAGTTTAAGTCTATGACGAATCGGTGACTCTGAGTGCTCCTTACACAGAGTGGTTCGAATCTGACTTGATCAAATTTTGTGATGTAGCAAGAATAGAGTTTGAGACGAGAAAAGCATAGATAGCTAGAGAAGGTTCTTAGGCATTCTTTTCCATCCACTTGGCCAAAGAAAGAAAAGCCAAACAATCAAACAACAAGTGGATGTCCTCGAATGAGTAAAATATGCAACCAACATGCTCACACAATAAAATGACAAATGAAATATGTGACAAAGAATGCACAACCAATTCTAGCATCTATCAAACAATTGGCGATGATTAGGTCATCTATATATGAGTATATTGACTTAGGAGTCAAATGAGAACATTTGATCATAGGTCATACTCATCGTTTAAGCTCAAGTGGGGTTACCACTTTTACATAAAGCATTTATGTGTTCACATCATTAGAGTTGCTTTGACTCAATTCTTAAGTTCCCCCTAGATGTGAGATCCCCCCTTAGAGGGATAAACTAACCTTGGGTTGTCGTTAATGACTTCATGTAGGTGTTGAAGATGTGGATGCTCAATGTTGATGTAGATCTTTTGGAGCAATCCTTTGGAGTGAGTTGCACTTTTAATACCTTGTCCCTTGAAATGATGCCCATGAAAACATTAGGTTACCTTGTCCCACAAGGAACAAACAAGAATATCCATAGACATAGAGTGATGCACACACAAAATGATGCCCATGAAAACATTAGGTTACCTTGTCCCTTGCCTTACCAACATGAGGGTTTGTGACTCCTTGAACTGGTGCAAGATATGGAAGTTGATTGCACTTGTCCTTGCCATAATGATATGGGTGAAAAATGCTGGCGGAGTCACCCTCAAGAACTACTCTAGTTCTTGTTCTTCGGAATCCACATCATCTTGATGGGAATCCAGGGTGTAGTAGTCATTCTTGATGAAGTAGAACTTGACGTAGTCTTGGGAACCCACTTGATATGTTGTCCTGTGATAGATTTGATCAACCGAAGTACTGCCGAGGTTTCGCGGTTTTTCTCAGATTTGAACTAGGCTCGAATCTGACGCGGTACAGTACTACCGTGCCTCATGTGCGGTACTACCGCCTGTCATGTGCGGTACTACCGCGCTAGCTGCGGCACTAAAAAACTACTACCGCTCCCAGACCCGTACTACCGTGACTTCGCACGATACTACCGCGATTTTGCATGGTACAACCGCGACTTAGAGCGGTACTAGATTTTTAGTACCGCAGCACTTGGCAGTACTTCCGTAAATGAAATCTTTGTCATGGCATTTAGCATGTATGTTTCCTAAGTGGTTCTTTTTATTTGCTGAGGTCTTTTCGTTGATCCTTCTTGGTTGTCGTGTGTGTTTTGCGCTTTGTGTCTCAGGTGGTGGCTCGCTGCCCAATCCCAACGTGACACTTTGGATCCAAGCGCTTATGCAATCAAGGTGAAGCAGCAGAGGGCCCCAATGCCCCCAAGCGCCATGTCAAGACCACCGCTAACAAAAACAAGGAACCCGCTAAGAGCATGGACGAGATACCCTCCGCTAAGTATGTCCGTCTCAGGCAGATGAACCCATATGTGAATCCTCATGCTACCATCAGAGGCTGTGAGTTGTTCTGGACCAAGCAGCAGACTCTCATTTATCTGGATGTCATCAAGAACAAGCAGAATACCTACGTGGAGGTCAAGTGGATTGACATGCATCACATGAGGAAGGAACAGTATCGTGAGTACTTTAGAGAGGCTCTGGACTTGGAGGAGCAGTTTGGTATTGAGCATGTGATCTCCTTTCATCTAGACTTTGACCCTGAGCTTGTTTGTCAGTTCTTTGCCTCTGTGTACTTTCACCCTGGGGAGGAGCGGCGGATGACGTGGATGACCAACGGCCATCAGTTGACCGCTACCTGCAAGGAGTTCATGGACCTGTTGCATGTTCCCGATGACGGACTCAACACTCCTGTTGGTGTTCGTCCCCATGCCAATTCTGAGTCTGCTAACAAGGACAAGCTCCAGCAGTACTATGTTGAGAAGGTGCTCGCCAATGGCAAGTCAGCTTGGGTGCTGAACTCCTTTCTAGATATCATGTATCGCATCTTCCGCAACTCTCTGTTCCCGCGTATTGGTGACAAGGATAAGATTCATGCATTTATGGTGGATATGATGCTCATGTGCGAGGAGGCCCGGGTGTCTCAGACTCAGCCTGTTGATGTCTCACACATCATGTGGCATGAGCTTCGGTTTGCGGTGTTCAACCGCAAGGTGCCTATCTACGGGCCATACCTATTTCTGCTGATCTCCAAGATTTGGGAGAAACTGTTCCCTGGGGATGAGTTCCTTGCACCAGACTAGATTAGGCATAATCCCATCTGTCTCCGTGTCAAGCCCAACTGGGCCAACACTACCACTCGTGCTGAGGCGTCTGCTGCTAGGAGGGATGTTGGTGAGGAGGAGACTGGAGCAGAGAATGTTGCTGAGGACCGTGCTGCTAGGTCTTCCCAGAGTTCCTCTATGCCCTCGTGGTCCAAGAAGCTGAAGGACAAGATGAAGTCTCTCTTCTGCATGCAAGCTAAGGGGCGGTACAGGATTCACGTTGCCTCCAAGGAGGCTCGCCACCGTGACTTGCACATCCTGAAGGTCTTGGGTGAGGCTCATTCCAGCGGGTCAGAGAGGAACATCACTCCGGAGGCCGAGTGGATGGCGAAGTAGGGCTTCAAGTGGACTTATTCTGACGAGGACTTCGAGGAGGACATCCCTGCCGCCAAGTCTGAGGAGGAGCGCTGGGATGATTTCTCCGCTTGAGCCACCCCGAGTGTGTAGGTGTCCTCTCTGCCTTTTTGGCGTCTCGATGCCAAAGGGGGAGAGAGTGTAGGGATTTGCTCGTGTGTCGTTGTGTTTGGTGTGTTTGCTATCTCGTTTGAACCTCGTTTCGTTGCTTTGGTTTGGTTTGAGACTTATCCTTCATATGGTGTAAGACATATGCACTTTATCCTATCTTAGCGAGCTTATGTTATATTGTGCTACCTTTGTTTTATGCTCGTTAGTAGTTGTTTAGCCTTATCATTGCTAGATACGCCTTGTCTCTAAAATATAGGGGGAGTGTTGATCCTAGTTGTGTGCTATGCAGTCCAAAGCATTCATCTAGTTTGCACACATCTAGGGGGAGCCCGTCTATATTTTAAAGAGGAGGGGTTTGCCTATGCTCTAGTTTATTTCCTTTTACAAGAATTCAGATTGTCATCAATCCACCAAAAAGGGGGAGACTGTAAGTGCATATTTATCCCTTAGGTGTTTTGGTGATTGATGACAATGCTTTTGTGGAATAATCGTGTGCCTTTGAGTTTCTCAGACATTTCTTCACTAGGTACAAGACAGTTTGATGCCCCTCGAAGACTATTGAAGACGGCGTTTCTCTACGTTTCTTTTTGGTGGATTTGAGTCGTAAGCAAGCCGTACTATTAAGAGGGGGGCCGCGTCGGAAAGGTTTGGGTGGAATCATCACGTACACGTTCCCTTCCTTGTCTCCACCTTTCCCTTGCACTATGGAGCATCGCCCGTTTATCCTCTTTGTGATTGCCTTGGCTGCTGTTGCTGTGCTTGCTGCAGTACTGCTCCTTGGAGCGGTAGTACCGCAGGCACCTGCGGTAGTACCGTGGCTCAGGCGTGGTAGTACTGCGGGAGCCCACGGTAGTACCACTGCTCTGGAGCCGTACTACTGTGGCCCCCAGGCCAAGTACCGCTACGTTGCGGTAGTAGGGGCGGATGTAATTTTTTACATCCGCGCCTCCGCGGTAGTACCGCGCCTTGTGTGTGGTAGTACCGTGCGCGGTCTGATCCAGCAACCACGCGGTAGTACTGCTCTCCAGCGGTAGTACCGCGTCGGGTTTTTGCACCGTTTGTTTTCCAGCTGAAGTAGGCACGGATGTAATTTTATTCATCCGCGCCCTTCCCAGTCTAGGGCTTTCCTGCCTTGCGGTAGTACAGCAATGAGGGAGCGATAGTACCGCGCTCGCAGTAGTACTGCCCCCTGTCAGGCTCGTTGTAGCCCCCGCTACTGCAGCGGTAGTATTGTGGTGGCACGGTAGTACCGCGTGGCCTTGCGGTAGTACCGCGCTCCTGGAGCGGTAGTACCGCGTGTCGCGGGCTGGTTAAGTGGATAACGGTTGGATTTCGTCCACCACTATAAAAGGGTCGTCTCCTACCTTTAGTTGACCACCTCTTCCAACCCTAATCTCCATTGTTGCTCCAAGCTCCATTTTCGCCCGATCTCACTCCCTAGCCAATCAAACTTGTTGATTCGCTCGGGAGTGGTTGAGAAGGCCCCGATCTACACTTCCACCAAGAGAAATTTGATTCCCCCCACTAATCCCTTGCGGATCTTGTTACTCTTGGGTGTTTGAGCACCTTAGACGGTTGAGGTCACCGTGGAGCCATAGTCCATTGTGGTGAAGCTTCGTGGTGTCGTTGGGAGCCTCCAATTAAGTTGTGGAGATTGCCCCAACCTTGTTTGTAAAGGTTTGGTCGCCGCCTTCAAGGGCACCAATAGTGGAATCACGGCATCTCGCATTGTGTGAGGGCGTGAGGAGAATACGGTGGCCCTAGTGGCTTCTTGGGGAGCATTGTGCTCCACACCGCTCTAACGGAGACGCATTCCCTCAAAAGGAAGGAACTTCGGTAACACATCCTCGTCTCCACCGGCTCCACTCTTGGTTATCTCATCCCTTTACTCGTGCAAGCTTATTTGTGTTTTATTCATTGCTTGCTTGTGTTCTTGTGATTGTTGCATCATATAGGTTGTCCACCTAGTTGCATATCTAGACAACCTACTTTGATGCAAAGTTTAATTTGGTAAAGAAAAGCTAAAATTTGTTAGTTGCCTATTCACCCCCCCCCCTCTAGTCAACCATATCGATCCTTTCACCAGTTATGGTTCACTTGGCTGATTCACCTTTTCGCTCGGCCGGCTAACGAACAGGTTCACTCGGCCGGCTAGCCAGAGATGATTTTTTGCACTCTGGACAATTAACGTGCAGGCTACTCGGTTGGTTGGCTTGAGCATGCAACCACCAACGCCATCTACCTCGTTGTTGTCTGCGAGGCCATCGTCGAACCTCCACACACGACCACCGACGCCGTCCGGCTTGTCGTAGTCTCTAGCCTCATCTGCAACGTCATCGATGAACCCCCACATACGGCCCCTCCCTCCAGGGGTTGGCGGCACTCCACTCTGATAACGATGAACCCGGCAGACCAAGTCTCCAGCCACTCGGCAGAGGATTAAGGACCTTATCCTCTCCGATCATTTTACAAATTAGCTCTCAAATTACTGTACAATTGCTTAACAGTCCCTTTTCTATTCAAACCCAGGTTCACTCGGATGGGGCTAAAGCACACTTGAATGACCATCCACTCGAACGAGTCTCAAGCATGCTCAGACGAATTTACTCGGATGGTTAACAAACCACTACGGCAGTCGGACAAAGACATTTTGGTCCAGCAACCACTCGAACGCCTCGCGCGTCACCACTCCGCAGGATGCCTCTACTTCACTCAGACGCCCCGCGCATCATCACTCCACAGCATGTGTCTACATCACCCTGAAGCCCCGCGCATCGCCACTCCGCGGGACACGTCTACTTCACTCGGCCACCCAGCGCGTCGCCATCGGTTGGTCACCTCATCACCACTCGGCCGCTCCGTGTGTCGCCATCGGTTGGTCACCTCATCACCACTCTTTCGCCCCGCGCGTCGCCACTCGGTTGGTCACCTCATCACCACTCAGCCGCCTCGCGCCTCGCCACTCGGTTGGTCACCTCATCACCACTCGGCCGCCCCGCATGTCGCCATCGGTTGGTCACCTCATCACCACTCGGCCGTCCCGCGCGTCGCCACTCGGTTGGTCACCTCATCACCACTCGGGCACCCTGCGCATCGCCACTCGGTTGGTCACCTCGCCAACACTCGGCCGCCCCGCGCTCCGCCATAGGTTGGTCACCTCGTCACCACTCGGCCACCCCGCGCGTCGCCATAGGTTGGTCACCTCATAACCACTCGGCCGCCCCGCCCGTCGCCATCGGTTGGTCACCTCCTCACCACTCGGCCGCCCCGCGCGTCCCCATGGGTTGGTCACCTCATCTCCAGTCGTCCGCCACGCGCGTCACCATCGGTTGGTCACCTCATCACCACTCGTCAGCCCCGCGTGTCGCCATCGGTTGGTCACCTCATCACCACTCGGCCGCCCTGCCGCCATCGGTTGGTCACCTCATCACCACTCGCCGCCCTGGCCGCCACTCGGTTTGTCACCTCATCACCACTCGGCGCCCCTTGCCGCCACTCGGTTGGTCACCTCGTCACCACTGGCCGCCTGGCCGCCATCGGTTGGTCACCTCATAACCACTCGCCACCCCGCCACCATCGGTTGGTCACCTCATCAGCACTTTCGCCGCCCTGCCGCCATTGGTTAGTCACCTCATCACCGGTCGGCCGCCCGCCGCCACTCGGTTGGTCACCTCCTCACCAGTCGGCCGCCCCGCGCGTCGCCACTCAGTTGGTCACTTCATCACCACTCGTCCGCCCTGCGCGTCGCCACTCGGTTTGTCACCTCATCACCAGTCGGCTGCCCCGCTCGTCGCCACTCGGTTGGTCACCTCATCACCAGTCGGCTGCCCGGCGCGTCGCCACTCGGTTGGTCACCTCATCACCACTCGGCCGCCCCGCGTGTCGCCACTCGGTTGGTCACCTCATCACCACTCGGCCGCCCCGCGCGTCGCCATCGGTTGGTCACCTCATCACCACTCGGCCGCCCGTCACCATCAGTTGGTCACCTCATCACCGCCCAGCCGTCGCCATCGGTTGGTCACCTCATCACCACTGCCGCCCGCTGCCGCCATCGGGTTGGTCGCCTCATAACCACTCGGTGCGCCCCCTGCCGCCATCGGTTGGTCACCTTATCACCACTCGGCCGCCCCGCGCGTCGCCATCGGTTGGTCACCTCATCACCACTCCGCCGCCCCGCACGTCACCATCGGTTGGTCACCTCATGACCACTCGGCCGCCCCGCACGTCGCCATCGGTTGGTCACCTCATCACCAGTCGGCCGCCCCGCGCGTTGCCATCGGTTGGTCACCTCATAACCATTCGGCCGCCCCGCGCGTGGCCACTCGGTTCGTCACCTCATAACCACTCGGCCGCCCCGCGCATCGCCATCGGTTGGTCACCTCATAACCACTCGGCCGTCCCGCACGTCACCATCGGTTGGTCACCTCATCACCACTCGGCCGCCCCGCGCGTCGCCACTCGGTTGGTCGCCTCATCACCATTCAGCCACTCGCGCGCCTTCAGACAGCTAAGTCATTTTACATTCTGTTATTTCTATCTGCCCGAGTATCCAGTAATTCACACATCACGTTCATCGGAGGCCACGCCACCGAGTGTACCTCTACG
Source organism: Aegilops longissima (assembly GCA_021605205.1). Lineage (NCBI taxonomy): Eukaryota > Viridiplantae > Streptophyta > Magnoliopsida > Poales > Poaceae > Aegilops > Aegilops longissima. The sequence goes on from CM038679.1 coordinate 193,918,728, forward strand.
CTCGGCTGCTTATTTTCACATACTTGCTTAGTACTGGTTATGTGACTCCCGAGTCCAACTTCCATTTTTTCGCATACATCATTCACGAACACCATGTGTCGTTCTTCATTTTTTTTAGTTTGCATCGGTCCTCCGGGGCTGCAACTTAGTCGAAACACTACACTTCCGTTTTATTTGGGCCAGTATTCCAATGAGTTCAGTCGAATCCGTCGCTTCGACAAGTTCGAACGGATCCTTCGCTCTTTCAGACTCTTGCTGGTTAACCAGCAAGCGTTTTGTAGTCCCAACGGGTGTCTATGGGTGTTATTCACACAAATCATTTGAAGACACATCGAATTTCCTCGAGAAATTATTTCGTTGGCTTGTGCCATTTTTTACACAAGTTACGCGATCACTCGACGGCCCTATGCGCCAACTTCATCGCTGCTCGCACTCGGTCACCGTACCGGTCCCAGCGCACCACAACCCCGACCTTGTCGCTCTGTTGACTTCAAACACATCCGGCCAACCCTCTGTGGAATCCTCTTCCTCGTATCAATGATATAGACCTCGTCAGGCATGAGACAGATAAGTCCCTTTTATAATTAAACTTCACACTTCACTCCTTTGTGAGTTTGCCTCATCTTTACCCGAGTCCGACTCGATGAATTGCAAATCATCCATTCAAAACTATATTTCTCGTATTTCGACATGTCCGTTGTCGAAGCCTGTAGTACGCTTGGGGGCTGCATCTCATTTGGAATGACACTCTCTTGAGTAGTCGAGTACTTCATCGCCAGTTAGATCCTTCACTTCAACAAGTGCATTTGAGCCGCCACTTTGACAAGTTTTATAATCACCCAGACGCTCTGCACGCCACCTTCATTCCTACTCAGACGCAGTTGTCACGCCGATCTTGTTGTGTCGCAACCACACTACACCAACCTCGTCGCTACATTAGCTTCGAAAGCATCTGGCTAACTCCTTCGAAGACCATTTTAGCCACTTGGCTGGACATGCAATCTTTCACTTGGCTTCCCCGCGCGTCGTCACTTGGCCACGCCACGCATCGTCACTCGGCCACCCCGCGCATCACCACTTGGCTGGACATGTAGTCCTCCACTCGGCCACCTCGTGCATCCTCACTCTGCCGCCCCGCGCGTCCCCACTCGGTTGTGCACATCTTCACCACTCAGCCGCCCCGCGCGTCGTCACTCGGTTGTGCACATCTTCACCACTCGTGCGACCTGCGAGTCGCCACTCGGTTGTGCACGTCTTCACCACTCGGCCACCCCGCACGTCGCCACTCGGTTGTGCACGTCTTCACCACTCGGCCACCCCGTACGTTGCCACTCGGTTGTGCACGTCTTCACCACTCGGCCGCCCCGCACGTCGTCACTCGGTTGTGCACGTCTTCACCACTCGGCCGCCCTGTGCGTCGTCACTCGGTTGTACACATCATCTCCCCTCAGCCGCCTCGCGCGTCATCATCAGGTGGACATGTCTTTACCTCTACACCCCCAACATGAGAATGACTAAGTTACTCATATGATCAAACCTCATATCACACTCTGTAACAAGCTTACCTTTTTCGAGCATCACTCGGGGGCTTCGCACAGCCCTGGGCCATGTCGCCCTCATGGGTTACGCCCATTTGGTCAACCTGTTGATCACATCAGGAATATTCTTCTGACCATACATGCTTGGTCCGCCGAAGATCCATAAGTGTAGCACCGCCCACTTGGACGATCGCCCAAATCATTACCTGGAGTCATCTTCAGGACCGCAAAAGGATGAAAACGACGCTCCTCTACGGATACACTTGGCCCTTATTCTAGGCTCCGCGTGAGTTTCACAAACTTGGACTGGAGATGGCATGTGCTGGTGTTCCCCTGGGATAATGAGTGGCCTCTCTCCGGAGAGTCAGCCAACACACTAGCCTCACCACTCGGGTTACATGGCACGTCCACATAGGACCACTAGTCTATCTCCTCCGGGAGACATACGAGTGCCACCAAGTTTTTCCATGCAGTCAACATACCCCGATCAATCGAGAAACACGTGTACTCTTACAAATACCACTTTCCTGCAAAAGCTAATGGTCATAAGAAGTACTACTAGAACGATAACTCCCTGGAGTGTCGAGCTTTTTTCTACAGTCAGCAGTTTCAAGGCCGAATTCATTCATCGTGCCGAGTGCACAAAGATCACTTGATTGATCTAGTTCCAGATTGAATTTATTTACAGTGCCAAGTGCACGGAGATCAGTCCCACTGACTTAGCTCCAAGATGAGCTTATTTACCATACCAAGCGCTTGAAGATCCATCCGATTGACTCAATTTCAAACAAAGTTATTTACCGTGCCGACTGCATGGAGGTTTACTTGGAGACTTAAACCCTCTACCAGACTCATCTAGTCCGACAGAGGCTTGGGGACTACACCCAGTGGGTGCACTCAGCGTGCCCCCACTGTAAGAGAACTCAGAAAGAAACATTTTGCTCGATGCAAAACCAGCTCCAGAATTACTCGACCTCCGAGTCAGAGAAGAACAAGTTCGATCAGTACCAGCTAAGAAGATTTTTAGCCCTCTCAGACCACCGCCGACTGCCCGCAGTCGACGGCGGTCTCGGGGATTACACCTAGTGCGTGCACTCAGCGTGCCCCCACTGGAGTAATCTCCACTCGGTATGGCCAGACCAGTTTGAGTGATGAACAACAACAAAAAAGACAGGCTATAAGACTCCCGCCGACTGCCCGCAGTCGATGGCAGTCTCGGGGACTACACCCAGTAGGTGCACTCAGCGTGCCCCCACTGGAATGGTACCCACTCGGAACGGTCCCCGGTCCAAGTGACGGCCAAACAACAAAAAAAGACACGTTCCAGGCGTGAAGAAATTCCGAGTAATCAGTTAGTCGATGCAGGACCAGCTCCAAACTCAGCGTGCCCCCACTGGAATGGTATCCACTCAGAACGGTTCGCCCGGTCCGAGTGACGGCCAAACAACAAAAAAAGACATGTTCCAGGCATGAAGAAATTCCGAGTAATCAGTTACTCGATGCAGGACCAGCTCCAAATCACTCCAAAAAAAATTGCTATAAGGTGAGTTTAACGCTCCTCCGTGGACCCGTTTGAGCTCATTTCATTCGGACACCATGCAGTCCAGAATCCGTCAAGGCAACACGCGGAGATAAGACCGCCGGGTGACCAAAAGGAGTTCATAAGTGCCTCCGTAGCACTTGACTCATCTGGGAATTCACCTCGACTCGACCCACTCAACCTCGACCGATTCGCGGGCTAATGACGAGGACATGTATTGGGGGTAGGGTAGCAGGCCTGGCCTGAATACCCTACCCATGGACATCGTACACTTTGTACTGGGCCCCTGGGCCTGATTTCCGTCCGGATGTACCGCAACTTGAAAGTCACTCGGACGACGACAACCACTCAGAGCACGGCACTCCACTCGACGAGCTCATTCCACTCTGCCGTGTAACTCACTCGGATATGCGAAGACCAATAGTCAGCATGATGGTTTTGTAGTGTGCATGCATTATGGCATTGATGCTCCACCATGTAACATAAGGGGTGAGGGGGTGGCGCACTCTATATAAGCCACCCCCACCACTAGACTAGGGGGCGGATTCTTTTTCCTCCACCTCTCTCTCTCTTTTTCTCACCATTAGTCTCAGGACATAGCTCAGGCATGGAGATCCGTTCTCCTCTCTCTCTCTCTCTCAAATACACCATGTAATCTCCAGATACATAGACAGATAAAACAAAGCCTCTCCGGAGCACGAGACGTAGGGTTGCTATCTCCACCGTGAGAGGCCCGAACTCGCTAAAACCACCGTGTCACCCATATGCATCTCGGTAGATCATGCTCCTTTATCCTACCCCTCTCTTAGTCGGAATCGTTACCACGACACTCGCCGGAGTTAAGGAAGAACCAGCCGCAACAGGGAGGGGGGCTCGTTGGAGAGGTACCCCATTATCTATCTTAGGGTTCAGGGTGGGGGCGGTGGTCGCCGGCGATGGTGGGGCGGTGGCGTGGGGATCGCCGGAGAAAAAGCTCAGCACGGGGGGGCCTAGAGGGATGGCCGGGGCGGTGGTGGACCAGCAATGGGGAGAGGATTCGGGGTGGGCGGGGCGGCGCACCGCCGGCTGCGGGCGGCGGGCGGCGGCAGTTTGGCCGGTGGTTGCTGGCGGCTCAGGGGAGTGGAGGTTGAAGATGAACTGCAGACCCTTGATTTCGTATGCAACGGCTGGAAAATCGACTAACCAGAGATGAAAAAGTCAGTCCACTGACGTGTAGCCTCACCCTGATGCTACTACACGACCAGATGCCCCGACTCTCTCACGCTGATGCTACTGCTTTTCTTCTACTAGTGCGTTCAGTTTCTAAAGTAAATTTCAGTTTTGACAGCAAAATTCAGTTTCGACAGTTAAGTTCAGTTTTGACAGTTAAATTCAGTTTTGACAGTTAAGTTCAGAGATGAGCGGCTGATGTATTTTACATCTAGCACTGTGTGGTTATGTATTTTACGTCATCTATTGGAGTTGCTATTAGAATTCCTCCCAGGTTAACATTGTCTCTCTTGTCCTGCTTCAGCCTCAACGTCGTAGAACTCGCTAGAGCTGCTCCAACGACAAAACCCTCCATCACAGCGGAGCAGTACCCCATGCTCCATCTCCAGATGCCTAAGATATTCTTCCCCTCCTCCAAAAGCCAAGTCAGCCGGAGCATCCTCACCGACCAACCGAATCATGCTGAGATCGACATGGCTTGGCGAAAGAGATTGTACACTTATTGCATCTCTTTTTCACTCTACATGTTATATATATTGTCCACTGAGCACACGTAGTAACGTGAAATACGATTATTTTATCCTACTATGTGACAAGCAGTGAGGTACCAGGCAACTTAGCTATCCGTGATGGACTCTCTTGAATGCCATCATTATTTATCTATGCACGTTTGAGCTGTGCATTTGTCGATGGGCCTAGGAGTTGAGCTAGTAGGGCAGTGGCCTGGGTCCAAAGTAGTAGAAGTAGCACAAAAACATTTTTTGAGTGTAGGCTTTTCCTTGCTCAAGCTTGCCTACTAGAATCGCTAGTGCTTGATAGGAAAAGTAAGGATAAACATAGGAATTGGAAAGTTTCCTATGGAACTACTATTCATGCATTTGGTTCAAAGGAATGGAGCAAAGGAAAACTGTAGGATTTGTTCCTTTAGTGTCTCCTTGAAAGAAAAACCGTAGGAATTTTAATTTCCACTTGTCCTCCTTGTCAAATTCCTATTCATGAATCGCAAGCCTAAGAGATAGTAGCATAATAGCATTATAGACGTACATTTTCTTGTGGTTTGACTTAATCTCACCATGTTTCTTTGCATCCTGTGATCTTCCAATTCTTCTGAACCAAACACCCAGATTGGCAGAAATCCTGTGTTTTATAATTCTCTGTTTTGCATGTGCATTTCTATCCTATTCCTATATATTTCCTATCCCTGCATTGTTAGAATCCTCAAATTCAAACAAGCCCTTACACAATTACTTCTGTTACAGATATGTGTCAAAGAAAACCTTGTGTGGTTTGTCCTGCTCCTGATGCGCTGTGTTCCACCCCAGCTCAGCTGCTCCAATGACGAAAGGGTTCACCAAAGCAGGGATCCGCTCTCCAGACTGTCTTTCGCCGCCTCAGATCTTCTTCACCACTGTCGGCAGCCACGACAACTGCATTACCATCTTCAACTCAGCAGATGACCTTGAGGACTACACGGGTCCGCAAGAGAGGTCGCACTCTTCCATGTCTGCTTACATTATGCATCACTTAATATAATGACATGCTAATTTATCGTCGTGTTCACCTATTAGACTCCGAGTCAGGTCCAAACTAATGCTGAAACTTGAGTTTTTAAATGGTTGTGGGGTACATATTGTGGCAGTGGTACGTCTCTGTCGTATCTACTTTTCCAAACACTTTTGCCCTTGTTTTGGACTCTAACTTGCATGATTTGAATGGAACTAACCCGGACTGACGCTGTATTAGCAGAATTTCCATGGTGTTATTTATGTGCAGAAACAAAAGTTCTCGGAATGACCTGAAACTCCAAAGAGATTATTTTTGGAAATAATAAAAAATACTGGCGAAAGAATCAAGGCAAGGGGGCCCACACCCTCACCACGAGGGTGGGGGCGCGCCTGACCCCTGGGCGCGCCCCCCCTGCCTCGTGGGCCCCCTGGAGCTCCACTGACCTCAACTCCAATTCCATATATTCGTGTTCGGGGAGAAAAAATCAGAGAGAAAGATTCATCGCATTTTACGATACGGAGCCGCCGCCAAGCCCTAAACTCTCTCGGGAGGGCTGATCTGGAGTCCGTTCGGGGCTCCGGAGAGGGGAATCCGTCGCCATCGTCATCATCAACCATCCTCCATCACCAATTTCATGATGCTCACCGCCGTGCGTGAGTAATTCCATCGTAGGCTTGCTGGACGGTGATGGGTTGGATGAGATTTATCATGTAATCGAGTTAGTTTTGTTAGGGTTTGATCCCTAGTGTCCACTATGTTCTGAGATTGATGTTGCTATGACTTTGCTACCCTTAATGCTGGTCACTAGGGCCCAAGTGCCATGATTTCAGATCTGAACCTATTATGTTTTCATGAATATATGTGAGTTCTTGATCCTATCTTGCAAGTCATTAGTCACCTACTATGTGTTATGATCCGGTAACCCCGAAGTGACAATAATCAGAACCACTCCCGGTGATGACCGTAGTTTGAGGAATTCATGTATTCACTAAGTGTTAATGCTTTGGTCCGGTACTCTATTAAAAGGAGGCCTTAATATCCCTTAGTATCCATTAGGACCCCGCTGCCACGGGAGGGTAGGACAAAAGATGTCATGCAAGTTCTTTTCCATCAGCACGTATGACTATATTCGGAATACATGCCTACTTTATTTTGATGAATTGGAGCTAGTTCTGTGTCACCCTATGTTATGATTGTTACATAATGAACCGCATCCGGCATAATTCTCCATCACCGATCCAATGCCTACGAGCTTTTCACATATTGTTCTCCACTTATTTACTTTCCCGTTGCTACTGTTACAATCACTACAAAACCCAAAAATATTACTTTTGCTACCGCTACCGTTACTTCCATATTAGTTTGGTACTAAATACTTTGCTGCAGATACTAAGTTATCCAGGTGTGGTTGAATTGACAACTCAGCCGCTAATACTTGAGAATATTCTTTGGCTCCCCTTGTGTCGAATCAATAAATTTGGGTTGAATACTCTACCCTCGAAAATTGTTGTGATCCCCTATACTTGTGGGTTATCAAGACTATTTTCTGGCGCCGTTACCGGGGAGCATAGCTCTATTCTTTGAGTTACTTGGGATTTATATCTGCTGGTCACTATAAAGAACTTGAAAGACGCGAAAACAAAAATTTATCCCTCAACTACGAGGGGAGGTAAGGAGCTGCCATCTAGCTCTGCACTTGATTCACCTTCTGTTTTGAGTAAGCTTGCGACACCTAAACCTACTTCTGCTATTAATTCTGATATGTCGCATGTTATTGATGATGCCACTTCTGCTATGCATGATACTTATGATGAAACTACTTCTATGCTTGATACTACTGTGCCACTTGGTGAATTTCTTGATGAACAACTTGCTAGGGCTAGAGAGAATGAAATTATTGAAACTGATAATATTGATGAAAATGATGATGAAGGCTCTCCCAATAAATATGAATTGCCTGTTGTGCCTGAGGGCTATGTTATGGATGAAGAAACTGCTAGAGAGTTTCTTGCTTGCAATGATAGAAGTGATCTTAAGAAATTATTGGCTAAGCTGAAACAAAAAACTCTTAATGCTAGAATGAAATATGATCATGCTTATGCTACTTCACCTATCTTTGTTACTGATAAGGATTATGAATTCTCCATTGATCCTGATATAATTACTTTGGTTGAATTTGATCCTTTTTATGGCTATGAATCTGAAACTGTTGTGGCACATCTTACTAAATTAAATGATATAGCGACCCTGTTCACTAATGATGAGAGAACTCGCTACTTTTATATCCTTAAAATGTTTCCGTTCTCATTAAAGGGTGATGCTAAGATATGGTTTAATTATCTTGATCCTGGTTGTGTGCGTAGTCCCCAGGATATGATTTATTACTTCTCTGCTAAATATTTTCCCGCTCATAAGAAACAAGCTGCTTTAAGGGGAATATATAATTTTGTGCAAATTGAAGAAGAGAGTCTCCCACAAGCTTGGGGGAGGCTTCTCCAATTACTTAATGCTTTGCCTGATCATCCTCTCAAGAAAAATGAAATACTTGATATCTTTTATAATGGACTAACCGATGCTTCCAGAGACCACCTGGATAGTTGTGATGGCTCTGGTTTCAGGGAAAGAACACCAGATGAAGCTGAAATTCCATTGAATAATATGTCGACTAATGAAAATAATTGGACACTTCCTGAGCCAATTCCCAAACCAACTCTTAAGCCAACTCCGAAGAAAAGAGGTGTTCTATTTCTCAGTCCTGAAGATATGCAAGAGGCAAAGAAATCTATGAAAGGAAAAGGTATAAAAGCTGAAGATGTTAAGAATTTACCTCCTATTGAAGAAATACATGGTCTTAATTTACCGCCTGTTGAAGAAATACATGATTTTAATCCATCACCTATTGAAGAAACACATGGTCTTGATAACCCGACACAGGTAGTAAAGGTAAATTCTCTCTATAGATATGATAAAGCTGAAATCCCTCCTACTAAGTTTGCTAGCCAATGTTTGGATGAGTTTGATAACTTTATGGTTAAGCAAGAAGACTTCAATGCTTATTTTGGTAGATAATTAAAACAAAATGCTTATATGATTGAACACTTGGGTGATTACATGTCTAGAGTTAAAGGTGAACTTAAACTCGTTAGTAAACATGCTTCTATGGTCACCACTCAAGTAGAACAAGTACTTAAAGCTCAGAATGATTTTCTCAATGAATTAAATAGTAAGAATAATGATTTTGCTGTTAGAGTGGCTACTAGAACTGGTAAAATGACTCAGGAACCTTTGTATCCTGAAGGCCATCCTAAGAGAATTGAGCAGGATTCTCAGAGAAATAATATTGATGCACCTAGTCCTTCTAAAAAGAAGAAAAAGAAAAATGATAGAACTTTGCATGCTTCTAGTGAACCTATTGCTGAAACACCTGAGAATCCCAATGATATCTCTATTTCTGATGATGTAACACAATCTGGTAATGAACATGAACCTAGTGATATTGTTAATGATGATTTTCATGTTGATGCTCAACCTAGCAATGACAATGATGTAGAAATTGAACCTGTTGTTGATCTTGATAACCCACAATCAAAGAATCAACGTGTGACGCCCCCGATTCAACCGTACACTAATCATGCACGCAAATGTGTACGATCAAGATCAGGGGCTCACGGGAAGATATCACAACACAACTCTAAAACATAAATAAGTCATACAAGCATCATAATACAAGCCAGGGGCCTCGAGGGCTCGAATACAAGTGCTCGATCATAGACGAGTCAGCGGAAGCAACAATATCTGAGTACAGACATAAGTTAAGCAAGGTGCCATAAGATGGCTAGCACAAACTGGGATACAGACGAAGAGGAGCAGGCCTCCCGCCTGGGATCCTCCTAACTATTCCTGGTCGTCGTCAGCCGGCTGCACGTAGTAGTAGGCACCTCCAGTGTAGTAGTCGTCATCGACGGTGGTGTCTGCTCCAGGCTCCATCGTCTGCTTGCAGCAATGGAGTAGAGATAGGGAAAAAGGGAAACAATGCAACCGTCAAGTACTCATCCATAGTACTGCAAAGCAAGGAGCTACACTACATATGCATGGATATATGTGTAAAGGGCCATATCGGTGAACTGAACTGCAGAATGCCGAATAAGAGGGGATAGCTAGTCTTATCAAGACTACGCTTCGGTCACCTTCGCCTTGCAATGTAGAAGAGGGTAGGTTGAAGTCCTCCAAGTAACATCACATAGCAATAAACCTACCCGCGATCCCTCCTCGTATCCCCGAGAGAGAGCGACCACCGGTTATCCGCACTTGGAAGGGTGTGTTTTATTAAGTATCCGGTTCTAGTTGTCATAAGGTCAAGGTACAACTCCAAGTCGTCCTGTTATCAAGATCACGGCTATTCAATAGATTAACTTCCTGCAGGGTGCACCAACTTACCCAACATGCTTGATCCCATTTGGCGGACACACTTTCTGGGTCATGCCCGCCGCGGAAGATCAACACGCCGCAGCCCCACCTAGGCTCAACAGAGAGGCCAAGACGCCGGTCTAAACCTAAGCGCGCAGGGTCAGGCCCATCGTCCCGAGCACACACGACGCTTGCGTCGCTGGCGAAGCGCACCTAGCCTAGTGGCGTTCGATCAAATCCGGCGCGCGCCCGCTCGACGCCACGTCACGAAGTGCCGATACCACGACGCCGGATACCCATAACTACTCCCGCGTAGATGGTTAGTGCGTATAGGCTCAGAGCCAACTCAGATCAAATACCAAGATCTCGTTAAGCGTGTTAAGTATCCGCGAACGCCGAGCAGGCCAGCCCACCTCTCTCCTAGGCGGTCTCAACCTGCCTGCTGCTCCGCCACAAAGATCCACTCATGGTGCTCCACCACCGACCCGACTTTAGTCTCCACATGTATCATGTATAAGTATATAGTATATACCCGTGATCACCTCCCGAGTGATCACGGCCCGATAGTATAGCATAGCATACGGACAAGAATGTAGGTCCACAGATGGAAATACTAGCATCCTATACTAAGCATGTAGGATTGCAGGTAAAGGTAACAACAGTAGTAGCAAGGACAGGCTATGCAGCAGTATAGGATTAACTGAAAGCAGTAACATGCTACACTAATCTAATGCAAGCAGTATAGAGTAGAATAGGCGATATCTGGTGATCAAGGGGGGGGCTTGCCTGGTTGCTCTAGCAAGGGAGAGGGGTCGTCAACTCCGTAGTCGAACTGGGCAGCAGCAGCGTCGTTCTCGTAGTCTACCGGAGAGAAGAGGGGGAAGAAACAATGAATACCATGTAAACATATGCATATCGATGCATGAAATGACAAGTAACGATGCTAGGCGTGCCCTAACGTGGTATGAGGTGGTACCGGTTAAGGGGGGAAACATCCGGGAAAATATCCCCGGGGTTTCGTGTTTTCGGGCAGAGGAGCCAGAGGGGGAAAGTTGCGAGTTCGATAGGTTAGGGGTGTGTGGCGGATGAACGGACTACGTATCCAGATTCGTCTCGTCGTTCTGAGCAACTTTCATGTTGAAAATATTTTATTCCGAGTTACTGATTAAAAGATATGATTTTCTAAACATTTTATTAATTTCTGGAATTTAATTAATTATTTAATCCAACATTATCCAGAATAGTAAATGTTGACGTCAGCATGACATCAGGGTGATGTCAGCAGTCAACGTTGACCATTGACCTGGTCAACCTGACGTGTTGGTCCAGTGGGACCCACCTGTTATTCTCTGTTTAGTTTAATTACAGATTAGTTAATTTAATTAGTGATTAGGTTAATCTAATCAGGATTAATTAACTCAATTAAATCCTTAATTAATTATTTAATTAATATTTTAATTATTTTAGTTATTGTTTATTTATTTATTTAATATATTTATTTATTTATTTATTTTAATTCCTTTTTCTTTTCTTTTTTTAAAACGTTCTGGGGTGGGGCCCCAAGGTCAGTGGCTCAGGGGGAGCCCTAACGGGCGAACGGGCACCGGTCCCGGGCGCACTCGAGCGGGCACTCGCCCGTAGGGCGGGACGAGGCCGCCGGGGCACCGACGGCGGGCACGCCGGGCGGCTAGCCGGGCCATGGCGGGCGGAGGCGCTGCTGGCCGGCGCGATGGCGCAGCCACGGAGGAGGAGAGGGCGGACGAGGCGCGCCAAGGCACGGGGTCGAGTGCCCGGCCGAGCGGGACGCGAGTGGGAGAGGCCACGGCGGGCGCGGTGGACGGCAGCGGCAGCGCACGCAGCAGACCAACACGAGGGGGCACGGGCCAGCGCGCGGCGCCGCAATGTGGGACGGGCGAGTGGGGTCGTGGTGGCGCGAACACGGCGGCAGGCGCCGCCGGCGTGGAGTTGCGGGACGCGGCCGGTCGCGGTGAGCGCGTCGTGGGGGGGGGGGAAGAGGAGAGGAGGCGAGGCTCACGGCGGGTCGTAGGGACTAGGCAGAGGGCTCGGGGAGGGTCGAAAAGGTCCGTCGAGGGAGAGGACGAGGCGGCGGCCGTCCGGCGACGACGGCGAAGGCGCAGGGGATGGGCGCCGGCGTCGAGGCGCGTTGGAACGGCGCGGGTTCTGGCCCCTCCCTGATCCAGTCGAGTGGGGGGGGCACCTGGGAGGAGGCAGGGGGTGGCGTTCGTCGGGGTGGAGGGTTCCGGCGAGGGGCGTCGATGAGGGCGGGGCAAGGTTGCCCCGATCCAGATCCAGCGGGGGAGTGGGGGTGTGGGTGCGTGAGTGGGCTAGGGTTTGCGGGGTGTGGGGATAAGGAGAGGGAGTGGGGGCCGACCTGGGCCGGCCTGGTTGGCCCGATGGCCAGTTGGGCCGCGGTCCAGCAGGGGGGCTTCTCCCCCCTTTTGTTTTGTTTTTTTCTTTTCTTTTCTGTTTTAATTCATTTAAACATATTTAGGCATTTTATAAAAATGGGTTTGTTGCACCATAATTAACTTTGTAATATTTGACAACCACCGAACTTTTTAGTTTTAAACTTTTGAAAACTTTTATTGTCATCATAAATTTGAATTTGAATTTCGAAACAGTTTTGAATTGACCCGTGATTAACTACAGTGACAGAGGTGACGTGGCACCATCAACGTGAGATTACTGTAGCATGATTATCCGGGCGTTACAAATCTCCTCCACTACAAGAAATCTCGTCCCGAGATTTAGGAGGTAGAAGGAAAGAGTGCGGGTATTCATCACGAAGACGATCCTCGCGTTCCCGGTGTGGCTTCGTCTTGAGTGATTCTACCATCGACCTTGAGGAACTTGATGGCCTTCGGCGTGTGCGGCGTTCAGCTTGGTCGAGAATGCGGACGGATGCTCTTTATAGGAGAGGTCCTGTTGCAATCTGAGCACTTCATGATCCATCGCTCGGATTGGGTCCTTGAAGCAGCGTCGGAGTTGTGACACGTGGAACACATCGTGAACTCCGAGAAAAGTTCGACGGAAGCTCCAGTTGATATGCCACTTTTCCACGCCTTTCCGAATAGTGAATGGGACAATATAGCGAGGAGCTAGCTTGCCCTTGATCCCAAGGTGAGCACCCTTCATTGGTGTAACGCGAAGATAGGCCTTTTCGCCAGGTTGATAGACCATGTCTTTATGATGACGGTCATAATTACTCTTTTGACGTGACTGAGCAGTCTTGAGATTCTCGCGAATAATGCGGACTTGTTCTTCGGCATGTTGGATAATATCCGGACCGAAGAGTGGACGTTCCCCAGTTTCTGACCAGTTCAGAGGGGTTCGGCACTTTCGTCCATATAACACTTCGAAGGGGGCCATCTTCAGACTAGCTTGATAGCTATTATTATAAGAGAACTCAGCATACGGGAGAGATTCCTCCCATTTCTTGCCGAAGGAAATAACACAAGCTCGAAGCATGTCTTCAAGAACTTGGTTGACACGTTCAACTTGCCCTTGTGACTGCGGATGAAACGTAGTACTGAAAGATAAGTGAGTCCCCATAGCTTCTTGGAAACTTGCCCAGAATCTTGAAGTGGATAAGCTGCCACGGTCTGAACTGATAACCAGTGGAATACCGTGAAGTGAAACAATTCTGGACATATAGAGAGTTGCAAGCTGACTAGCAGTGATCGTTTCTTTGACCGCCAGAAAATGTGCAACTTTAGAAAGCCGGTCAATGACGACAAGAATAGCATCATTACCTTTCTGCGACTTGGGAAATCCGGTGACGAAGTCCATCTCAACATGGTCCCATTTCCATTCAGGAATAGAGATAGGTTGCAGAGTCCCAGCAGGCCTTTGATGTTCTGCTTTGATACGACGGCAAACGTCACATTCAGCAACATAACGAGCAATGTCTTGCTTCATATTAGACCACCAGAATCTCTGTCGAATGTCTTGGTACATCTTTGTACTACCAGGATGGATACATAGAGGTGTATCATGAGCTTCTTTCATTACCTCCTGAGTCATATTCAGGTTTTCCTTCTTACACGTCACCACTAGGCGGCCTTTGAAGTACAAGGCGCCATCATCAGCAATAGTGAAGAATGAGGGCTTTCCTTCTTTGAGGTCGCGCTTAATCTTGTAGACTTCAGAGTCATATCCCTGCATCGTCTTGATGGAGCTCACGAGATCGGGTTGGACAGCCAGGGTATAGAGGGAACCCTGGGAAACAACACGGAGATTCATCTTGCGGAACTCCGGAGGAGGGGGAGCGAGTGCACCCGGAGGAACAATATGGAGGTTCAGCTTTCTGAACTCTTCAACAAGTGAGGGCTGAACTTTGTGAACTTGGAGGTGGTTGCAGTAAGACTTGCGGCTCAAGGCATCAGCCATTACATTAGCCTTGCCTGGTGTATAGGAAATACCCAAATCAAAGTCTGCAACAGTCTCCATCCATCTCTGCTGACGGAGGTTCAGGTCTGGCTGAGTAAACAGATACTTCAGACTTTGGTGGTCAGTGAAGATCTCGCAACGATTACCGAGAAGGTAATGTCGCCACTGCTTCAGTGCATGAATGACAGCAGCAAGTTCGAGGTCGTGAACTGGGTAGTTCTCTTCGTGAGGGCGCAATTGCCGAGAGGCATAAGCAACCACTTTGCGCTCTTGCATTAGGACACAGCCTAATCCTTGACGGGAAGCGTCGCAGTAAATGACGAAGTCCTTCTTAGTATCAGGAGGAGCTAGTACTGGGGCAGAAGTCAACTTGTCTTTGAGTGCCTGGAAACTTTCCTGACATTTATCTGTCCATTGGAACTTGACGCCCTTATGCAGCAGGTTAGTCAGAGGCCTGGCAATCTTGGAGAAGTTCTCGACGAATCGACGGCAATAGCTGGCGAGACCGAGAAAACTTCTGACTTGCTTGACATTCTTCGGAGGAGTCCAATCAAGAATAGCCTGAACTCGTTCAGGGTTGACGGCAATACCATCCTTAGAGATGACATGCCCGAGATAGGTTACTTCGGGAAGCCAGAATTCACATTTGGAGTACTTGGCATAAAGTTGATGCTCTCGTAGCTTTTCCAGCACAAGACGAAGATGTTCAGCATGTTCTTCTTCATTCTTGGAAAATATCAGGATATCATCCAGATAAACCACGACGAACTTGTCGAGGTAATCCATGAATATATAGTTCATCAGGCGAGAGAAGGTGGTTGGAGCATTGGTTAAGCCGAAGGACATGACGGTGTACTCGTATGAACCATAACGAGTCACGAATGCGGTCTTCGGGATATCCTCTTCGCGAACACGGATCTGGTGGTAACCCAACCTCAAGTCGAGTTTAGAGAACACTGATGAACCAGCCAGTTGATCATACAGATCATTTATCCGAGGAAGAGGATACTTATTCTGAATGGTAGCTTGGTTTATAGGACGGTAGTCTTGGACCAATCGGTTTGTCCCATCCTTCTTCTTGACAAAGAGAGAAGGTGCTCCCCAAGGAGAGCAACTTGGGCGAATGAAACCACTTTGAAGAGATTTGTCGATTTCCTCCTTGAGCTCAAGGAGTTCATGCGGCAGCATCTTGTAGGGTCGCTTGGCTATAGGAGTGGTGCCTGGTTTCAAGTCGATGACAAATTCGACAGCTCTAGCAGGGGGAATCCCTGGAAGTTCTTCAGGAAAGACGTCCTGGAAGTCGCGAACGACAGGAATATTTTCAATGCCCTCGAGGGGTGCGGCGCTCAATGCATTCAATGCATAGAGCCTTGCCTCGGCATTCTGAACCAGACGAGCATTGTAGCTTATTATTTCATCAGAAAGGTGTAGCAGATGGACGGTCTTAGTGGCGCAAACGATTGAAGCAGTATGCGCTTTCAACCAATCCATCCCCAAAATGAGGTCGATGTTGGACGTCTTCAGGATAATGGGTGAGGCATAGAATTCCAGCCCTTCGATTTCCACGGGGACGTCGACGCCAACCATAGAGGTTTGACATTGTCCCAAGGGGGTTTTCACCACTACCGAAGAGTTCATCTCCTCACACTTAACGTCGTGCTTGTATGCAAAATCTTCTGACATGAATGAATGCGATGCTCCTGAATCGAATAAAACAGATGCAGGTACTGAATTTACGAGGAGTGTACCCATCACAGTAGCAGGCTGGTCTTGAGCTTCGTTCAGATCAACGTGGTTGGCATGAACTCGACCATAAGGCTTGGCATTGTTGTTGCGGGGTTGGTTGCTTCCACGGCCAGTCGCTGGAAGGGCCAGCTGATTCTGGTTCTGGTTGCATTCTCTAGCACGGTGCCCTGGTTGTCCACACCTGAAGCACAAACCATTATTGGGGGTGGGAACAGGAGCTTGGGGTGGTGGAGCTGGAAGCTTTGGCTGCCTAGTTGGAGTAGGCAGACGAGGTGCAGCATAGCTTTGCCTTGGGGCAGGTGTATTCGGCTGATACATGCTGATGGGAATCCATATCTTGCGCTTCTACGAGGACGGGCCCGAAGATGATCCCGTGTCACGGTTGCGCCTGTTAGAGCTCTGGTATTCCTGCAGACCAGTTTCGACATTGATAGCCTTGTTCACCAAGGTGGCGAAATCAGCAAAGTTGTGCACTAAAAGTGCGAGTTTGATGTCATCTTGAAGGCCGTCACGGAACTTCTCCTGTCTGCGTGCATCAGTTGCAATATCCTCTTCAGCATAGCGAGACAAGTCCAGGAACTCTCGCTGATAAGCTTCAACAGTCTTGTTGCCTTGGGTGAGGTTGCGGAACTCACGCTTCTTCGGTCCATGACTCCTTGAGGATGAAGCGGCACGGAAAGCAGCTTGGAAGTCGGCGGTGATGATTGTTCCAAGCTGGCGAGTACGCTGTGGCTGTCCCACCATTGAGTTGCGGGTCCCTTCGGAAGAAGGAAGCAAAAGTGACATAGCTGGGAGGGGCTACATTCGCAAGACTCCATCTCATAGGTGATGTCACGGAGCCAGTCATCAGCATCCAGCGGCTGGGTTGAGCTGCGGTACACACTTGGGTTGAGGCGTATGAAATCCTGCAGAGTTGTTGTGTTTGGCTGCTGGTTCATATTGGGGCGAGGAAACTGAGCCATCATGTTTTCCATGAACTGGCGATTCATCTCAAGCTGTTGGATCATACCAGCCATGTACTCAGGCGGTGGTGGGAAGTTGCCACCACGACCACGACCAGCTGGTCTAACCATCCTGCTAATATATAACAGGGGTAGTTCAGCATTTGAGAAATTATGCAAAGGACAAGAATCATTCATGATGAAACATGCATAATGAAAGCAGCACGATAGAAACCACATAGTAGTCGGCATATCTTACAAAAGGGATCATGCATAGAGTTCGATACACGAGTTCAATTACATAGACTAAGACATCATAGGCGGCACGCAGCTCGCGCGTAACGCATCTAACATTAACAAGCAAGCCTACATCAGTCCCACGCTGCTGCGGAGGTAGTCAGAGCTGAATGCTGGTAGTGCGGCAGCGGATAGTCCTCCACGTCAGTGACCTGGGGGCCGCGGATACTCTGGTGTAGAACCCGACGCCCAAGTGGCAGAAGAGGACCAAGTGCGGGAGAGTAGCCTCCCACCTCTGGCCAACCGACACCCTGGGGCATCACGGTCCGGGCTGGGTAGATCGCAGAACGCGGCAGCTCTCCGGATCGGACAAAGGGGTGCAACAGCGTCAGAGCACGGTAAAGGTGCTGATGGGTGATGTACAACTCGTGGCGAAGAGCTCGGTTAGCTCGATCCAGCCCATCAGCATGCAGAACAAAGTTCTGATGGTAGAAGGGCTCTCTGGTGACAGTGGAGTAGACAGCAGTGTAGTAACACTCCTCACCAACATCAGACGCGATAGCGATGTACCTGAAGGGGTAGGTGTCCAACTCCCGATACTCTCCACGAAGACGTGTCAGAGCAGCATAAGCAGCATCGTGGACTGCCATATCGATAGTCACCCCAACACCATGTGCGGTGTGCGGCACAGTAGTGGAGTCATACTCCCGAGAGTAGAGGTGGACGATGGCTCGGTCGCTCCGGTTAAAGTCCTGGTACTCCTCAAAGACGGTGTACTCGGGGTGCCGCGATAACCCGGATAGGTCATCATCTCTGCTAGCACCGCAGGTGATCCCGAGGTAACAATGGCCGTCGTGTGGCGCACGACCTGCCTCGTGGGTTCCATCTGAAAACAAAGATGTTTCAAAGGAGTCAAATGACAGTGTGGAAATTGATCAAAATACAATTCCAAGGAATAACTATGGCTTTATCCAACTTTGGGGTGAATGTGGTCACGGGATCCTAGTGTTAGTTAGTAAATTCGTTTAACCCGAGTAGAAGAGAGTTCAGAGCCCCAGAGTAAAGGTCGAGGAGTAAAAGATCCTAGTACCACCCGATGGCGGCGTGGGCCCGTAAGGCACACAGCCAAGTTAGTAAAAGTTTTGCAATGTCTAGACTCGACTTCGGCCAAGGAGTGTGGAAGGGGGATTCCTACAGGCAGTCGGCTCTGATACCAACTTGTGACGCCCCCGATTCAACCGTACACTAATCATGCACGCAAATGTGTACGATCAAGATCAGGGACTCACGGGAAGATATCACAACACAACTCTAAAACATAAATAAGTCATACAAGCATCATAATACAAGCCAGGGGCCTCGAGGGCTCGAATACAAGTGCTCGATCATAGACGACTCAGCGGAAGCAACAATATCTCGAGTCTGAGACATAAGTTAAGCAAGGTGCCATAAGATGGCTAGCACAAAGCGGGATCTGATCGAAGAGGAGCAGGCCTCCTTCACGGGATCCTCCTAACTACTCACAGTCGTCGCCGCCGGGCTGCACGTAGTAGTAGGCACCTCCGGTGTAGTAGTCGCCATCGACGGTGGTGTCTGCTCCGGCTCCATCGTCTGCTTGCAGCAATTGAGTAGAGATAGGGAAAAGGGAAACAATGCAACCGTGAGTACTCATCCAAAGTACTCGCAAGCAAGGAGCTACACTACATATGCATGGATATATGTGTAAAGGGCCATATCGGTGGACTGAATCTGCAGAATGCCGAATAAGAGGGCATAGCTAGTCTTATCGAAGACTATGCTTCGGTCACCTTCGTCTTGCAACAGGTAGAAGAGGGTAGGTTGAAGTCCTCCAAGTAACATCACATAGCAATAATCCTACCCGGCGATCCCCTCCTCGTATCCCTGAGAGAGAGCGACCACCGGTTGTATCTGGCACTTGGAAGGGTGTGTTTTACTAAGTATCCGGTTCTAGTTGTCGTAAGGTCAAGGTACAACTCCAAGTCGTCCTGTTACCGAAGATCACGGCTATTCGAATAGATTAACTTCCCTGTACGCTTGATCCCATTTGGCCGGACACACTTTCCTGGGTCATGCCCGGCCGCGGAAGATCAACACGTCGCAGCCCCACCTAGGCTCAACAGAGAGGCCAAGACGCCGGTCTAAACCTAAGCGCCGCAGGGTGCAGGCCCATCGCCTGAGCACACCTGCACGCTTGACGCTGTGAAGCAGAC
This sequence comes from Aegilops longissima, assembly GCA_021605205.1. Taxonomy (NCBI): domain Eukaryota; kingdom Viridiplantae; phylum Streptophyta; class Magnoliopsida; order Poales; family Poaceae; genus Aegilops; species Aegilops longissima. The sequence goes on from CM038679.1 coordinate 193,938,493, forward strand.
CTAGCCTAGTGGCGTTCGGTCCAATCCAGCAGCACGCCTGCATCGCCGACGTCACGAAGTGCCGGTGATACCACGACGCGGGATACCCATAACTACTCCCGCGTAGATGGTTAGTGCGTATAGGCTCAGAGCCAACTCAGATCAAATACCAAGATCTCGTTAAGCGTGTTAAGTATCCGCGAACGCCGAGCAGGCGTGCCCACGCCTCCTAGGCGGTCTCAACCTGCCTGCCGCCTCCGCCACAAAGATCCACTCATGGGTGCTCCACCACCGACCCGACTTTAGTCTCCACATGTATCATGTATAAGTATATAGTATATACCCATGATCACCTCCCGAGTGATCACGGCCCGATAGTATAGCATAGCATACGGACAAGAATGTAGGGCCACAGATGGAAATACTAGCATCCTATACTAAGCATGTAGGATTGCGGTAAAGGTAACAACAAGAGTAGCAAGGACGGGCTATGCAGCAAAGATAGGATTAATCGAAAGTAGTAACATGCTACACTACTCTAATGCAAGCAGTATAGAGTAGAATAGGCGATATCTGGTGATCAAGGGGGGGGCTTGCTGGTTGCTCTGCAAGAGAGAATTAAATCAACTCCGTAGTCGAACCGGGCAGCAGCGGCGCTCGGTCTCGTAGTCTACGGAGAGAAGAGGGGAAGAAACAATGAATACCATGTAAACAGATGCATATCGATGCATGAAATGACAAATAACGATGCTAGGCGTGCCCTACCGTGGTATGAGGTGGTACTGGTTAAGGGGAAACATCCAGAAAATATCCCGGGTTTCGTGTTTTCAGCGGAGGAGCGGAGGGGAAAGTTGCGAGTTCGATAGGTTAGGGGTGTGTGGCGGACGAGCAGATGCGTAACGGATTCGTCTCGTCGTTCGACCAACTTTCATGTTGAAAATATTTTAATCCGAAGTTCTTGATTAAAAGATATGATTTTCTAAAGATTTTATTAATTTCGGAATTTAATTAATTATTTCATCCAACATTATCCGAATAGTAATGTTGACGTCAAGATGACATCGTGGTGATGTCAGCAGTCAACGTTGACAATTGACCTGGTCAACTGACGTGTGGGTCCAAAGGGACCCACTGTCATTCTCTGCTTAGTTAAATTACAGATTAGTTAATTTAATTAGTGATTAGGTTAATCTAATCAGGATTAATTAACTTAATTAATTACTTAATTAATTAATTAATATTTTATTTATTTTAGTTATTGTTTATTTATTTATTTAATATATTTATTTATTTATTTATTTATTTTAATTCCTTTTTCTTTTCTTTTTTTTTAAAAACGTTCTGGGGTGGGCCCCCAAGGTCAGTGGCTCAGGGGGAGCCCTAACAGGCGAACGGGCACCGGTCCCGGGCGCACTCGAGCGGGCACTCGCCCGTAGGGCGGGACGAGGCCGCCGGGGCACCGACGGCGGGCACGCTGCTTGTGACTAGCCGGGCCAGTGGGCGCGGCGGCTTGCATGGCGTGTGGCGCAGCCACGGAGGAGGAGAGGGCGGACGAGGCGCGCCAAGGCACGGGTCGAGGTGCCCGGCGGAGCGGGACGTGAGTGGGAGAGGCCACGCGGCGCGGGGTGGACGACGGCGGCAGCGCCCGCTGCAGACCAACACTAGGGGCACGGGGCCAGCGGCGGCGCCCGCAATAGGGACGGCGCGTGGGGTCGTGGTGGCGCGAGCACGGCGCGGGCGCGCTGGGCGTGGAGTTGCGGACGCGCCGGTCGCGATGGCGCGTCGTGGGGAAGAGGAGAGGAGGCGAGGCTCACGGCGGGTCGTAGGGACTAGGCAGAGCGCTCGGGGAGGGTCGATGAGGTCCGTCGAGGGAGAGGACGAGGCGGCGGCCGTCCGGCGACGACGGCGAAGGCGCAGGGGATGGGCTCCGGCGTCGAGGCGCGTTGGAACGGCGCGGGTTCTGGCCCCTCCCCGATCCAGTCGAGTGGGGGGGCACCTGGGAGGAGGCAGGGGGCGGCGTTCGTCGGGGTGGAGGGTTCGTGGGCGTCGATGGGCGGGCACGGTTGCCCGATCCGCATCCAAATGGGGAGTGGGGTGTGGGTGCGTGAGTGGGCTAGGGTTTGCGGGGTGTGGGGATAAGGAGAGGAGTGGGGCCGACTGGGCGGCTGGTTGGCCCGATGGCCACCGGGCATGATCCAAATAGGGGGCTCCCCCCTTTTGTTTTGTTTTTTTTTTGTTTCTTGTCTTTTTTAATTCATTTAAACATATTTGGGCATTTTATAAAAATGGGTTTGTTGCACCATAATTAACTTTGTAATATTTGACAACCATCGAACTTTTTAGTTTTAAATTTTTGAAAACTTTTATTGTCATCATAAATTTGAATTTGAATTTCGAAACAGTTTTGAATTAACCCGTGATTAACTACAGTGACAGAGGTGACGTGGCACCATCAACGCGAGATTACTGTAGCATGATTATCCGGGCGTTACACAACGTTATGATAAGAGAGACTTTGTTGCTAGGAAACACGGTAAGGAAAGAGAACCATGGGTTCAGAAACCCATGCCTTTTCCTCCGAAAACATACAAGAAAAAGGATGATGAGGATTTTGAGCGCTTTGCTGAAATGATTAGACCTATCTTCTTGCGTATGCGTTTGACTGATATGCTCAAAATGAATCCTTATGCTAAGTATATGAAAGAAATTGTTACTAATAAAAGAAAGATACCGGAAGCTGAAATTTCCACGATGCTTGCTAATTATACTTTTAAAGGTGGAATACTAAAGAAACTTGGAGAACCAGGAGTACCCACCATACCATGCTCCATTAAAAGAAACTATATTAAAACTTCTTTATGTGATCTTGGAGCCGGTGTTAGTGTTATGCCTCTCTCTTTATATCGTAGACTTGATTTGAATAAGTTGACACCTACTGAAATATCTTTGCAAACTGCTGATAAATCAACTGATAAACCTGTCGGTATTTGTGAGGATGTGCCTGTTGTGGTTGCAAACGTTACTATTTTAACGGACTTTGTTATTCTTGATATTCCTGAGGACGATAGTATGTCTATTATTCTTGGAAGACCCTTTTTGAATACTGTAGGGGCTCTTATTGATTGCAACAAAGGCAATGCCACTTTTCATGTTAATGGTAATGAGCATACGGTACACTTTCCGAGGAAACAACCTCAAGTTCATAGTATCAATTCTATTTGAAAAATTCCATCGATTATTTTTGGGGGTTTTGAATTTCCTCTTCCTACTATCAAAAAGAGATACGATATTCTTATTATTGGGGATGTGCATTTCCCCGTTGAGGTAACATAGTGTTATTCGAAATTTCTCCGGTTTCATGTCATTCGAAATGAGTTTGTTAACAAGACCTGATCAACCTTGTTAGTGGATTCCTTTTGATGAGCATGAGATGGATGAAGTTAGAAAGCACAACCTTCTGTACCCTCCTTTTACTTTGTGTTATTTAGTTTAAATAAAGTAAAAATAGTATTTGCTGTCAGTTTTCTGAATTATCCGTGCAATATAAAAATACCCGAAAATAAAAGTTCTCCAAATGCCCTGCCAATTTAATACGATTTTTTTTGGAATATTTGAGAATATCTCGCACTAAGAACACAGCAGGGGGAGCAAGCACCTGGGCACGAGGGTCCAGGGCGCGCCCACCACCCCTGGGCGCGCCCCCCTGCCTCGTGGGCCCACGGTGGCTCCCCTCCACTTATTCCTGCACCCACACACTTCTTCTTCCTCCCAAAAAAATCACCAACCAGATCAAGCACGAGTTCTAGCTCATTTTGCTGCGATTTTCGATCTCCTTGCTCAAAGCACCTCTCACAAAACTGCTTGGGGGATTGTTCCTTGGTATGTGACTCCTCCATTGGTCCAATTAGTTTTTGTTCTAGTGCTTTATTCATCACAAATTTGTGCTGCCTAGGTGACCATGTTCTTGAGCTTGCATGTCAAATTTATATTGTTCCAAGTAGTTCTAATGCATGATATAGGCTCTAGGCACTTGCAGGAGTAGTTGCTATAAATTTTATTAGCTTGGTTCACTTTTATTTGAAGTTACTAAATACTTCAAATACAGAGGAAGAAATATGTTTAGGAAAATGTACCAAGGTAGTTCTTCAAGGAAGCAAGGACCCAGGATTGCATTGCGCGATGCTGATGATGAACCACCAAGAGACGCTCCAGTACGGGCTTGTGAATGGCCTTCAGAGGACTTCATGGATCAAGAAGGAATCAAGGAAGAATTTAACGCATATGTGTGTAACGCTGATCTTGAGAGCTTCGAGGCAGATAAGTGTCGTCAATACCACTATCTCACTAGTTCCTTTGTGAGGAGGTTTGAATTTTCATCTTCACGTAATTCTCAAACTGTCCTGATTGATCTTTATGAAAATTCTTATACTATGGACTTAGAGGATTTTACCACTGCTTGCAAACTTCCACAATGGGGTAGTACTAGTGAACATCGCAAATCTGAATTTAGAGATTTTCTTGCTAGTATAACTGTGGGGGAATCTAGAGACATAGCACAAGCTACCATAGGGAGCATTCATTTTCCTGCTATACATTATTTTGCTCTCTTCATAGGTAGGTGCATAAATGGTAAGGATGAAGCATGTCACATGTGTGTCCCTGACCTCAGTGTTCTTAGGAGTGCTGTGTTAGGAGATAAACATTATAATTTGGGAGCCATTGTTGCACGTAGGTTGCATCATAATAGATTTAATGGAGATTTCTTTGGTGGAATTTATGCAACCCGTATAGCTAGTTTTCTTGGTGTAACCATACGTGAGGATGATATTGAGTTGCCTCCTATTTATTTAGATTATGAGGCTATGGTTCGTCATCAGTTTGTTGAGAGGAACGATCAGTTCCTCCAGTACCGACTAAACTTTGACATACGACACACCTATCATGTCGCTCTCCCTGTTCCTACTTTCTATTACTTTCAGGCAAAGGGGAGATATTTCATAACCAGGGAGGAGGCGAACGAGTACGAGAGGAGGGCTGAAATAGCTCGCCTCCAAGCTGCAGCCCACAATGCAATGACTACTGCATCTCAGTACGACCCCAACTATAACTTTGGATATCTGCCAGGCCATCCGTGGCAATAGACCAACTTAGGCCAAAAGCCTAAACTTGGGGGAGTACGTATTTCTCACCGACATTACATTCATGTTTACACACTCATTGCTAGTTGTCGGTGCTCATACTCTTTCACTGTAATATCCATGCTAGTTTATTTTCTTTTTTATGCTTTCTTCTTGTGTGTTTGAAAACCCTTAAGAAAAACCAAAAAAATTAGTTGTAGCTTTTAGCTAGTTTACTTTCTTGCTGTAGTAGTAATAATTAAAAAGAAAACCCCAAAAGATTTCATGTTCATCTTTTGCTTGTTGGGAGCTTTCCCGTGTAAATAGTTTTATTTCTTTTCTTTTCTTTGGGGGTCGATAGGAGAAGGCCATGATTAAATTGTTGAAGTGGCTCTTATATGCATTATTGTTGATTTAACCAAGAGCCCATATTGCCTTGTCTTCTCCTATTTATTGAATGCTCGCAGATTCGTGCTTAGTCCAATGCACGTGCGCTATTATTATTATTCACATCATTCGGTCGTGCAAGTGAAAGGCAATTATGACGATATATGATGGACTGATTGAGATGAGAGAAGCTGGTATGAACTCGACCTCTCTTGTTTTTGTAAATATGATTAGTTCATCGTTCCTGATTCAGCCATTATGAATAAACATGTTTGCGATGACAATTAGAGATTATAGTTGCTTATGCCATGCTTAATTAGCTAGGAGTTTATAATGGTTTACCTTGCGTGCCAACATGCTATTAAAATGGTTGTGATGTGGTATGATGGGGTGGTATCCTCCTTTGAATGATTCAAGTGACTTGACTTGGCACCTGTTCACACATGTAGTTGAAACAAATCAACATAGCCTTCACGATATTTATGTTCATGGTGGATTATATCCTACTCATGCTTGCACTCAATGTTCATTAATTTTAATGCATGTTCATGACTATTGTCGCTCTCTAGTTGGTCTTTTGCTAGTCTTCACTTGTACTAAGCAGGAATACTGCTTGTGCATCCAATCCCTTAAACCCCAAAGTTATGCCATATGAGTCCACTATACCTTCCTATATGCGGTATCTACCTGCCGATCCAAGTAAATTTGTATGTGCCAAACTCTAAACCTTCAAATGAAATTATGTTTTGTATGCTCGAATAGCTCATGTATCAACTAAGGATGTCCGTATCTTCCATGCTAGGCGGGTTATTCTCAAGAGGAGTGGACTCCGCTCCTCACTCACGAGAAAATGGCTGGTCATCGGGATGCCCAGTCCCATGCTTTATGCAAATCAAATCAAAATAATTGCAAACAAAACTCCCCGGGGACTGTTGTTAGTTGGAGGCACTCACTATTTCGAGCAAGCCATGGATTGATGCTTGTTGGTGGAGGGGGAGTATAAACTTTACCATTCTGTTTGGGAACCGCCTATAATGTGTGTAGCATGGAAGATATCACCATCTCTTGGTTGTTATGTTGACAATGAAAGTATGCCGCTCAAAATATTATTTATCTCTATTTCAAAATCGAGCTCTGGCACCTCTACAAATCCCTGCTTCCCTCTGCGAAGGGCCTATCTATTTACTTTTATGTTGAGTCATCACCCTCTTATTAAAAAGCACCAGCTGGAGAGCACTGTTGTCATTTGCACCCATTCCTATTAATTTATATTGGGTATGACTATGACTGGATCTCTTTTACCATGAATTACAATGTTTAGTCAGTCCTTGATCTTTAAAGGTGCTCAGCATTTATGTTTTGCGGTCTCAGAAAAGGCTAGCGAGATACCATCTTGTTATATCATATTATGATTGTTTTGAGAAAGTGTTGTCATCCGAGATTTATTAATATTGCTCGCTGGTTAATTATGCCATTGACATGAGTACACATGAGACCTAAGAGTTATTGTGAATATGGTTAGTTCATAATCTTTGCTGAATACTTGAATGCTGGCTTTACATATTTACAACAACAAGAGCAAATAGAGTTTCTAAAAGTTTTTGTTTATCACTTTAAGTTTATCAACTGAATTTCTTGAGGACAAGCAAAGGTTTAAGCTTGGGGGAGTTGATACGTCTACGTCGTATCTAATTTTCCAAACACTTTTGCCCTTGTTTTGGACTCTAAATTGCATGATTTGAATGGAACTAAGCCGGACTGACGTTGTTTTCAGCAGAATTGCCATGGTGTTATTTATGTGCAGAAACAAAAGTTCTCGGAATGACCTGAAACTCCACGGAGATTATTTTTGGAAATAATAAAAAATACTGGCAAAAGAATCAAGGCCAGGGGAACCATGCCCTTGCCACGAGGATGGGGGGCGCGTCTGCCCCCCTGGGCGTGCCCCCCTGCCTCGTGGGCCCCCTGGAGCTCCACCGACCTCAACTCCAACTCCATATATTCGTGTTCGGGGAGAAAAAAATCAGAGAGAAAGATTCATCGCGACGGAGCTGCCGCCAAGCCCTAAACTCTCTCGAGAGGGCTGATCTGGAGTCCGTTCAGGGCTCCGGAGAGGGGAATCCGTTGCCATCGTCATCATCAACCATCCTCCATCGCCAATTTCATGATGCTCAACGCCGTGCGTGAGTAATTCCATCGTAGGCTTGCTGGACGGTGATGGGTTGGATGATATTTATCATGTAATCGAGTTAGTTTTGTTAGGGTTTGATCCCTAGTGTCCACTATGTTCTGAGACTGATGTTGCTATGACTTTGCTATGCTTAATTCTTGTCACTAGGGCCCGAGTGCCATGATTTCAGATCTAAACCTATTATGTTTTCATGAATATATGTGAGTTCTTGATCCTATCTTGCAAGTCTATAGTCACCTACTATGTGTTATGATCCGGCAACCCCGAAGTGACAATAATGAGGACCACTCTCGGTGATGACCATAGTTTGAGGAGTTCATGTATTCACTATATGTTAATGCTTTGGTCCGGTACTCTATTAAAAGGAGGCCTTAATATCCCTTAGTTTCCATTAGGACCCCGCTGCCACGGGAGGGTAGGACAAAAGATGTCATGCAAGTTCTTTTCCATAAGCACGTATGACTATATTCGGAATACATGCCTACATTATATTGATGAATTGGAGATAGTTCTGTGTCACCCTATGTTATGATTGTTACATGATGAACTGCATCACATAATTCTCCATCACCGATCCAATGCCTACGAGCTTTTCACATATTGTTCTCCGCTTATTTACTTTTCCGTTGCTACTGTTACAATCACTATAAAACCCAAAAATATTACTTTTGCTACCGCTACCGTTACTTCCATATTACTTTGCTACAAAATACTTTGCTGCAGATACTAAGTTATCCAGGTGTGGTTGAATTGACAACTCAGCTGCTAATACTTGAGAATATTCTTTGGCTCCCCTTGTGTCGAATAAATAAATTTGGGTTGAATACTCTACCCTTGAAAACTGTTGCGATCCCCTATACTCGTGGGTTATCAGGCTGCAATTAGTACTATATGTCTACTATCTGGTTAATCTCGTGTGTCTACTATGAGTTTCATGTTGGGTGCAAACAAACATTAAAGGAGCCATTATCTGTATTTTTTAACTAAAGCTATTATCTGCCTGCTATCATAGGTTTTGGGTCTATCCACAGTTTTCTACCATCACTATGGATTTGTGCATGCACTCCTTACATAATCTCACTATGTTTTATTCCTATGCATATCAGTTATTGTACACAATGGAACTGAACATGTAGAGCAAAAGAGACTAGCCTTGCATGTCAATAAAATTTCATGCAGACGTCGCTCCAGGGTGGCATTTGGGATTGTAATCAAGAGGAAGATAATTGTTCTAAGGGGGATGCAAAAGGAGAAGACCACTCGTATTTACCCACTGAGGTGTCCGCTCTAACTTGGCATACTGATGTTGGTAATATCATGCATATGGTGCCTTGCATTGCTTACTTTATACATCAAATATGTCATCTGCTTAGTTTAGACATGCTTTGTATGAATGCCATCTGTTTAGTTTCTTTATCGTATATGTGAATCATGAAATGCCATCTTGTTTAGCCAAGCACCATATATGTGAATTTTGCAATGCCACCCTGGTTTGCCAGTCATCTTATATGTTAATTATATCATGCCATCATTTTTTTATTTTCGTGTTAAATTTGTCAACAATTTTAGTACATTCAATTATTCTTCCTATGCATCAGCCATTCCGCACGGTCATGGAAAAATCTGGAGTGGAAACAACATCTTTAGAGCAGACAATGCTATCTAACAAAGCACATGTCTTGCAGGTTACGGATAGCTCCTAAGAGGAGGATTCATAGACAGATGACCAGTCCTATCCCCCCCCCCCAAGGTGCAAGCTCTAACTTGGCAGCGTTATGTTGCTTAGTTTAGACATGCTTTGTGTGAATGCCACCTGTTTAGTGTCTAATTACCATATATGTGAATTATGCAATGCCTCTTGTTGCAAGACATTATATATGTGAATTATTCAATGCTATCTTGTTGCAAGGCATTATATATGTGAATTATGCAAGTTCATGTTGTTTATCCAAGCGTCATATATGTGAATTATATCATACCGTCCTTTTTTTGTATTTCTCGTTCCATTTGTCGACAATGTTTGTATATTCAACTCCTCTTCCTGTGCATCAGCCATTTGAATTGGTGATGGAGAAATCTGGTGTGAAAACAAGGTCTTCAGAGCAAATAATGCTACCTGCTGAAGCAGATATCTTGCTGGTTACAGATAGCTCTTCATAGGAGGATTCAGAGGCAGATGACTAGTCCTATTACCCCCCTGAGGTGTATGCTCAAACTTGGCATGGTTATATTACTCATATGATGCATATGTTGTATTGCAATGCTTAGTTTTTACATGATATACACAATATTGAATGTCATCTCCGTAGACACATCATATATGCGATTGCCCTCTTCTCACTTGCTTAGTATGTAAATCATATATTTGAATTATATCATGCCATGATGTTTACATAGACAACATGCATCTGAATTATGGCATGCCAACCAATTTTCTAAAGACATAATATAGTTATATCATCTCATCATGTTTACACCGTCATCATATTTTGAATTATGTCATTCTGTCTGTGAATTATATCATGTCATCATGTTTCCATCGACGCTTTGTTTGTGATTTATGGCATGCCAACCACTTTAATAGACACATCGTATAGTTATATCATGTCATCCTATTTACATAGTCATGATATTTTGAAGTATGTCATTCTATCATGTTTAGTTATCCATCATACATGTGAAATTGTTTCATGCTATCATGTTTAATTAGCCATCATATATGTGAAATTATGTCCTGCTATTCTGTTTGGTTAGACAACATAAATGTGAATTATTTCATGCCCTGTTTTCTTCCCTACTATCCATTTCACCTGTCTATCTTACAATGTCTGTACATTCAATTACTTTTCTTGTTTATCAGCCATTTCAATTGGAGGGGGTGATGGCAGTATTTGTGGGAGTAAAAACACGGTCTTCAAAAAAGATCGTGCTACCTGTCGATGCAGATAGAACCACGGTTGTACTTACCCAAGAACCAGCCCCACCACACATAACCCAGACTCACGTAGATTGTACCCCTGCCCAGTTGGACAGAGAACCAGCTACACCCCATCTATCCCCAACCCCATCAGATAGTAACCCAGTTCCAGTTGACACAGCACCGTCTCCACCATAGAGCACCCAAACACGAGCAGTTAGTAAGGCAACTACAGTGCACAAAGCACGAGGACCACCACTTCGAAACCCAAGTCAACGCTTAAAGCAGAAGAAGAATTGTTCTCATGTCAGGTTCCGTAGCTATGGTTCATACTACTTTGCTCTTGCATCACTGTATTTACTCATACTAACTAATTTCAAATTTGAAGGATGCAATTGAAACTCCAATGGCGCAACAGGTATGTTTTAAACCTGTTTCTTTAACGTGTTTGCTGTTGTAACTTGCTCTATGTTGATTTCAGTTTCAATTGAATAAATCGTTATGTTCTCATGCCATGCACATTACGAGTGTTGTTATTGTTGTGTAGTTTCCCATACTTATATTCTATCTATGCTGCTTTGTCTTAAATAGATATGATTCGCACTGTCTCTATCTTGATTTGGCAACATAAACTAGAATGATATAGACCATACAGTGACCATACTACATAAATATACATTTGTTTCATGTTGCTATTATGTCCACCTTACTACTGAACGGGTTTACCAAAATGAGTTTCATATACAATATGGTAAACCTGTGATGTGTTTGTTTGTTTCTCTTTTATAATGCGGATAAAATATTGAAGAAGAGTACCCCGTTATGCAATGGTAAAGGAAGTAATGCAGATAAGGTTCAAGATAGTTAGACATCCCTGTTGGTCTCCAAGAAAGCTGATAAAAACTATATTGAAGACATTGAGACAACCCCAAAGTCCTATCTTGATGTAGCGTTCGAGTTACTCTCTTCTACTACTGGCACCAGCTCTTCGAACTCGCTACCTGAATCATTTCAGCTTCTTGAGTCTCAAATTCAAGTTGAATGACATCGATCTTATGTTATGCGACAGGAAGACCAAGGACTGAGGAAGTCCCTGCAGAATTCAGATGCATACTTTCTGGTGCAACAAGTGCTGGAGGATTTAAGCGCCAAACAAGAGAAAGTTAATGAGCTTGCTAAGCATCTTGCCAGCATTATGGGTACCCAGGATATTGTTTCTTGAGCTCTTCTGAAGTGGTTTCAGTTCTGGACTTGTTTTGCTGCGGCGTTTATTTGCACTGGTTGCCAACTTTGACAACCAGTGTATATGATATGCTGCTTTGTTGCCTATATTTGCACTGGTGGCGAACTTTGATGCCCAGTGGATGTAATATGTGTAATAGTCGTGATAGCCTAGCGTAAGTTGCTTGCTTATTTATTTCCTTTTTGTCTTGTTTATTTGTTTGCTTATAGTTAGTGCAGTTCTTTTTCCGCCGTTTGCTAGTGGCCGAAATAACCTATTTTTTTAAAACTGGGCCACAATAACCATGGGCTACATATTTACTTTAGTTATCATGGGCCTCCTACGGGTCATAGAAACAATGGGCCTTCTAAGGGCCGTAGAAACAATGGGCCTTCTACGGGCCGTAGAATCAATGGGCCTTCTTGTGAAGCCCCGAGACCGACGCTTTAGATGCCTTTCATGTTTTTCATTATCGTCGTGTGTATTCATTTGTTTGCTGCATTCATCATGTCATCATCCGCATTGCATCGGCACTCGTTGTCGTCATTGTTTTTTTTAACTTGCATCCGCTCATAGTTGTCGTGTCCCGCCTTGCTTTTGTTGACCGTTCCGAGACCAACCTTATTCTTCGTTTTTCCTCTTGCCTAAACCGGAGTCTCTTTGCACAGTGCATCAACCCCTCGCCTGTGTCCGAAAACTGCCGCGAACCCGAACCGGACTATCGTTACCGTTGGTTCCAGACCATCACCAAACATCTATAAAACATCTCCATTTTTTCTTGGACTCCCTAACCTATTTATTATCGTCCGCTGGTTTTCGATCGGAAGGTCCAAACTCTACCCCTTCCATATCCAGATCGAGGTGAGCTCGTCCCCGAGCCCCAGGGGGCCGCCGTTCCCGTCTGCCGCCGGCGACCGAACCTACAGCTAGTGAGATGAGCGCCCACCCCCTCTCTCCCTTCTTCTCCTTCCTCTGGTTTCTTTCTCTCAATCCTCTCTCTCTTCTGTTGCCATGGACAGGAGCCCGGATCAGGTACCCCAGCCCCCGGATTCACTCCTCCTCCACCCGGTTCCAGCAAGCACCGGCGTCCTGCCATTCTCCTTCGACGCCAAAGCTACCGCAAGCCATCCCCGACGTCCGTCCTCATCTGCAGCACCCCAGCCTCGCGCGCCTCCTGCACTTCTCCCGCACGAACCCGGCGAGGCCCTCCTCGCGCCTGCACGTGCATGACCGCCATGAACGGAAGATCTCCACGCCGTGGCCGACAGCCTCCTCTCAAGCCCGGCGCCGCCAAGCTGCTTCCTCGCCAAATCCGCCTTCCCGCCGACGACCTCGACCACCAGCGCCTCCGCAAGCCACTGCCGCTGAGCCTCTGCTTCGAGCCGCTGCGTCCCTCTGTTCGTCTCGAGCACAAGTCCCGCTTGCTCCACCCGCGCCCGTTGACCGCGTCGTGCCTCCAGATCCGGCCCAACTGCCAGGCCCAGCGGCGCCCGGCCTGCCAGCCTTGCCTCCCACCGACCGGGCCTTGGCCCGAGAGCTCCTGTCTGACGCTCGTTTGCGTCAGGAAGAGTAGCTTTCGCTGAAGGTAGATACAGATGCGCCGGCCCATTTAAAGGTCAGTAGCGCCAGAGAGAGATCGAACACGCGACGTCCCGCTCGGAAATTTTATAACCAAACCAGTCGAGCTAATACGTTGTACTGGTTTCCAAGCAGCGCAAGGCTTAAAGTACACGAGAACTTTTGAAAATTTATGAACAATTCAAGAAAATCGAGAACAAAAAATTTAAAATTCTGAAAAAAATTTAAAAAACGCGAAAGCCTTTTTCAAACCATGAACAATTTTTGAAATTTGAACAAACTTTTCAAACGTGAATAATTATTAAAAAGTTGAACAAAAATTTCGAAATTCCAAAAAAATGAACAATTTTATAAATATACATTGAACATTTTTGTATTATATGCTGAACAATTTTAAATACATACTGAACATTTTTGTGATATACACCAAACAAAATTTTAAAAATACACTGAACATTTCTGTAATGTGCGTTTAACAAAATTTAAAAACATATATTTTAATGAAATCATGAAGAAAATACGAAATTTTAAAACTTTTTGAAACAAAGGAAGGAACTAAAACGAAAAAGGATAAAGTAAGAAGAGAAGTAAAAGAGAAAAAGAAACAGTATAAATAAACTAAAGAAGAAAAGAATAAAGAAACAGGAAGAAAAGAAAACCGGCAAAAGAGAAGAAAAAAAAGAAACCGGTTTAGGGAACCTTCTAGAAGGTTCCCAAAACCGGTTTGCGTGGGACTGCAATAACTAACGAAGTGGGCCGGCCCATCGCGCCCAGCTACTCCCGCTCTTTAGCGAAGCCACGTCTCCTCGACGCACGCGAGCGTCAAATAGGAACCACCCCTTGGCCCATGGGTGAGCTCCCCGCAGCCCCTCCTCTCTGTTGGCCCAGTTCAGCAGATTCGGCCCAGCATGTTTTTTTCTTCTGTCTGGCGATTTACCTTTTTCCAGGAGTTTACAGTTTTGCAGAAAACCCCTTCATGATCATACATTTAATAACTAATTAACCAGGCATCATATGTAAATAATTTATATATGTAAAATGCTTAGAATTTCATCTAGTTTCATAATATGCTGCTTTCATCCATGTTTAAAATGTTTAAATTGTTGTTTGCATTTAGTTTGCATTTAATAACTAAATAACCGTAGCTCAAAATTTAATAAACTTTATATGTAATGGGGTAAAAAATGCATAGATTAACATGGTGAACTTTATTTCCCTATTTAACAACATTAAAATGGTGTTTTATTCAGAATAGTACCAACTTTGAAATATGCATATGGGGATTTTCCGGAATTGTTGTTTGTTACTTCCGGCCTCATTTAAACATGCCTAGATAGGTAGTTTCATTATGCTTCATCTCTTGCCATGTTAACCAACATTTTAATATTGTTGAGTGGATTAAACGGGAGAGAACTAAATAATTGATGTGGTGTCTCGTCGTTATGCAACTCGTTGCATATTGAGCTCCACTTAATTTGTAGTGTTGTTTGTTGCACCTTGCCATGCCATGCCTCATTAAACTGGACATGCATCATACTTGATTGTGCATCATGCCATGTTTATGCTTGTTGGTTTACCATGTTGTTTGCTTCTTTCCGGTGTTGCTTCTTCTTGTTAGTTCCGGTAACGTCGCGTTTGTGAGGATCCGTTCGACTACGTCAGTTTGTCTTCTTGATGGACTCGTTCTTCTTCCTTGCGTGATCTTAGGCAAGATGACCATTACCCTCGATATCACTTCGATGTTTGCTTGCTAGTTGTTCACTCTATCGCTATGTCGCGCTACCTACTACTTGTTTATCATGCCTCCCATATTGCCATGTCAAGCCTCTAACCCACCTTTCCTAGCAAACCGTTGTTTGGCTATGTTACCGCTTTGCTCAGCCCCTCTTATAGCGTTGTTAGTTGCAGGTGAAGTTGAAGCTGGTTCCATGTTGGAACATGGATATGTTGGGATATCATAATCTCTCTTATTTAATTAATGCATCTATACACTTGGTAAAGGGTGGAAGGCTCGGCCTTATGCCTGGTGCTTTGTTCCACTCTTGCCGCCCTAGTTTCCGTCATACCGGTGTTATGTTCCTTGATTTTGCGTTCCTAACGCGGTTGGGATTATGGGACCCCCTTGACAGTTCACTTTGAATAAAACTCCTCCAGCAAGGCCCAACCTTGGTTTTACATTTGCCTAACAACCTATACCTTTCCCTTGGGTCGGCCAACCCGAGGGCCATCTTTATTTTAACCCCCTGGGCCAGTGCTTCTCTAAGTGTTGGTCCGAACCGAGCAGCCTGCAGGGCCACCTCGGGGAAACTTGAGGGCTGGATTTACTCGTAGCTTGTCTCATCCGGTGTGCCATGAGAACGAGATATGTGCAGCTCCTATCGGGATTTGTTGGCACAGTCGGGTGGTCTTGCTGTTCTTGTTTTACCATTGTCGAAATGTCTTGTAACCAGGATTTCGAGACTGATCGGGTCTTTCCGGGAGAAGGAATATCCTTCGTTGATCGTGAGAGCTTGTGATGGGCTAAGTTGGGACACCCTTGTAGGGTATAAACTTTTGAAAGCCGTGCCCGCGGTTATGTGGCAGATGGGAATTTGCTAATGTCCGGTTGTAGAGAACTTGACTCTTGACTTAATTAAAATGCATCAACCGCGTGTGTAGCCGTGATGGTCTCTTTTCGGCGGATTTCGGGAAGTGAACACGGTTTGGGTTATGTATGAACGTAAGTAGTTTCAAGATCACTTCTTGATCACTTCTAGCTTCTCGACCATTGCGTTGCTTCTCTTCTTGCTCTTATTTGCGTATGCTAGCCACCATATTTGCTTAGTGCTTGCTGCAACTCCACCTCATTAACCCATCCTACCCTGTAACGCCCCCGATGCGGCTATATCTCCCACGTGTCGAGGCACGACTTAGAGGCATAACCGCATTGAAAGCAATGTCGCAAGTGAGGTAATCTTCACACAACCCATGTAATAATTAAGGGAAAGATACATAGTTGGCTTACAGTCGCCACTTCACACAGTACATTATTAAACATACATCATTCAGAGTACACTCAAGGTCCGACTACGGAACCAAAATAAAAGAAGATACCCCAAATGCTAACACAGATCCCGAATCGTCCCAACTGGGCACCACTCTCGATCATCTGAAACGACACATAGTAACGACCACGTTCTCGTCGAACTCCCACTTGAGCTCGGTGGAATCATCTCGACCGGTCTCATCGGAACACTGCAATCGTGTTGGAAGTATCCGTGAGTCACGGGACTCAGCAATCTCACACCAGAGATCAAGACTATTTAAGCTAATAGGAAGGACATAGTAGTAAAGTGGAGCTGCAGCAGCGACTAGCATATATGGTGGCTACATCGCAAAAGAGAGCGAGAAGAGAAGCAAAGCACGGTCGTGAAACTAGTTGTCACGGCCCTAGAATTGCTTGACATTAGTTGCATTAGGGCATTCATGTCATCATGTTAATTTCCATGAAAATTGAAATGGGGATTGTTGAAACCCTAGCACCAATTGAATTCTAATAGGTTCAAATAAAATCATTTTCAATAATCCCAAAATGCCTCGTGAAAATGTTCATGGTTAATGGATAAAGGTGAAAGCCTCTTCCAAAAGCTGATGAACATATCTTATAGGCCATTCTGGATTTTTGAATTAAATCTTAAACCATTTGACTTTGGGCATTTAAACACTTTAAATAATTTAAATGCTCAAATAATGTTGGAAGTATTTGGGCCATAGAAATAATTCAGAAAGTGCCCACAATTATTTTCAGGATTTTAAAAAGTGCCCCAGTATTTTTAATAAAGCCCTAAAACCTACAGAATATTAGAAAACTAAAAGCAAGTAATAGGGAGAGAGAAGAGGCCTGGGCCACTTACTGTGGCTCACGACCTACAGGCGCCCAACCGCCCAGCCTTTCTTCTCCCCTCCCCACGCTGGCCCACTCCAATGCCCAGCCCAGCCTCCTCCCTCCCTGTCGTCTTCCTCGCGCCCGGTGGGCAGCCAGCGTGGCCGACGCGCACCGCCACCCAGCGCCACCCACCTCCACCCTGCCTGCTTCACCCCGACGCCTGGGCGCCTCCCAGAGCGCCACGCGACCCCACAGCTCTCTCACTCTCTCCCGACCCTCCCCTTCCTCTGCTCTCTCTCCCTCACGCGACCGAGAGCCGCCATCGCCACTGCGCCGTAGCCACGGCCACAGCCCTCCCTCGCCTCGCCGGCGTGTCCATGGCCTCCGCCTAGCCCTCTCCTCCCTCCTCACCAAGTCCCCGACGCCGAGCACCCCGAGGCGCCGCCCCACCATTCCCCTCTTGGACCATGGTGCCGTCGCCAAATTCGCTGCTCCGGTGCCCACCCGAGCTCACCGACGGCCTCATCGCAACCACGGTGAGCCCCGAGTCATTCCCTCTTCCCGACTCGTCTCCCCCCTAACCACCGTCTCCACTACGGCCGACAGCTCCTCACCGCCCGCCATGGCGCCCGCCAGCCACAGCCCCTGCCGCTCGCGTCGGGCGTGTCAACGTGCTCGGGAGACTCCCAGAGCACGAGCACCTTCGCCCTTCCCTCTCGTGCACCGCAGCACCGTAGCCACCGAACCCGAGCTCCGGCCGCCGCCAAAGCTCGACCTTGGCGAGATTCCGCCACCCCGCACCATCCGCTAGTCCCTTAGATGCGCCGAGCCCAGGCCACGTAGCACCCTCCGCCTCGTTTTTGGTCACCGGAGGAGGAAACCCGCTCCCTCCGCCGTCTCTGGCTCCGCGGGCGGCGAGCAGCTGGTCAACTCCGCGAGTTGACCGGGTTTGGCCTAGTTGACTTCCCGAGTCAGCGACATGCGGGCCCCACCCGGCTAACCACTCTAGTTAGGTTTAAACTAACTTAACTAACCCGGTTAGTGCTAATTAACTAGATTAGTTTAGTTAGTCATCGACGTGTGCCCCCACACGTCGAGGTTTGACCTGGGCGCCTGTTGACCGGCGACGTCACATTGACGTCGGTGACGCAATATATATTTTCTAGATTTATTTTAATTCAGTAAATTTCAAAAATACTCTAAACTTCTAAAAATCATATAAATTCAACCGTAACTCGGATGGAAATAATTTATATATGAAAAATGATCAGAAAAATATGAAGAATCTGTTTATGGCATTTTCATGCATGTTTGAACAAGTTAACCTCACTGAATAGGATGAATCATGATTAGGGTAATTTATGGAATAGCATTTGGAGTTGGAGTTCAACCTTGTTCGAATTCCACTTCAACTAACTTGGATTATTATTGCATTAGGTGAATTCAGTTCCTTAACATGATCATGCATCATATATGTGCATTGCATTGATTGTGTTCTTTCTCAGTTGCCGGTGTTTGTTCCCTCTCGGTAGACGATGTACCGACAATGAGTTCGATGACACCGATGAAGAACTATATTATCTTCAGAAGTGCCAGGCAAGCAAAACCCCCTTGTTCATTCCGATATAATCCCACTCTCTCGCTCCTGCTCTATTTTATTGCATTAGGACAACAACGACTCATGTGTTACTTGCTGCGGTAGCTGAACCCCATGATCCTTTGCATGACCTGTCATTCCACAGTAATTAGATGAAACCCACTAGCATGAGTAGGAATTGTTTGAGCCATGATGTGCCTACTCATTATGCTTGTTTGTCATGCCTGCTCTCGCTTAGAGTTGAGTCGGTCTGATTCATCGGGAATGAATTGGAATTGTTATGAACATGTCCTATTGTGTGTGAGCTAAGTGTGTGAACACGATTTGGTAAAGGTAGCGGTGAGAGGCCATGTAGGAGTACATGGTGGGTTGTCTCATTGCAGCCGTCCTCGAGAACTGAGTTCGTGTTTGTGATCCATGAAACAGTTACTACCACGCATTGGGATCCTTAATTGACCCTCTCGGCTTCTTAACCACCCTTGTCCTCATCCGGGAGTTGCAAGTAGTTTCGTGTTTGTAGCATGTCAATGGCGCACGCAACGCTGACCTTAGGGGTGGGTTGTGTTGCGGTAGGCACCGTGGCCCTGTGTACCGAAAGTGCCCGCTTGGTATCTCGGGAACCCTGCACACATCGTTCGGGGCTGTATGGGAAACCTCGGCCGGACTCCCTGCGGATGGAACCCGAATAGGCGATAAACCTGGACTAGGGACTTGAGTGTTTAGGTAGGCTGAGGCCGACACCCACGTTGGGCTTCCGCTTGAAGGTTGCCGAGTACATGTCGTGTAAACGACGATAAGTGGTGAGAGCGTGTGTGAAGAAGTACACCCCTGCAGGGTTTAATATGATCTATTCGAATAGCCGTGTCCACGGAAAAGGACTTCTGGGTTGCCTATATCAGTTCATAGACAAGTGAAAGTGGATACTCTAAAATGCGCAAGATAAGCGTGAGTGCTATGGATGGCGTTCTCGTAGGGAGACGGGAGCGGGTCCATAGTGGTGTATTGGTATGGTGAATATGTGGACTCGTGTGCGCCACCTCAAAAGAGTTACTTGCGATGTAGTTCAGATAGCCACCGAGTCAAAGCTGGCTTGCTGCAGTCAAACTCCACCACCCCCCTTTTGATAATGATGCATATGTAGCTAGTTCTGATGTAAGTCTTGCTGAGTACAATTGTACTCACGTTTGCTTATTTTATGTTTTGCAGAGAGACGTCAGTCTCGCTAGTAGTTCCACGTGGGCTTCGACGTTTAGCTTGTTACCTCAGCTACGATCTTGTACCTCGGCAGGATCTGGTAGATAGTCAGGCTTCTCAGCCTTTTTCATTTATAGTTGTCTGTACTCAGACATGATTAGTTTCCGCTTGTGCTTTGACTTGTATGCTCTGAGTGTTGGGTCATGAGACCCATGTTTGTATTATCTCGCTCCTCGGAGCCTAATGTATAATATTTTGAGTCGTAGAGTCATGTTGTGATGCCATGTTGTATCTACACATATTGAGCATATTGTGTGTATGTTTGAAATGCTTGGTATGTGTGGGATCCGACAAACTAGTTGTGTATCCTTGGCAGCCTCTCATATGGGGAAATGTAGTCTCGTGCTTCTGAGCGATAGTAGTCCGCTACAGCCCGGTTCACCGGAGTCCTGCTAGCCCAGCACTACTGCTTGGACACTTGACTGGCCGGCATGTGTTTCACTTCGTTCCTATGTCTGTCCCTTCGGGGAAATGTCACGCGGTGTTATTCGGAGTCCTGCCTAGCCTGCTACAGCCCGGGATACCGGAGTCCTGTTAGCCCAGTGCTACAGCCCGAATATATACGTTGATGACCGACATGTTCGATGTGATTCATGTATGCCTGTCCCCATAGGTTAGCGCCGCTTTGGGTTCACGACTAGCCATGTCGGCCCGGGTTCTTTGTCATATGGATGCTAGCGACACTATCATATACGTGAGCCAAAAGACGCAAACGGTCCCGGGCCATGGTAAGGAGACACCCGTGGAAATACCGTGCGTGAGGCCGCAAAGTGATATGATGTGTTACATGCTAGATCGGTGTGACTTAGGATCGGGGTCCTGACACTAGTAGTGATCAAGAAGTGATCCTGGACTACTTACGTCAGACATAACTCCAACACTGTGTTCACTTCTTACATATATCTCCCTCTTATAGCGTTGTTAGTTGCAGGTGAAGTTGAAGCTGGTTCCATGTTGGAACATGGATATGTTGGGATATCATAATCTCTCTTATTTAATTAATGCATCTATACACTTGGTAAAGGGTGGAAGGCTCGGCCTTATGCCTGGTGCTTTGTTCCACTCTTGCCGCCCTAGTTTCCGTCATACCGTGTTATGTTCCTTGATTTTATGCTCCTAACGCTGTTGGGATTATGGGACCCCTTGACAGTTCACTTTGAATAAAACTCCTCCAGCAAGGCCCAACCTTGGTTTTACATTTGCCTAACAACCTATACCTTTCCCTTGGGTCGGCCAACCCGAGGGCCATCTTTATTTTAACCCCCTGGGCCAGTGCTTCTCTAAGTGTTGGTCCGAACCGAGCAGCCTGCAGGGCCACCTCGGGGAAACTTGAGGGCTGGATTTACTCGTAGCTTGTCTCATCCGGTGTGCCATGAGAACGAGATATGTGCAGCTCCTATCGGGATTTGTTGGCACAGTCGGGTGGTCTTGCTGTTCTTGTTTTACCATTGTCGAAATGTCTTGTAACCAGGATTTCGAGACTGATCGGGTCTTTCCGGGAGAAGGAATATCCTTCGTTGATCGTGAGAGCTTGTGATGGGCTAAGTTGGGACACCCTTGTAGGGTATAAACTTTTGAAAGCCGTGCCCGCGGTTATGTGGCAGATGGGAATTTGCTAATGTCCGGTTGTAGAGAACTTGACTCTTGACTTAATTAAAATGCATCAACCGCGTGTGTAGCCGTGATGGTCTCTTTTCGGCGGATTTCGGGAAGTGAACACGGTTTGGGTTATGTATGAACGTAAGTAGTTTCAAGATCACTTCTTGATCACTTCTAGCTTCTCGACCATTGCGTTGCTTCTCTTCTTGCTCTTATTTGCGTATGCTAGCCACCATATTTGCTTAGTGCTTGCTGCAACTCCACCTCATTAACCCATCCTACCCTGTAACGCCCCCGATGCGGCTATATCTCCCACGTGTCGAGGCACGACTTAGAGGCATAACCGCATTGAAAGCAATGTCGCAAGTGAGGTAATCTTCACACAACCCATGTAATAATTAAGGGAAAGATACATAGTTGGCTTACAGTCGCCACTTCACACAGTACATTATTAAACATACATCATTCAGAGTACACTCAAGGTCCGACTACGGAACCAAAATAAAAGAAGATACCCCAAATGCTAACACAGATCCCCGAATCGTCCCAACTGGGCACCACTACTGATCATCTGGAAACGACACATAGTAACGACCACGTTCCTCGTCGAACTCCCACTTGAGCTCGGTGGAATCATCTGCACTGGTCTCATCGGAACCTGCAACTGTGTTGGAAGTATCTGTGAGTCACGGGGACTCAGCAATCTCACACCCGCGAGATCAAGACTATTTAAGCTAATAGGAAGGACATAGTAGTAAAGTGGAGCTGCAGCAAGCGACTAGCATATATGGTGGCTACATCGCAAAAGAGAGCGAGAAGAGAAGCAAAGCACGGTCGTGAAACTAGTTGTCACGGCCCTAGAATTGCTTGACATTAGTTGCATTAGGGCATTCATGTCATCATGTTAATTTCCATGAAAATTGAAATGGGGATTGTTGAAACCCTAGCACCAATTGAATTCTAATAGGTTCAAATAAAATCATTTTCAATAATCCCAAAATGCCCTGTGAAAATGTTCATGGTTAATGGATAAAGGTGAAAGCCTCTTCCAAAACTGATGAACATATCTTATAGGCCATTCCTGGATTTTTGAATTAAATCTTAAACCATTTGACTTTGGGCATTTAAACACTTTAAATAATTTAAATGCTCAAATAATGTTGGAAGTATTTGTGGGCCATAGAAATAATTCAGAAAGTGCCCACAATTATTTTCAGGATTTTTAAAAGTGCCCTGGTATTTTTAATAAAGCCCTAAAACCTCATGAAATATTAGAAAACTAAAATGAAGTAATAGGGAGAGAGAAGAGGCCTGTGCCACTTACAGGGCTCACCCGACCTACACTGGCGCCCAACCGCCCAGCCTTTCTTCTCCCCCCCCACGCTGGCCCACTCCAGCCGCCCAGCCCAAAGAGCCTCCCCTCCTCGTCTTCCTCGCGCCCGGTGGGCAGCACGTGGCCGACGTGCACCGCCAGCAAGCGCCACCTCCACCCTGCTTCTTCACCCCGACGCCTGACGCCTCCCGAGCGCCACGCGACCCCCCTCTCTCTCACTCTCTCCCGACCCTCCCCTTCCTCTGCTCTCTCTCCTCACGCGACCGAGAGCCGCCATCGCCACCGCTTCGCCGTAGCCACGGCCACAGCCCTCCTCGCCTCGCCGACGTGTCCATGGCCTCCGCCTAGCCCTCTCCTCCTCCTCACCAAGTCCCCCGACGCCGGAGCACCCCGAGGCGCCGCCCCCACCATTTCCCCTCTTCGGACCCGCCGGTCGCCGTCGCCAAATTCGCCGGCTCCGGTGCCCACCCGAGCTCACCGACGGCCTCATCGCAACCACGGTGAGCCCCCGAGTCATTTCCCCTCTTCCCCGACTCGTCTCCCCCTAACCACCGTCTCCACTCGGCCGACAGCTCCTCACCGCCCGGCCATGGCGCCGCCCACCAGCCACAGCCCCCGCCGCGCGTCGGGCGTGTCAACGTGCTCAGAGACTCCCAGAGCACGTAGCACCTTCGCCCTTCCCTCTCGTGCACCGCAGCACCGTAGCCACCGAACCCGAGCTCCGGCCGCCGCCAAAGCTCGACGCGGCGAGATTCCGCCACCCCGCACCATCCGCTAGTCCCTTAGATGCGCACGAGCCAAGCGTCACGTAGCACCCTCCGCCTCGTTTTTGGTCACCGGAGGAGGAAACCCGCTCCCCGCTGCCTCGGCTCCGCCAAGCGATGAGCAGCGGTCAACTCCGGCGAGTTGACCGGGTTTGGCCTAGTTGACTTCCCGAGTTATCGACATGCGGGCCCCGCCTGCTAACCACTCTAGTTAGGTTTAAACTAACTTAACTAACCCGGTTAGTGCTAATTAACTAGATTAGTTTAGTTAGTCAGCGACGGTGGCCCCCACACGTCAGGTTTGACCTGGGCGCCTGTTGACCCGGCCGACGTCACATTGACGTCGGTCGATTTAATATATATTTTCTAGATTTATTTTAATTCAGTAAATTTCAGAAAATACTCTAAACTTCTAAAAATCATATAAATTCAACCGTAACTTGGATGGAAATAATTTATATATGAAAAATGATCAGAAAAATATGAAGAATCTGTTTATGGCATTTTCATGCATGTTTGAACAAGTTAACCTCACTGAATAGGATGAATCATGATTAGGGTAATTTATGGAATAGCATTTGGAGTTGGAGTTCAACCTTGTTCGAATTCCACTTCAACTAACTTGGATTATTATTGCATTAGGTGAATTCAGTTCCTTAACATGATCATGCATCATATATGTGCATTGCATTGATTGTGTTCTTTCTCAGTTGCCGGTGTTTGTTCCCTCTCGGTAGACGATGTACCGACAATGAGTTTGATGACACCGATGAAGAACTATATTATCTTCAGAAGTGCCAGGCAAGCAAAACCCCCTTGTTCATTCCGATATAATCCCACTCTCTCGCTCCTGCTCTATTTTATTGCATTAGGACAACAACGACTCATGTGTTACTTGCTGCGGTAGCTGAACCCCATGATCCTTTGCATGACTGTCATTCCACAAGAATTAGATGAAACCCACTAGCATGAGTAGGAATTGTTTGAGCCATGATGTGCCTACTCATTATGCTTGTTTGTCATGCCCGCTATTGCTTAGAGTTGAGTCGGGTCTGATTCATCGGGAATGAATTGGAATTGTTATGAACATGTCCTATTGTGTGTGAGCTAAGTGTGTGAACACGATTTGGTAAAGGTAGCGGTGAGAGGCCATGTAGGAGTACATGGTGGGTTGTCTCATTGCAGCCGTCCTCGAGAACTGAGTTCTGTGTTTGTGATCCATGAAACAGTTACTACCACGCATTGGGATCCTTAATTGACCCTCTCGGCTTCTTAACCACCCTTGTCCTCATCCGGAGTTGCAAGTAGTTTCGTGTTTGTAGCATCTTTGGGGCGCACGCAACGCTGACCTTAGGGGTGGGTTGTGTTGCGGTAGGCACCGTGGCCCGTGTACCGAGTGCCCGTTTGGTATCTCGGGAACCCCGCACACATCGTTCGGGGCTGTATGGGAAACCTCGGCGGACTCCTGCGGATGGAACCCGAATAGGCAATAAACCTGGACTAGGGACTTGAGTGTTTAGGTAGGCTGAGGCCGACACCCACGTTGGGCTTCCGCTTGAAGGTTGCAGAGTACATGTCGGTAAACGATTTATAAGTGGTGAGAGCGTGTGAAGAAGTACACCCTGCAGGGTTTAATATGATCTATTCAATAGCCGTGTCCACGGAAAAGGACTTCGGGTTGCCTATATCAGTTCATAGACAAGTGAAAGTGGATACTCTAAAATGCGCAAGATAAGCGTGAGTGCTATGGATGGCGTTCGTGTGGGGAGACGGGAGCGGTCCATAGTGGTGTATTGGTATGGTGAATATGTGGACTCGTGTGCGCCACCTCAAAAGAGTTACTTGCAATGTAGTTCAGATAGCCACCGAGTCAAAGCTGGCTTGCTGCAGTCAAACTCCACCACCCCCTTTTGATAATGATGCATATGTAGCTAGTTCGATGTAAGACTTGCTGAGTACAATTGTACTCACGCTTGCTTATTTTATGTTTTGCGAGAGACGCGGTCTCGCTTAGTAGTTCCACGTGGGCTTCGACGTTTAGCTTGTTACCTCAGCTACGATCTTGTACCTCGGCAGATCTGGTAGATAGTCGCTTCTCGGCCTTTTTCATTTATAGTTGTCTGTACTCGAGACATGATTAGTTTCCGCTTGTGCTTTGACTTGTATGCTCTCGAGTGTTGGGTCATGAGACCCATGTTTGTATTATCTCGCCTCCTCGGAGCCTAATGTATAATATTTTGAGTCGAGAGTCATGTTGTGATGCCATGTTGTATCTACACATATTGAGCATATTGTGTGTATGTTTGAAATGCTTGGTATGTGTGGGATCCGACAAACTAGTTGTGTATCCTTGGCAGCCTCTCATATGGGGAAATGTAGTCTCGTGCTTCGGCGATAGTAGTCCGCTACTGCCGGTTCACGGAGTCCTGCTAGCCCAGCACTACTGCTTGGACACTTGACTGGCGGCATGTGTTTCACTTCGTTCTTATGTCTGTCCCTTCGGGAAATGTCACGCGGTGTTATTCGAGTCCTGCCTAGCCTGCTACAGCCGGGATACCGGAGTCCTGTTAGCCCAAAGGCTACAGCCCGAATATATACGTTGATGACCGACATGTTCGATGTGATTCATGTATGCCTGTCCCCATAGGTTAGCGCCGCTTTGGGTTCACGACTAGCCATGTCGGCCCGGTTCTTTGTCATATGGATGCTAGCGACACTATCATATACGTGAGCCAAAAGACGCAAACGGTCCCGGGCCATGGTAAGGAGACACCCGTGGAAATACCGTGCGTGAGGCCGCAAAGTGATATGATGTGTTACATGCTAGATCGGTGTGACTTAGGATCGGGGTCCTGACACTAGTAGTGATCAAGAAGTGATCCTGGACTACTTACGTCAGACATAACTCCAACACTGTGTTCACTTCCCGGACTCCGCCGAGAAGAGACCATCACGGTAACACACGCGGTTGATGTGTATTTTATTTGAGGTCAACTTTGGGTTATCTACAACCGGACATTAACAAATTCCCATCTGCCTCATAACCGCGGGCACGGCTTTCGAAAGATATTACCCTGCAGGGGTGTCCCAACTTAGCCCATTATAAGCTCTCACGGTCAACGAAGGATTATTCTTCTACCGAAGACCCGATCAATCTCGGAATCCGGACTACAAGACATTTCGACAGCAATAAAACAAGACCAGCAAAGCCGCCCGATTGTGCCGACAAATCCCGATAGGAGCTGCACATATCTCGCTCTCGGCACATCCGGATGAGCAGATGCGTGACGCAACCGAAGATGCCCCAAGTTGCCTCGTGGTGGCACCGCAAGTGGTTCTAGTTTGGACCAACACTCGGAGGAGCATTGGCCCGGGGTTTAAAATAAGATGACCCTCGGGCTCGCGAAAACCCGGGAAAAAGGCTTAGGTGGCAAATGGTAAAACCAAAGTTGGGCCTTCTTTGGACGAGTCTTATTCAAAGCGAACTGTCAAGGGGTCCCATAAATCACCCAACCGTAAGGAACGCAAAATCAAGGAACATAACACCGTATGACGGAAACTAGGGTGGCAAGAGTGGAACAAAACACTGCATAAGGCCGAGCCTTCCACCCTTTACCCAAGATATAGATGTGTTAAACATAGCAGATATATTTATATATTGTGATATCCCCAACAAGTAAACATGTTCCAATAAGGAACAACATCTCCATGTTCCAACAAGGAACAAACTTCAGCTTCACCTGCAACTAGCAACGCTATAAGAGGGCTGAGCAAAGCGGTAACATAGCCAATCAACGGTTTGCTAGGAAAAGGATGGTTAGGGGCTGACATGGCAATATGGGTGGCATGATATAGCAAGTGATAGGCATCGCAGCATAGGCATAGCAAAAGAGCGAGCAACTAGCATAGCAAAGATAGAAGTGATTTCGAGGGTATGATCATTTTGCCTGCAATGTTCTCGAGTTGTCGAAAGCTTGATCCTCAAAACGTTCTCAACAGGTTCCTCGCTCACGCACTCGCCTCCGGCTCTACCCAAAACAACAACACAAACAAGGAGCCACAATAAATCACGGTGCAATGCACAATCAACATGATGCAACATGACATGAAATGCGGAAGTGATAAGCAAAGCGTATAAAGGCCCGAAGGTGAATGGAAAACCAGGCATCATCTTGGCTAACCAAGCATGCCATCGGAAAGATGAGGTGATTTCGGTTGAAATCGATATAAAGATCACCGGAATCGGATGCACGGTTTTGATATGACGGGCAAAACAAGAATGGTGAGAAACCTACGATAACAGCATGATGAACAAAGCCATGCATGTATGCAACTACCTCATAGCATGATACAAATAAATATGCCCATGAAACAACACATAACCATGATGCAAAAAGACATGATCACAAACTTGCCCAAATGCAGAAACTAGTGCCACCACTGAGTTGGTGGGATTTTTCTACCCCAAAAACATATATAATATGTTAGGGTTGCGGTAGAGAAATCATCACAAAATCATTAAGTTAAAACCTGCCTAAAAGGAAGTTGACAGAATTGGCAATTTCCAGATTTGGAAATGTCCAGATTTGGACTTGCCTAAAACAGAAAGGAATCAAAACTGGAAATGGAAACATGGGGTAAGGAAAAAAAATAAGCATGGAGGAGGGCGCTGAGAGGCTGACATGCAGCCCCATCTTGTCATAGAGACAAGGGCAAAGGGGTTTAAAAGGGGAAGAAAACAGCCTCGGGGGGGGATTCGAACCCGGGTCTCCCCGTTGGAATCCAGCCCCTGCTACCACTGGGCTGGGCGGCGGCGACTGACAGAGGAAAGGCCTCGGGCCTTATCTACTGCTGCTGCAGAGGAGGCGCACCGGCTGAAGCGCAAAACAGAAATTAAAAAGGGGGGAGGCGCGCCTGGGGTTCGAACCCAGGTCGCCGCGGTGAGAGAGCGGGGGGTCAACCAGCTCGGCTAGGCTAGGGAGTCGGTAGGATCCAGGCGCTAGCTACTTGACACAACTCCCAGGCGGACCTAAAAGAGACAAGAATCGACGACGCCAGGCGCAGGCAACGGCGCTCTGCGCCCATACTGCATGCACTAGGAACGCACGAGAGGGCACCACGTAACAAGAAGGGCAAGCCGAGAAGGTAAACGCGCAAAACCACACGCCAATCTACTCAACCCAAGAGCTACGGACACGCCGAGCACGCCGAGCGTCCACGATCACGGACCGGACCCTACGCTATGGTGAACTAACGCGACGGGGAGGAGCAGGGAGGAAGTGGGTATACCTCCTTACCCTAGGACAAGAAAACGGCGACGGAGACGGGCCGACGGCGATGAGGTCGGGCGCTGAACTTCGCCGAATCTGACCGAGAAGAAGACCGAACAGGGCGTCGGCGAACTTGGCGATCCGGGCCCCGTAGATGACGCCGTGGGCGAAGTCGACGATGAGGATGAAGGTAGACACGCCCGCAGAGTTGGGGTGGCGGAGAGCGCCGGGCGACGAGGCGCGCTCCCAGATCGCGCCGACCGAAAGGGCGGCGAATCCGTGGTTCCCTTACGGGCGGCGGCGAGGGAGAGGGAACCCTAGGGTGCGGTTGGTCACGCGAGAGGATAAGTAGGGCTAGGGCGACGGGCGAGCTCACGCCCCTCGTGCTCCGGGTCCCCATGGCGACGGCGAGAGGAAAGGGAAAGGCGGGTGAAACGCCACAAAGGACGACGCTGCCAAAGGGACCGGCGCTGCCACGTGGGCGGAAGCTAGCGGGGGTAAGGGGAGCTGCGGGTGCGCGAAGGCAGGAGGAGAGGCGAGCGGGCTGGCGCGCCTCTCACTGGGCTACGGGGCTGCTGGGGAGCTGGGCCAGCTCGGAGTGGCCGGGGGCCCAGGTGGAGAGGGAATCGTGCGGGCTGGCGCGCTCTTCCCACTGGGCTGCGGGGCTGAGGAAGCTGGGCTGGCCTGCTGCTGCTGCCTCCTTTTCTTTTCCTTTTTAAAAATAAAAAGGAAGGGAAAAGAAAGTACAGGGAGAAATGAAAAGATTTTGAGCGAAAGGAAAATATCCCCACACTCCTGGAATTCTCCACAATTTAAATAAATTGTAATGGACATTTTTAAAGGTAGAAAAATAATGCAAGTTTGGAAATACTTCAAACTTGTGCCATTTTGAACCTGACCATAACAACTTCAAAAGAGGAGATTAATTGGCAGAGAGGTTTAGTGCAAAGAGCAAGATTTTGAGGGAGAAGATGAACATTAATTGAGAAAGGAAATATATGGCACTTGGAAAGAAAGAAGTAGAGGGAAGGAGGAGATGGTAATGCAAATAGGAATGGCACATGCAACCACATGACATGCAAGAGAACACCACAACCACATGATAAGAAGGGAATGCAAGATGACAAGAGACACAAATGCAATAAGGCAAAAGGAGCAAAACAAGAAAAGAGCAAAAACCCACATAACCAAACCACATGAAGCCAAGCATGACAAAACCCACAAGACTTGGATGAGGTCAAATTGATATATTGCCCAAAAGGGGAAGTTTACATCCAGGGTGTTACAACACTCCACCACTACAAGAGGATCTCGTCCCGAGATCTAGGACTGAAAGAACTCCGGATACTCGAACGGAGGTGATCCTCACGCCCCGTGTAGCTTCTCGGTCGGAATGGTGTGACCACTTCACTTTCAGAATTTGATTGACTTGTTGCGAGTCTTGCGCTCGGTTTCTTCAAGAATAGCAACGGGTGCTCATGGTAAGAGAGATCTTCTTGAAGGTCAATCTCTTGAAGTTGATAGTGCGTTCAGAGCCTTGAAGCACTTGCGAAGGTTGTGACACGTGAAACACATCGTGCACATTTGCAAAGTTGGATGGAAGCTCAAGTTGATAGGCGAGATCGCCTCTTTTCCCAATGATCTTGAAAGGACCCACGTATCTAGGGGCAAGCTTCCTTTGATACCGGGCGGCGAGTGGCTTTCATTGAGAGACGCGGAGGTAGACATGGTCTCCGATTTCAAAAGTCACATCACGGTGCTTATCATCATAATAGCTCTTCCGGCGCGATTATGCGGCTTTGAGATTCTCACGAATGACCTTGCACATTTCTTACGCTTCGTGATCAAGTCATTGCCAAGAAGTTGGCGTTCACCGTCTCGCACCAATTGAGAGGAGTACGGCACTTTCGCCATAGAGAATTTCGAATGGGGCCTTGCCCAACTCGCTTGGAAGCTGTTGTTGTAAGAGAACTCGCATAAGGAAGACAATCTTCCCACTTCATACGAAGGAAATGACACAAGCCCCGAGCATATCTTCAAGGATTTGATTTACTCGCCGACTTGGCCACTTGTTTGAGGATGGAAAGCTGTCTTGAAACGAATGTTGGTGCCCATGGCCTTCGAAAAGACTCCCGAACTTGGAGGTAAAGATGCTGCCACGGTCAGAAGAGATCACTTGTGGAATGCCGTGCAAGGAGACAATTTCGAGGTGTATAGCTCGCTAACCGAGCTGCAGTGATGGATTCTTTGATAGGAAGAAAATGAGCCACTTTAGTAAGCTTGTCAATGACAACGAAGATAGCATCATTTCCACGCTTGGACTTTGGAAAGCCACCACGAAGTCCATTTCAATATGGTCAAACTTCCATTCAGGAATAGCAAGAGGTTGGAGGAGACCAGTTGGTCTTTGGTGTTCTGCTTTCACTCTTCTGCAGACATCACACTCATTCACGAATTGAGCAATTTCTCGCTTCATTCGAGTCCACCAATATGACTGCTTGAGGTCATGGTACATCTTCGCACTTCGGGATGGATGGATAGAAGCGAATTGTGAGCCTCGTTCATAATGACTTTTCTCAGATCACCCTTAGGAACCACAATCCGGTCCTCAAAGAACAGAGTGTCTTTGTCATCAACACGGAAGCACTTGTACTTGGAAATGCCCTTGTCGATACCACGTTTCACTTTCTTCACCATGGCATCCAGAAGTTGAGCCTCACGAATCTGATCTTCCAAAGTAGGAGAGACTATGAGGTTGGCAAGAAAGCCTTGAGGAACAACTTGAAGATTCAGCTTGCGGAAAGATTCACGAGATCCGGTGAAAGGGCTTGAGGATTAGGCTGTTGCGATAAGCTTTCCTGCTC
Organism: Aegilops longissima; assembly: GCA_021605205.1. Lineage (NCBI taxonomy): Eukaryota > Viridiplantae > Streptophyta > Magnoliopsida > Poales > Poaceae > Aegilops > Aegilops longissima. Next base: position 193,970,430 of record CM038679.1, read on the forward strand.
AAAGCATCTGCAATGACATTGGCTTTGCCGGAGTATACTCAATACTTGGGTTGTACTCTTGAATCATTTCGACCCATCGAGTCTGCTTCGAGGTTGAGGTTAGGCTGAGTGAAGATGTACTTGAGACTCTTGTGATCGGTGAAAATGTCCACTTTCCTTCCCAACAAGAGATGTCTCCACGTAATCAATGCATGAACAACTGCCGCCAACTCAAGATCGTGAGTGGGGTAGTTCTTCTCGTTAGGGCTTCAATCAAGCGAGAGGTATAAGCCACAACTCTCTTCTCTTGCATTAACACAGCACCGAGACCTTGAAGAGAAGCATCACGAAAACTTCATAAGGCTTGGATTCATCAGAGGAGTCGAGCAGAGCTGTGACGAGTTTCTCTTTGAGGGTATTGAAAGCAACGTCACACTCGGGAGACCAGACATATTTCACATGCTTCTGGAGGAGGTTGGAAAGAGGCTTTGCAATCTTGGAGAAGTTCTCAACGAACCTTCGGCAATAGCTTGCAAGACCAAGAAAGCTGCGGAGCTTCTTGACATTCTGAGGAGGTTCCCAATTCACAATTGCGGACACCTTCTCGGGATCAACAGCGATGCCCTTGGCAGAGATGATATGACCAAGATAAAGCACTTCATCAAGCCAAAATTCACATTTGGAGAACTTAGCATAGAATTGGTACTCTCTGAGCTTGTCTAGCACCAATCGCAAATGTTTGGCATGATCCTTCTTATTCTTGGAGAAGACCAAAATATCATCAAGATAGACCAAGACGAATTCATTGGTGTAGGGGTTGAATATGAAGTTCATCATCCGAGAGAAAGTTGGAGGAGCATTGACGAGGCCGAAAGACATGACAATATATTCATAAGAACCAAAGCTTGTTCGAATGTCGTCTTGGGAATATCTTGTTCACGAATCGAATCGATGATACCCCATCGAAGGTCAAGCTTAGAGAACACCGTAGCACCTTTGAGTTGCTCGAAAAGCTCATTGATGTTGGGAAGTGGATACTTGTTCTTGATTGTCTTCTTATTCAATGGACGGTAATCGACACAAAGTCGGTCCGAGCCATCCTTCTTCCGGACAAAAAGAACACCACAACCCCAAGGAGATGAACTCGGTCTGATCAAACCCAGACGCTCTTGTTCATCGAGCTGCTTCTTCAATTCCCTCAGCTCATCAGGTCCAAGCTTGTATGGACGCTTGCAAACGGGTTCAGTGCCAGGCTCAAGATCGATGACGAACTCAACTGGCCGATGAGGAGGCATACCCGGAAGCTCTTCTGGAAAGACATCTTGGTACTCACAAACGACTGGAATCTGAGAGATGGCATTCAATTCGCCCTTCTCATTGAGAGAAAACAACCGAATGGTTTCATCACGAGAGGCATAGATGATCACATCATTAGAAGAATGAGTCAATTGAATTTCCCTGGCAGCACAATCAAGCTGAGCTTTGTGCTGATAAAGCCAGTCCATTCCGAGAATAAGATCAATGTCCGAGTCACCAAGAACCACTGGTTTAGAAAGAAATCTATAATCGCCCATCTTGATACCGACATTGGGAACCAAAACTCGAGAAGTCATTTGTTTACCCGGGGATATGATCTTCAATGGAATAGGAATTTCTTCTGTCACCAACTCATGCTTGGTAACAAAAGGTCTTGAGATGAAAGAAAGCGATGCACCAGTATCAAATAAGACTTTAGCAGGAATATCATTAACTGAGAGATTACCCATTAGCACATCTGAAGAATCCTCTGCCTGAGCTGCATTCATCATATTGACCTTGGCATACTTTGGATTATGCTTGACCATCGCGTTCTTTGGAAGATTTCACAGAGGAGGAGGCGGAAGACGCCTCTGGTTGAAGCACTTATTTGCATAGTGACCCTTCTCACGACACTTGTTGCAAGTGATCTCGAGAGCGGACGGTGGTAAGGAGCACTTGACCTTGGAGCTTGAGAATTAGACTTGTTCGATAGCTTGGGTTGGGTGGGTGGGAAGATCCACGGCCACCTGAGTTCTTCTCACTGGTAAGGCTGGCGAACGGAGGAGGGGGCGATAAAACTTCGCTGCTTGGCTGCCACTTGAGAGGACGAGGAGGACTGAATCTGCATCCCCGATTCTCTTCTTAGAAGCCTCGCATTTGAGCTGTGCCGCTTCTTGCTTGAGAGCCATGTTGTAGAAATCATCATACTTATCTGGCTCAAACAGCACAAGAGGTAATTGCAGATCCTCTCTCGCATCCGCCCTGAGCGATAGATCATACTCCTTTCATCAGTACGCCACGCTTAGCAAAACGAAGCGAGCTTACGAACTGGATATTGTATTGATAGACAGACATGGTGCCTTGCTTGAGATTGCGGAACTCCTCACGCTTGCTCTCAACAACACTCTTCGAATGTGATGAGCTCGAAATCACGGCGGAACTCATCCTGTAATGACACGACCTCCTCTGGAATCTTTGTATTGTTGGAACCACTCAAAGAGCTTGATCCTTGAGTTGAAACGATGCAAACTTGACAAAGTCCTCGGGTATGACATTGCTACACCAAAGTGCTTGCAGATGTCCACTAACCAATCATCGGCGTCATGTTGCCTCAACACGTAAACCGAAAGACTTCGCTGATTAGCGAGGAACCGATCGAGAGTAGCAAAGTGTGGCTGATTGTTGCCTTGACCTTGATTGCCTTGATTGCCTTGCCCTCGAGTACGTTCTTGCAAGAGCTGCAAAATCATCTCGAGCATTGGCATTGGTGGCTGCCATGATAGCTTGCCGTGCCTCAAGGGCGGAGGTGGAGGTGGAGGTGGAGGATTGACCGATCCCCATCATTGCGATCCGGATTCAGACGCGTTGGCGGAGCCATCCTGAAGAGGGTGACATCCGTTAGTCCTTTGATAGACAAATGATAAGTAGAATCAACGGATAGAAATTGCAACATATAGTCTTCACAATAAACATTCGAACAAGAATGAACGAATGAATTCCAAAGTTAATCATCACACGTCCAATAAGGTGAGAAGCCACTTAGATAAAGATGTGGAAACAACATCTGACTGCGAAACAATATGAATAAGACAACTGAAAAACAAAAGGTTGGCTTCTAGAATGAGCCGGAACAAACACATGATAGAGATTTCGCTCAAAGTGTTCGTGGTGGGGCCCACACGGACACGACGTATAGCGGACGTCACGAATGACTAACAAGACGTCCCGAATCAGCATAGCCAAGGATTCTTTAAGACGCCTCGCGACCATCAGAATCGACGGTGAATGGGCGGACCACTAGACGTTGAACCCCAATCTCAAATCATACATCCGCCGGAAAGAATATCCCGTAAGCTACTAGAATTCCCACCTATAAACTCCCAAACTTTCGGTTATGCAACTGGTGTTGGGGATACAGGGACACAAAATATATCACCCAAACTAACAATACCTAGATCCAATTGTATCCATCCACAACACATAACCAAGAAATCCTCGAAATCGTGTACCTCGACCTTCAAAAACATCCGTTATGCAAGTCATGGCAATACTCCCTTTTCTCGCCACAAGATCGGGCTATCGTGGTTATCTCACCAACAACTGCACAAAAGAGATTTCGATGTCGGCAAAACTCGTATTCCAGAATCGCAACGATAAAATTGTGACGACAACACCTCGGAGCTCAACTCCCGGGACACCGCCACAACCCCTAAATGTCGAGGCACCAAGAACAATGTTCTCGTCACAAAACCATCGAACGATTCCAAGATACCCACGTGACCCTAAAAAAAATTTAGTGAAATTTGAGGAGAGAAGAGTCAAAACTCTACGCCGATACCTCACCAGAGCGACGAAGGGACTGTGAAGTAAAAAGAATCCTACTCTCCGATATATATAATCCTAAGACTCAAAACATTTTTCCATTCTAGACTCAACAACGTTAGCAATCAATCAAGTAGGGGGCTCCTAAGTCGGGGAAGGCTCTGATACCAACTTGTAACGCCCCCGATGCGGCTATATCTCCCACGTGTCGAGGCACGACTTAGAGGCATAACCGCATTGAAAGCAATGTCGCAAGTGAGGTAATCTTCACACAACCCATGTAATAATTAAGGGAAAGATACATAGTTGGCTTACAATGCCACTTCACACAAAGACATTATTAAACATACATCATTCGAGTACACTCAAGGTCCGACTACGGAACCAAAATAAAAGAAGATACCCCAAATGCTAACACAGATCCCGAATCGTCCCAACTGGGCACCACTATCGATCATCTGAAACGACACATAGTAACGACCACGTTCCTCGTCGAACTCCCACTTGAGCTCGGTGGAATCCTCTGCGTGACCGGTCTCATCGGAACCTGCAATCGTGTTGAAGTATCCGTGAGTCACGGGACTCAGCAATCTCACACCCGCGAGATCAAGACTATTTAAGCTAATAGGAAGGACATAGTAGTAAAGTGGAGCTGCAGCAAGCGACTAGCATATATGGTGGCTACATCGCAAAAGAGAGCGAGAAGAGAAGCAAAGCACGGTCGTGAAACTAGTAGTGATCAAGAAGTGATCCTAGACTACTTACGCCGACATAACTCCAACACTCAGTTCACTTCCGGACTCCGCGAGAAGAGACCATCACGGTAACACACGCGATTGATGTGTATTTTATTTGAGGTCAACTTTGGGTTATCTACAACCGACATTAACAAATTCCCATCTGCCTCATAACCATGGGCACGGCTTTGAAAGATATTACCCGCAGGGTGTCCCAACTTAGCCCATTATAAGCTCTCACGGTCAACGAAGGATTATTCCTTCTACCGGAAGACCCGATCAATCTCGAATCCCGGACTACAAGACATTTCGACAGCAATAAAACAAGACCAGCAAAGCCGCCCGATTGTGCCGACAAATCCCGATAGGAGCTGCACATATCTCGCTCTCGTGGCACATCCGGATGAGCAGTACGACGGCAACCGAAGATGCCCCAAGTTGCCTCGTGGTGGCACCGCAAGTGGCTCTAGTTTGGACCAACACTCGAGAGGAGCATTGGCCCGGGTTTAAAATAAGATGACCCTCGGCTCGCGAAACCCGGGGAAAAGGCTTAGGTGGCAAATGGTAAAACCAAAGTTGGGCCTTCTTTGGGCGAGTCTTATTCAAAGCGAACTGTCAAGGGGTCCCATAAATCACCCAACCGTAAGGAACGCAAAATCAAGGAACATAACACCGGTATGACGGAAACTAGGTGGCAAGAGTGGAACAAAACACTGCATAAGGCCGAGCCTTCCACCCTTTACCCAGTATATAGATGTGTTAAACATAGCAGATATATTTATATATTGTGATATCCCCAACAAGTAAACATGTTCCAATAAGGAACAACATCTCCATGTTCCAACAAGGAACAAACTTCAGCTTCACCTGCAACTAGCAACGCTATAAGAGGGCTGAGCAAAGCGGTAACATAGCCAATCAACGGTTTGCTAGGAAAAGGATGGTTAGGGGCTGACATGGCAATATGGGTGGCATGATATAGCAAGTGATAGGCATCGCAGCATAGGCATAGCAAAAGAGCGAGCAACTAGCATAGCAAAGATAGAAGTGATTTCGAGGGTATGATCATCTTGCCTGCAATGTTCTCAGAGTTGTCGAAAGCTTGATCCTCGAAAACGTTCTCAACAGGTTCCTCGTTCACGTACTCGTCTCCCGGCTCTACCCAAAACAACAACACAAACAAGGAGCCACAATAAATCACGGTGCAATGCACAATCAACATGATGCAACATGACATGAAATGCGGGAAGTGATAAGCAAAGCGTATGTGCGCTCCGGAAGGTGAATGGAAAACCAGGCATCATCTTGGCTAACCGAGCATGCCATCGGAAAGATGAGGTGATTTCGGTTGAAATCGATATAAAGATCACCGGAATCGGATGCACGGTTTGGATATGACGGGCAAAACAAGAATGGTGAGAAACCTACGATAACAGCATGATGAACAAAGCCATGCATGTATGCAACTACCTCATAGCATGATACAAATAAATATGCCCATGAAACAACACATAACCATGATGCAAAAAGACATGATCACAAACTTGCCCAAATGCAGAAACTAGTGCCACCACTGAGTTGGTGGGATTTTTCTACCCCAAAAACATATATAATATGTTAGGGTTGCAGTAGAGAAATCATCACAAAATCATTAAGTTAAAACCTGCCTAAAAAGGAAGTTGACAGAATTGGCAATTTCCAGATTTGGAAATGTCCAGATTTGGACTTGCCTAAAACAGAAAGGAATCAAAACTGGAAATGGAAACATGGGGTAAGGAAAAAAAATAAGCATGGAGGAGGGCGCTGAGAGGCTGACATGCAGCCCCATCTTGTCATAGAGACAAGGGCAAAGGGGTTTAAAAGGGGGAAGAAAACAGCCTCGGGGATTGAACCGGGTCTCCCCGTTGGAATCCAGCCCCTGCTACCACTGGGCTGGGCGACGGCGGCTGACAGAGGAAGGGGCCTCGGCCCTGATCTACTGCTGCTGCAGAGGAGGCGCACCGGCTGAAGCGCAAAACAGAAATTAAAAGGGGGGAGGCGCGCCTGGGGTTCGAACCCAGGTCGCCGCGGTGAGAGAGCGGGAGGTCAACCAGCTCGGCTAGGCTAGGGGAGTCGGTAGGATCCAGGGCGCTAGCTACTTGACACAACTCCCAGGCCGGACCTAAAACAGAGACAGCAACCGACGACGCCGGCGAGGCAACGGCGCTACAGGGGCTCTGCGCCCTCGTACAGACTAGGAACGCACGAGAGGGCACCACAGAACAAGAAGGGGCAAGCCCGAGAAGGTAAACGCGGCAAAACCACACGCCAATCTACTCTGAACCCAAGAGCTACGGACACGCCGGAGCACGCCGAGCGCGTCACGATCACGGACCGGACCCTACGCTATGGTGAACTAACGGCGACAGGGAGGAGCAGGGATGAAGTGGGGTATACCTCCTTACCCTAGGACAAGAAAACGGCGACGGAGACGGGCTGACGGCGATGAGGTCGGGCGCTGAACTTCGCCGGGAATCCTGACCGAGAAGAAGACCGAACAGGGGCGTCGACGAACTTGGCGATCCGGGCCCCCGTAGATGACGTCGTGGACGAAGTCGACGATGAGGATGAAGGTAGACACGGGCCGCAGAGTTGGGGTGGCCGGAGAGCGCGCCGGCGACGGCGGCGCTCCCAGATCTTCCGGGACCGAAAGCGGGCGGCGAATCGGTGGTTCCCTTTACTCGCGGCGGGCGGAGAGGGAGAGGGGAACCCTAGGGTGCGGTTGGTCACGCGAGAGGATAAGTAGGGCTAGGGCGACGGGCGAGCTCACGCCCCTCGTGCTCCGGGTCCCCATGGCGACGGCGAGAGGAAAGGGAAAGGCGGGTGAAAGCGCACAGGACGACGCTGCCAGGCGGGACCGGCGCTGCGTGGGCGGAAGCTAAGCGGGGTAAGGGAGCTGCTTGGTCTTGTGCAGGAGGAGAGGCGAGCGGGCTGGCGCGCCTCACCGGGCTCTGGGCTCTTTGGGGAGCTGGGCCGGCTCGGAGTGGCGGGGCCCAGTGGAGAGGGAATCGTCTTGGTGGCGCGCTCTTCCCACCGGGCTGCGGGCCGAGGAAGCTGGGCTGGCTCTGCTGCTGCCTCCTTTTCTTTTCCTTTTTAAAAATAAAAAGGAAGGGAAAAGAAAGTACAGGGAGAAATGAAAAGATTTTGAGCGAAAGGAAAATATCCCCACACTCCTGGAATTCTCCACAATTTAAATAAATTGTAATGGACATTTTAAAGGTAGAAAATAATGCAAGTTTGGAAATACTTCAAACTTGTGCCATTTTGAACCCGACCATAACAACTTCAAAAGAGGAGATTAATTGGCAGAGAGGTTTAGTGCAAAGAGCAAGATTTTGAGGGAGAAGATGAACATTAATTGAGAAAGGAAATATATGGCACTTGGAAAGAAAGAAGTAGAGGGAAGGAGGAGATGGTAATGCAAATAGGAATGGCACATGCAACCACATGACATGCAAGAGAACACCACAACCACATGATAAGAAGGGAATGCAAGATGACAAGAGACACAAATGCAATAAGGCAAAAGGAGCAAAACAAGAAAAGAGCAAAAACCCACATAACCAAACCACATGAAGCCAAGCATGACAAAAACCCACAAGACTTGGATGAGGCCAAATTGATATATTGCCCAAAAGGGGAAGTTTACATCCAGGGTGTTACATACCCATAAGCTTAAATAGTCTTGATCTCGCGGGTTTTCAGATTGCTGAGTCCTCATGACTCACAGATACTACCAAAACAGTTGCAGGTGCCGATGAGACCAGTGCAGGTGACGCAACTGAGCTCAAGTGGGAGTTTAACGAGGACCTTGGTCGTTACTATGTTTCTTTTTTGGATGATCAGTAGTGGTGCCCAGTTGGGACAATCAGGGATCTAGCATTTGGGGTTATCTTCTTTTCTTTTGGTTTTGACAGTAATCGGTCTATGTGTGTATTTTGGATGATGTATGACTTATTTAAGTATTGTGTGAAGTGGCGATTGTAAGCCAACTCTCTTTATCCCATTCTTGTTCATTACATGGGATTGTGTGAAGATGACCCTTCTTGCGACAAAACCACAATGCGGTTATGCCTCTAAGTCGTGCCTCGACACGTGGGAGATATAGCCGCATCATGGGCGTTACACTTCTACAGGCCGTATGATTGATCGACCAAACATGGGCCAATAACAGACCGCATTATGGGCCGTAAATGGCCTAGATTTGGAATCATCCGTTCATGGGACGACAATAACGGGCCATCATTAATCGGCCGTATTTGATGACCCTATTAAAACGGCCCAATGGATTAACATGCCGCAAACGGGCCGGTTGTAACCACGTGCTGAATTTGGCCCACAAGCAGAAAAGGCCAGTAACGGGCCGTAAGTAACCGAATGCTGGAAATGAGCCTAACAATAAATGGGCCCTGAGAAGGCCGAAAGATAACACGGATTGGAAACGACCCAATGGAATAATGTGCCGTTAATGGGTATAAAGCGGTACACTGTTCATTGCGGGCCAGATTCACCACGGGCCGTTAATGGGCCAAGAGTTACAAATGGCCTCGTATGTGCCGAAAGACATCATGGGCCATACATGGGCTGGAAGTTACAATGGGCTGGAATCATATTGGACGGCCCAGATGAAGCTACTGGGCTTAATTCTGATAGGCCGTAACAGGCCGTGAGTTAGCGGGCCGTAAATGGGCTCTATACAGGCTTTCCGTGGGCCAGCCCGCTACCTTTTGACCAAGTCAAACAGGCTGACCTTTTCACTAGAATGGGCCTCTGTTGGGCCGTGCCACGTGTTGACGTATCAAAGGCGCCTCTTGTCCAATGAATGGATGGCATTTGTCCCAATAGTGAGCCAACACGTGTTTCCTTCGGCCCATTATTCGTGGAAAATCCTCATTGGTCCGGGCTGTTAGCGGGTTATCGGATTCAAAACCAGACCCAATAGCTTAACGGCGACCCGTTACGGTGGATGCCACTTGTCGGTCACCCTTGACGAAAGCACTTTCATGACGCACCATTTATCGTCATGGAAGTGGACACTTCTGTGATGATAATTTTGGTAATGTCATGGAATACTTCTAGGACAGCACAGGTATGACTATCTTGATTGTGTCATAAAATCGTCATGGATGTACATGCATGACAGAAAACATGACCTACTGTGACAAACACGTATCATCACGGAAGTGTATTTTTTTGTAGTGTTATCTTCATTACCCTCTATCCCTTCCAGTATTATCATATCTATAATTACTCTCTACAAAATGTAGAGTACATGCAATGCTTATGAAGAGGATTTTGTGCTGAAATTCTTGAGTTATCCTTCCATTGACATGGAGAAGGGCATTATAAAGCTGGTGTTAACTATTAATGTAAGTCAGTCCTTCTAAAGCCTTTATCCTCAGCTGCTCTTAAATTTTCTCATACTCCCTATCATCAACTGATGTTTAGTTTGCTGTTTCTATCAAAATGCATGTTCGCAACAAATGTAATTTTCAAATTTTAGTTGAAAACCAAATTCCTTAATCATACCATCCACATTACTCAATACTCCCTATATGTATGCTTGTTTTTGTGGATCTATAACCCAGTGTGTGGTGAAGCAGCCCACGTTTGCACCTTGTCATCTCATGTTTTATCTTACTCATGTGGCTGATGATATGAACAACATGCCATGCCCATTAACCAAAATAGATACAATGATTGTCTTTGCCCTTCATCTATGCTTGTTTTGTTGACATGGTAATCCAGTAGTGTGGTGAAGCTCCTTGCATTATGAACAATGCCAAATTATGCTATTGATATTTTGAACTTACTCTTTATTTTCTAGTTTGAAATTGTATGGAATTGACAGCAGAGCTACCATCTTTGTTTATACACGTGCAAAACCTGTCATCTCTCTGCTTGTTTCAGGGTGATATGCCTGATGGCATGCACAAGTCTGCTGAAGGCTGTGAGACAAACCCAACATATATTGCAGCAAACAAGGCAAAACATCTTGAAGATAGCGAGACAACCCCAAAGTATTGTCTTGATGAAGTGTTCAAGTTACTTGAGACCAGCAGCCGGACAAGCTCACAAAATTCGCTGTCTGAATCAGTTCGACTTCTCCAGTCCCATGTACTAGCAGAAAGGCATTCTGCAACTCAACTTTGACTTGAATTCCTATCTCTTAGAAAGATCGCGGAGAATACCAATGAGAACCTCATTGCTAAACAACTACACCTGGAAGGTATGACCGACATGCTAGGCCGGTCTCACAGCCTTGCTCGGCATCTTACGCAGCAGTTCCCACGCAAGGTACCTTTCTTGAACTGTCTTGGAAGTGGTCTTGGTTTAGTATTATTTTGTTTCGCTGCAATGGCGCCCAGTTTTTGTAATCTGCTTCTTTGTTGTGGTTTATGATCACTGGTGGTGAACTTCGATGCCTAGTGGATGTAATATACCGTCAATCCTTTATTGTATAGTGTAGGTTTATTCTAAGTTACTATGCCTTAATTTGTTTATTGTGTAGAGTAGGTTTGTTCTTAATTCGTAGTAGTTACCATATATGCCATCATTCGCTATCTGAAAAAACGGCAAAAATCTGATGTAGTCGACCAGGCCGAAACATTCACCTCTAACGGGCCTGCATTTTAGTGGGCCACAATTGGGCCGACCTGCAACTTTCTTGGGCCTGAAAGCCCATTGGGGCCTTCACACTTTGCGCCAGGCCCACAACTTACACGGGCCTATATTCGGCCCAAAGTTTAGTTGGGCCTTTAGTGCACACAGCGGTTAGTTGGGCCCATGTAGCTTTAGGCCATTAATAGGATGAATATTCTGCCGGCGTGTTACGGCCCAGAAGAAACCATGGGCATTTAGGACGCCGAAATGCATGTTGGGCCTCAATTTTCACTAGTCATCGACGGACCTTCAATAGGATTAAATGTAGACCGGGCCATTGTTGGCCCAGTTATATGACGGACCATTACCAAGCTGAAACATATCTCGGGCCTTAGTTAGCCCATCGATGTCATGGGCTTTTAAGAGGCCAAAAGCTTAGTAGATGCATCAACGGGCCGAATTATACGACAGGTTTTAAAAGGCCCAAAGTCACGTTGGGCTGAATTGTTGCCACCTTGAGCATGGTCCGTTAGTGGGTCGGATGTCATGTCAGACCATATATGGCCCATGGGCAGCACGAGCCACTCCGAGGCCGAAAGACACTCATGTCAGACCATATATGTGCCCATGTCTACATCGGGCCTCTAACAGGCCAAAATGTCACTGGGCCGTAATAGGGCCCAAATATTCGACGAACAATTAATGGCCAGATCTGGTACCGGGCCATAAATGGGCCATGTCTATATAGGCCGTTAGTGGGCTGGCCCAGTAATACCTGAGTAAATACTACGGGCCTTTGACTGGGCCAGCATTTTTAACCTATATGGTCCTCTGTTGGGCTCTACCATGTGTCGACATATCATAGGCACGTCTCCTCCATTGGACGGATGACATCTGGCCCACCAAGGAGCTGACATGTGTTTCCTCCAGCCAATGATGATTTTACACGTGGAAAATCCCCATTGGTTTGGGCTGTTAACGGGTTATCGGATCCAAACCAAACCCGATAGCTTAATGGCGACCCGTTAGGGTGGATGCCACGTGTCGGATACCCTTGACGAAAGAACTTCCATGACGCGCCATTTATAGTCATGGAAGTGGACACTTCTGTGATGATAATTTTGGTATTGTCATGGAACACTTGTACGACAGCATAGGTATGACTATCTTGATTCTATCATAAAATCTTCATGGATGTACATGCATGATAGAAAACGTGACCTGTTGTGACAAACACGTATCATCACGGAAGTGGTTTTTTCATAGTGGTGGCAGGTGCCACTGGAGGATCATGGCTTGCGCTAGAGCGGGCATTGTCGCTGCGGCTGTGCCCACTAGTGCAGCAGGGAGGTAGAGACTGAACGTTCTCCCCGTCTGCATCTTGTTGGTTATGGCCGTCGGGACGTTGTTTATGTCGCCCTCCCTTGGCGTCTTCCGCTCCAGCTTCGACCACAGGGGACACAACGACAGCGGCGCCTACGCCGGCCGTGTCACCCGCGTCACCTGTGTCCCCCAACGCCGCAGTGCCTATGGCGTCAGCGGCTGCGTAAGAGGGGGCCTTCGAAGTGGAAGGATGAGCTGTTGCGCCGGGCTTCTTCTTGGGCGCCATGGACGATGAAGAAGACGATGATGAAGATCGATGCATTGTTCACAACCTCGGGTCTGCGCAAGCGCTTCCCCCTACCTGGCGCGCCAAAGATGTGTGGGTTGACACGATCACTATGGTGCCATCGGCCCCTTGTTGTTCGGCAAGGGGGAAGAGCACGTTGCACAAAGAGCGGAGGCCGTGAAACAACACGACAGTGATGACGCTGGTGGTTTTTACCTAGGTTCGGGCTGCCATGAGGCATAAAACCCTACTCCTGCTTTGGTGGAATTGATGGAAGAACCCAAGGAAGGTGTAGCGCTCGCGCCCGGCAAGGTGGCCGCGGGAGAGCAGCTACGCGCGTACAAGTATGCAAGGTCTGAATCCCTTGTTAGTTTGCCATGGACCTCCTTTTTTTGGTAAAGGGGTAACCACAGTGGAAAAATGGTCATTATCTATTGACTAGATAGCTAACAGTGCTATCATACCTAACTCTAGCAGTTAGGACAAAGTGCATTAAATGCACTGCTAGGTGTCATGCTGAGGATGCAGCCCGGCAAGCCAACCGTGCCGCTTAATCATCTTTATCTTATCTGCTTGACACACCTATGGATGGGTGTCATGTGAAGGTAATCTATCTTCCAAATAGCCGCCACGTGTCTAGTGGAAGGTCACTTAATCATCCTGAGGGCTTGACACTGCATTGATAGGTGATTTGCGTCGTGGTGCGGTCGAGCGGTGGAGCCATGGCCTGGAGATTTTCCCTTGGCGGATCCAGTAATTCTGCCAGGGAAATCCTGGACTTACCCTTGGGGCGGCCTCGACTCGACCAAGCACTCCTGCCCGGCAAGGGAGGCTTTCCCAAGGTGACATCTTGTTGTCCTGGTTTGTCTTTGTCTTCTTGATCCGTTCTTTGATCTCTCATAGAGCTGCTTCTCTGGCTTGGTCTTGATTTGCACGTTGGTGCAGTTGCTTGACGCCAACCCGCATGTGTAGAAGTCTGGGCAACAAACATAAATGTTTGTTGTACCGACAGTCATCCCAAAAGTAATGTCTTAAATCAAAGAAGAATTTTTTATTTTGTTGGTATGTGAAACTAGGTGGTATATATTTAGCAACAATGTAATTAGCAAAGTCAGCATACCAAGGAGTATTATGAGAAACATTTATTGCAGCAAATTGTTCATCAGGAAAACTATCATCAATCAGTAGTGGGTTATCAAGAATATGTTCTAACCTAGAAAAGTTATCAGCTACAGGGTTCTTAGCTCCTTTTCTATCAGTAATATGTAAATCCAATTCTGGTAGCAAAAGAACCCACCTAATTAGTCTAGGTTTAGCATCTTCCTTTTCCATAAGATATTATATAGCAGCATGATCACTATGAATAGTTACTTTAGAATCAACAATATAAGATCTGAATTTATCACAAGCAAACACAACTGCTAAAAATTCTTTTTCGGTAGAAGCATCATTTGGTTGAGCACTGTCTAGATTTTTAGTAGCATAATGAATAACATTTAAGTTCTTATCAACTCTTTGTCACAGAACAACACCAACAGCATAATCACTAGCATCACGCATAATTTCAAAAGTCAAGTTCCAATTTAGGTGGTTGTACTATAGGTGCAGAAGTTAAGGCTTTATTAACTGTTTCAAAGGTTATAAACAATCATCATAAAAAACAAATGGAACATCCTTTTGTAAAATATTTTTAAGAGGCCTAGAAATTCTAGAGAAGTCCTTAATAGATATTCTATAGAAACCAGCATGACCGAGGAAACTACGAAGACCTTAAATATCTTTAGGACATGGCTTTATCCACCTCAATACCTCGTTCAGAGATTTTGTGCCCCAAGACAATACTTTCATTAACCATAAAGTGGCACTTCACCCAATTCAAGACAAGGTTAGTTTGCTCACATCTCTGCAAGACTCGATCAAGGTTGCTTAAGAAATCATCAAAAGAAGTTCCGTAAACAGATAAATCATCCATGAAAACCTCAACAATCTTTTCAAAAAAATCAGATAATATAGCAGTCATACATATTTGAAAGGTAGCAGGTGCATTGGATAAACCAAAAGGCATACGTTTATAGGCATAAGTTCCAAAAGGGCAAATAAAGGTGGTTTTCTCTTCATCAGGTTGTGAAACAGGTATTTGAGAAAAAGTAGAATATCCATGAAGAAAGCAAAAGTGTGTGTGCTTAGATAGTCCTTCTAACATTTGATCAATAAAATCCAGAGGGTAATGATCTTTTCTAGTTGCTTTATTTAATTTTCTAAAATCAATTACCATTCTATAGCCAGTGACAACTTTTTGTGGGATAAGCTCATTTTTATCATTGGCAACAACAGTAATACCTCCCTTCTTAGGGACACAATGAACGGGACTTACCCATCTACTATCATCTATGGGATAGATTATACCAGCTTCAAGAAGCTTTAATATTTCAGTTCTTACCACTTCTTTCATCTTAGGATTCAAACATCGTTGGTGATCAACAACAGGTTTAGCATCAGGTTCCATATTAATCTTGTGCTAACATAGAGTGGGACTAATGCCCTTAAGATCACCAACAGTATACCCAATAGAAGCTCGGTGCTTCTTCATAATTTTCAGTAATCTTTCTTCTTCAAGTTCTGAAAGGTTTGCACTAATAATAAAAGGGTATATCTTTTTCTCATGAAGATAAGCATGTTTCAAAGTGTTTGGCAATTGTTTTAATTCAAACACTGCATCACATTTAGGTGGAGGAGGACCTCCTAGAGTTTCAATAGGCAAATTGTGTTTGAGCAGAGGTCGTTGTTCAAAGAAAATTTTATCTATTTCATTTCTTTTAATGCATATGCATATCATTTTCATGGTCTAGCAAATATTGTTCTAGTGTATCGGTAGGAGGCACGTCATGAGAAGCAAGACCAGCTATTTCATCCTTACTAGGTAATTCTTTCTTATGAGGTTGTCTTCTAAACTTGGAGAAATTAAACTCATGAGACTCATCACCAAAACTAACACCGACAGTTTGTTTTTCACATTCTATTTTAGCATTAACGATGTTCAAGAAAGGTCTACCAAGAATAATGGGACAAAAATCATCTTGTGGGGAACCAAGCACTAGAAAATCAGTAGGATATTTTACTTTCTCACACAAGACTTCAACATCCCTAACAATCCCAAGTGGTGTGATGGTGTCTCTATTAGCAAGTTTAATGGTAACATCTATGTCTTCTATTTTAGCGGGCGCTATGTCATTCATGATTTCTTGATATAAAGTAAAAGGAATAACACTTACGCTAGCACCTAAGTCACATAAACCATGATAACAATGATCTCCTATTTTGACTGAGACAATAGGCATGCCAAGAATAGGTCTATGTTTATCTTTTCATCATGTTTAGCAATTCTAGCAGCTTCATCACAGAAGTAAGAAACATGCTCGTCAATATTTTCTACCAAGAGATCTTTAACCATAGCAACACTAGGTTCTACTTTAATTTTCTTAGAGGGTTTAGGTGCTTTAATGTTGCCTTTGCGAACCACAGTTGCTACCTTAGCATGTTCCTTTTTCCTAACAGGGAAAGGTGGTTTTTTAATATAAGCGGTAGGTATACTGGATCAACATTGTAAATGATAGTTTCATCTTTAACTTTAACCGGTTCTTTAATTTCTTCTTTCAAAGGGGGTTCATATTTAACCCACTTCTCCTTAGGGAGATCAACATGAGTATCAAATGATTCACAAAAAGAGGCTACTATCTCAGATTCAAGTCCATATTTAGTGCTAAACTTGTGAAAGGCAACGATATTCATAAAATATTTAACACAATCAAACTTAAGCATAATACTTAAATCTTTACCTTCGTCGAGTTCCCAATCATCAGAATTGCGTTTAATTCTTTCTAAAAGATCCCACCTGAATTCAATAGTCTTCTTCATAGAAGAACCAGTACAAGAAGTATAGAGCATGGATCGATCATCATGAGAAAGCCGAGCATAAAAATTCTGAATAATAATTTCTCTTGAGAGCTCATGTTGGGGCATGAATATAACATTGACTTGAGCCTCCCGCAAGCTAGAGCGATACTTGCTCCTTCACGAGTCCAAAAATTATATATATAATTCCGATCACGATGAACTAGATGCATAGGATATTTTTTTTTGTGAAATTCCAATTCCATGGTCCAATATCATCGCATAGCCTATACCATGTCAATGTTTTTCCCTTAAGAGATAAAGGGAAAACCTTCTTATTAGCTTCATCTCCGGGTAAACCTGCAAGCTTAAATAATCCACAAATTTCATCCACATATATCAAGTGCATATTAGGATGTTCAATACCATCTCCTGCATAAGGATTACCTAGCAGTTGTTCTATCATACATGAAGGAATTTCATAACCAATATTTTCAGTAGGTGCAGTAGGTTGAGGAGCATCTAATTGTGCTTCCATTCGAGGTGAAGATACCCCAAACAAACCCCTGAAAGGATGGTTCTCCATAGTAACAAATGACAATAAATTTCAGCACGTAGTAATATTTTCCTTACCAATTTACACTTACCATGATTGCTTCACCTCCCAGCAACAGTGCCAGAAAAGAGTCTTGATGACCCATAAGTATAGGGGATCAACCGTAGTCCTTTCGATAAGTAAGAGTGTTGAACCCAACGAGGAGCAGAAGGAAATGACAAGTGGTTTTCATCAAGGTATTTTCTGCAAGCACTGAAATTGTCGGTAACAGGTAGTTTGATAGCAAGATAATTTGTAACAAGCAAGTAACGGTAATGGTAAATAAAGTGCAGCAAGGTAGCCCAATCCTTCTATGGAAAAGGACATGCCAAAACGGTTTCTTATAATAGGCAAAGTGTTCTTGAGGGTACACGGGAACTTCATCTAGTCACTTTCATCATATTGGTTTGATTCGTGTTCGCTACTTTGATAATTTGATATGTGGGTGGACCGGTGCTTAGGTGTTGTTCTTACTTGAACAAACCTCCTACCTATGATTAACGCCCTCGCAAGCATCCACAAGTACGAGAAAAGTATTAAGATAAAGTCTAACCATAGCATTAAACATTTGGATCCAAATTGGTCCCTTACAAAGTAGCGCATAAACTAGGGTCTAAGCTTCTATCACTCTAGCAACCCATCACCTAATAACTACTCCACAATGCATTCCCTTAGGCCCAAATATGGTGAAGTTCCATGTAGTCAACGTTCACATGACACCACTAAGGGAATCACAACATACATATCATCAAAATATCAAACACATATCAAGTTCATATAGTTACTTGCAACATGACTTCTCCCGTGACCCCAAGAACAAAAGTAACTACTCACAAATGATAATCATGCTCAAGATCAAAGGGATATTAAATAGCATAATGGATCCGAACATATAATCTTCCACCAAATAAACCATATAGTAATCAACTACAAGATGTAATCAACACTACTAGTCACCCACAGGTACCAATCTGAGGTCCCGGTACAAAGATTGAACACAAGAGATGAACTAAGGTTTGAGAGGAGATGGTGTTGTTGAAGATGTTGATGGAGATTGGCCTTGAAAAGATGAGAGGGTTGTTGGTGACGACAATGGCTTCGATTTCCCCCTCCGAGAGGGAGGTTCCCTTGGCGGAATCGCTTCACCAGAGGGCAAAAGTGCTCCTACCCAAGTTCTGCAGACGGCGGTGCTCCGTCGCGAAAGTCCTCCTCTTATTTTGCCAAAATGACCTATATACCAGAAGATGGGCACCAGAGGCGGGCCATGCTGGGCACAACCCACCAGGCGCGCGCACAGGGCAGTGCGCTCTGGTGTCTTATGTTCACCAGGTGGGCCACCTTCGGTAGTTATTTGCTCCAGTATTTTTTTATCTATTCCAAAACAATTCTATGTAAATTTCCAGCTCATTTGGAGATGTGCAGAATAAGTAACTCTGACATAGTTTTTTTAGGTCAAAAATCCCAGCTGGCGGCATTCTCCCTCTTTGTGTAAACCTTGCATATTATGAGAGAAAATGCATTAGAATTACTCCATAAAGCATTATTATGCATAAAAACATTGTAAATAACTGTAGGAAAACATGATGCAAAATGGGCGTATCAGTAAGTAGTACAAAATCCAGTATATAATTCAGCCCTAATGCTCTTGTTGATGTTAGAATAGAGGCATATAATATTTTGGATATTCTCACAGAGGCATTGTTCGACAAATATCTGGGGTTACCCTTGTTGATTGGAGTGGATATAACTGAATGTTTTAAACATCTAGTCGAAACCATTACAGGGTGGAAGGAGAAGATACTTTCTGCAGAAGGTAAAGAAGTGCATTTCAAAGCCATGGCACAAGCCATACTGGCATATGCAATATCTGTATTCAAGCTTTAGACAAACATATGTAAGAGAAAAAATGTAGGATCGATTAAGTATGTTTGGAGGTGGGTGAATAAACTACTAAGAGAAAAATAACTCTTTTCGCAACTTTTAGTTTCCTTGGAAAGCTTATGCTTTTATAGTAATCTATCAAACACCCTACACATGCAAGTCTATAAGAGTATTGGCAGCAAAAATTAAAGGCATGCAAGTGTAAGTAACAAAGTAGAGTTAGAGAGATGCAAACACGGTTGGATAGGTGAAGGTTTTTTCAATGGTTGACACAATCTTACATCCACATTGATGGAGGCTGTAATCCACAGAGGATCTAAGATCACAAGGATCTCCGTTGCGAATCCCACAAAGGACAAGTTGATGAAGGACATTCGCCCAAAAAGGGTCCACGAAGTAGCAAACCAACCCATGCTACCATGATGTACGCCCATGAAGGACTAGTCTCGCTAAGGATAAATCAATACAAAATAGGTGATCTCCGATACCTTACAAACTTCTTGGTTTCTTCACAAGCTCGAAGACTCCCAAGGACCTAGACGATCTAGGGGATGCACACCCTCAAAAGTAATAAGATTGAGGATGCCATCCCATGAGTCCCTTGCACTTGGTCTTCAAAAGATAATCTTCTCAGCACTCAAATTCTATCAAGATTTGGCTCTTGGATTGGAGAAGTAGGACTAGAAATCAATAGGGGATTATATCTCAAAGGTCCGATTTGGATTATTGAAGTAGAAAACCATTTGGAATCAACACAAGGAGGTAGAGTTCTCTCCTAGAACACTTTGACATAGCTCAGAAGCTCTAGAGTGATAACTCGGAGGCTCCAACCTATATAAAAGGTGGCAACTTCCAAACATTTCAGAAGGTCAGACATGAAGTCATTCAGAGGCTCCGAAGTGAATAATGCAATAGTGGCACACTATCTATTGCTACTTCAAAAAATTTGAGCTAGGGCTACGAAAATTTATAGGGAGAAACAAAAGGTTTGCCAGTTGCGTTGTAGTTCTGAGTGGAGATCTTGGCCGCTCTGAATGGCTAGGGTTTGCACAACTATATCTGGTGAATTGCTTGGTAGTTTCGACTTGAAGAGCTCGACATCTTCGAAGTATGGAAGTTGGATAAATATAGTGGAGGAATTTTGAAGGCATTTTAGGGCATTGTAGTTTGATCTTTAAGCATTTGGATAAAGAATCTCATCACAACATCCTCGCCCCCCTTTGATAGTTGATACGTCTCCAACGTATCTACAATTTATGAAGTATTCATGCTATTATGTTGTCATTCTTGGATGCTTTACAAGCATTTTATAGGAACTTTATATCATTTTTTGGGACTAACCTATTAACCCAGTGCCCAGTGCCAGTTGTTGTTATTTGCTTGTTTATTACATCGCAGGAAATCAGTATCAAATGGAGTCCAATCACCGCGAAAGTTTTTGTGGATTGTTTATGGACCAGAAGACATCCAGTGGGCCAGAGAAGCACCTAGGGGGGTGCTCCGAGGGGGGCACAACCCACCAGGGCATGCCTGGGGCCCAAGCGCGCCCAGGTGGGTTGTGCCCACCTCGATGGCCTCCAGCACCCCCTATTTGCCCTATAAATCACCAAATATTCCAAAAACCCTCCGAGTTACCCTAGATCAAAAGTTCCGCCGCCAAAAAGCACTGTAGCCACGAGAAACCAATCTAGACCCTGTTCCGGCACCCTACCGGAGGGGGGAATCATCACCGGTGGCCATCTTCATCATCCCGGAGGCCACCACGATGAGGAGGGAGTAGTCCACCCTCAGGGCTGAGGGTTTGTACCAGTAGATATGTTTTTAATCTCTCTCTCATGTTCTTGAGATGTCACGATCTTGATGTATCGCGGGCTTTGTTATTATAGTCAGATCATATGGTGTTTTCCCCTCTCTATCTTGTTGTGATGAATTGAGTTTTCCCTTTGAGATTTGAGAGCACTTGATATATGTCTTGCATATGAATACTCGTGATGACAATGGGATATTATTTTCATTCACCTGATATATGTTTTGGCACTCAACTCGTGGATTCCCGAGGTGACATTGGGGTAATCTACGCATAGTGGTTGATGCATGTTCTTGTGTTTGTTTCTTCGGTAGTAATCTTGGGGCACTCTTTGAGGTTCATTGTGTTGGATTGAGTATTATCAATCTAAAATTTTTTGGTGTTATTTTAGTACGAACTCCTGGACAGATCGATCAGAAAGAATAGCTTCGAGGTGGTTTCGTACCCTACAACCGATTTCTTCTTATGTTCTCCGCTAGATAGGAACTTTGGAGTGATTCTTCATCACACGTTGAGGAATGGTTATATGATCCAATTGTATTAGCATTGTTGAGAGATTGCACTAGCGAAAGTATGGACCCTAGGCCTCATTTTCAAGCATTGCAATACCGTTTGTGCTCACTTTTGTTACTTGCTACCTTGTTGTTTTTTTATTGTTCTTATTACAAAAATTAATATCTACTATCCATATTACACTTGTATCACCATCTCTTCGCCGAACTAGTGCACATATACAAATTACCATTGTATTTGGTGTGTTGGGGACACAAGAGACTTTTTGTTATTTGGTTGCAGGGTCGTTTGAGAGAGACCATCTTCGTCCTACGGCTTCTACGGATTGATAAACCTTAGGTCAACCACTTGAGGGAAAATTGCTACTATCCTACAAAACTCCGCGCTTGGAGGCCCAACACAACTCTACAAGAACAAGTTCCGTAGTAGACATCAAGCTCTTTTCTGGCGCTGTTGCTGGGGAGGTGAGTGCTTGAAGGTATATCTCTAGATCTTGCAATCGAGTCTTTTAGTTTCTTCTTTTATCACTAGTTTATTGATCATCTTTGTCTATTTTATTGAAAATGATCGTCTATATAAAACTACATAAAAATGGAATTGAGGTTGCATCATATTATTGATCATCTTTATAATATCTTTCTTGAAAATGATGGATCGGAAAATAGTGCTGAATTGTTAGAAGAAGAGGTCAATATAATGTTTGGCACAAAATATTTGAATGATGAGCATGATTGCAATGTTGTTAGTATGAATTCTTCAAATATCCAAATTGCTAATGATGATTGCATAAGTCATGACAAAAATGTTTCTTATAAGCATGTCAATTTTTGTGGAGTGCATAAAGTTTGTGAAGACGTGCCTTACAGGGAAGATAAATTTTGTAAGAAGCATAAACATGATAGAACCAATTCTTTGCTCAAAGTGATAAATGAATTTGCTACAAAATTATGTTCTCTTTGTCCTATTACTTGTGATATTTTCAATAAGGATGGTCACCTTAATTTCCAATGCAAACTTTTTCATGATCAAATCATGGCCAAATATCGCAATAACTTTATCACCCTTGAACTTTATAATGAGCTTTGTCTATTTTTGGGGAGTGAAGGATTGACACATAAAAATAGTTGGTTTGAAATATTCATCCTCACGGACGGCATTGAAACTAATCTAGAAAATATATATATGTTTTGCATGGTAAATTTCAATGAGAATGGTTATATTGTCAACTATAGAAAGATGGGAAAACCAATAGAATATAAAAGGAATATTAATGAAAGGGAAAAGATTTCCACTTCCCCTCCTATTGTCTCTGATGATGAAATAGGTAATGAGGAGGAGCTCCCTATTCAACCAATCTCATCAATAAGAAGCTTGAAAAAATTAATTAAACCCTTACGTGAGGTGGTAAAGAAGAAAAAAGAAAAGAAGAAAGAATAGAGGTAAGAAGGTATCTCTCCCAAATAATGTTGCTCCTATTATTGTTGTGCCTCATGAAAATGAATGAAAAATAATTGTGGAAGATGATGCACTTGATGATGATTTTGTTATGCCTATTGCTTGTTGTGATGATTATGATTGGGAAGATAATGATCCTTCTTATAATATTGGAAATCTTTTTGGCACCAACTTCGTAAATTATGATGATTGCAATTGTTATACCATTGGTGCTATTCATACTATTAATGATGAGAGTGATTATGCTTATGATATGCCAAGTCACAAGCTTGGGGATGCTATGTTTGATGAGAATGACATGTTTGATAATTTATTTGCTGCAATTAATGTTTGTCTCAAGCTTGGGGATGATATGCTTAATGAAGATGATCTTTTTAGTCCCCCTACTTTGAATGATCAAATTTGCTATGATGATTGCATGCCTCCTATCTATGATGAGCACAAAGTTACTACTTATGATGATTATTGTAATGATACTTATGTTATAAAAAGTAGTGATGATTATATTTATAAAACTTGTCATAGTTATGATTACCCTTTTACTGAACATTACCCTTTTAATGTGGAAATAATATTTAGTATTCGAGTTTCATATGATACTCCCACCATTGTGAATGACAAGAAATTTTCTTATGTGGAGAGTAATAAAATTTCTATGCTTGTGGATCATGAAAAGAATGCTTTATGTGATGGTTATATTGATGAATCTATTCATGATGCTATTGAAAATTATTATGAGAGGAACTTATGATTCATGATGCTCTCTTTATGTTTCAATTCTTCTCTTTTATGCGAGCATCATTGAAATCATCACGCCTAGCTAAAAGGCATTAAAAAGCGCTTGTTGGGAGACAACCCAACACTTTTACCTACTATTCACAGGACTATGCTACTGTAGTAATCATGTATTATTGCTTTTGTTTCAATGAAGTGCCAAGTAAAGCCTTTGGTATAGTATGGATGATAGTTAAATTGAATCAGTGCAAAAAATAGAAACTTTTGCTTCCAGATACAGAATTGTTTAAATTCACTGGAACGTGATAAAATTCTAGATTTTTTACAGATGATTGATATGCAAATTCTCTATGTTGTCCTAATTTTTCAGAATTTTTGGAGTAGCTGAAGTATGGTTATTCTGCAGATCACTACAGACTGTTCTGTTTTTTACAAATTCTGTTTTCGATGCATAGTTTGCTTGTTTTCTAGTTTCTATGGCTTATATTGCTCCATATAAATTATGGAAATGATATGCTGCAGTAGGAATTGTGTGGAAACAACTATGAATCTTGTCTTTGACAGTACCAAAGTGAAATGGTTTGCTCTTTATCATACTAACCCATCTCACGAAAATTCCGTTAAGTTTTGTGTGATTGAAGTTTTCAAGTTTTGGGTGAGATATCGATATGAGGAGAATAAGGAGTGACAAGACCCTAAGATTGGGGATGCCCAAGGCACCCCCAAGGTAATATTCAAGGAAGATCCAAGCAACTAAGCTTGGGGATGACCCGGAAGGCATCCCCTCTTTCGTCTCCAACATTATCAGTAACCTCACTTGGAGCTATGTTTTCATTTGTCACAAGATATGTGTTTTACTTGGAGCATCATTTATTTTGTTAGGATTTTATTGCTCCTATCTATAATAATGTTTTGCATCTTTTACTTCAATAAAAATGTCAAGGATAGTTGTCACCATGCTTATTTTGCAAGTATTCATGTTGCTGTTTCAAAACAGAAAGTTTACCGCTGTTGCAAAAATTCCATAAAAAAGTCAGAATGTGATCAAATGTTCAAACTTTCTGCAAAGTAAGCTCTGATAAACTTTCTACAGTGTGGTAAATTTTCATAATTTTTGGATTTAAAGAAGTATTGATACTCTTGCGTTCTTTACAGCCAGTACTGTTTTGGCAGATTGGTGTTATGTATGCATTCTTTGCATATGTTTGCTTGTTTAATGATACTATTTGAGGATAGGAGTATTAAATATGCAGATGCATTTAGTATGAAATGTTGAATAATAATTTTTGTAATTTACTACAGTAGAGAATGATAAGGTTTTTGCATTGGTTTATACTAACTTATCTCACGAGTTCTTGTTGAGTTTTGTGTGGATGAAGTTTTTAAGATTTAGGGAAACCGTGATATAAAAGGAATTAAGGAGACATAAAAGCTCGAGCTTGGGGATTACCAAGGCATCCCAAGATAATATATCAAGAAGTCTCAAGCATCTAAGCTTGGGGATGCCCCGGTAGGCATCCCACCTTTCTTCATCAACAATTATCGGTTACTATCGGTTGAGCCTAAGTTTTTGCTTCTTCACATGAGTTGTGCTATTCTTGGAATGTCATTTTATTTTCATTTTGCTTGCTGTTTTAATAAAATACTTAGGTCTGAAAGTTTTAAATAAGAGAGAGTCCTCACATAGCTATCTCTTTACTTAACTACTCGCTTGATCTTCACTTATATCTTTTTGGAGTAGCTTGTCATTTCCTCTTGTGCTTCACTTATATCCTATGAGTAAATTGTTGAATAAATTGAATGTCATGAAGTTGAAATTATATCATGCCCAGTGGTAGCTTCACATTGGATTTAGAAATTAAAATCTTTTGAAGCTTTACAATCACAATTTTGGTCATACAAGCAATTCATGAATGATTACTACAAGGAAGAGAACTTTCACATGCAAATACACTATCTTGGAATTTTTTTGTGATTGTGAGCCCTCGTCAAAATATTATATGCCAAAATTGTTGACGTTGGACAAGGAAGACAACGTAATGATTTATGTCTGTTCATATTCACATAGAAGTTATATTGTCATAGATCCTTCAACATGTGGTGCTTGCCCCCCATCTTTGCTAGCCAAAAATTCCGCACCAAGTAGAGATACAACTTGTGCATCCAAAAACCTTTAAAACCAAATCTTATTTTCAAGAGTCCAACATACCTACCTAAGGATTGATTAAGATCCTTCAAGTAAGTTTTCATCGGTGCAATAAGGCAATAAAAATTACTTCTAAAAGTGTTAGATCATTTAGTGTAAGAGAAAATTCAGCATTGTAAGAACTTGTGATGGCAAAGAATAAAAGCGACAGACTGCATAATAAAGGTTGCTATCATAAGGGGCAATATAACGTGATGTTCTTTTGGACTAAGGGATTGAGCATACAAACAAAAAGTGCATGGCAACCTCTGCTTCTCTCTGCGAAGGGCCTAACTTTTACTTTTATGTATTTACTTTCATGCAAGAGTCAAAGTTTTTCTCTCTATTCCTTTTTATTTTTCTCTTTTGGCAAGCATCATGTGGTGAGGAAAGATATAGGCACATATATCCAGTTGGATATGGGTAGCATGAGTTATTATTTTTGACATCACCCTTGGGGTGAATACGCTGGGAGGCAAAATTATAAGCCCCTATCTTTCTATGTGTCCGGTTGAAACGTTTTGCTCATGTGTATGCGGTGAGTGTTAGCAATCATAGAAGTATGATGGTTGAGTATGTGGAGCTATTACTTAGTCTCTGTTGAATAAGTTGAATTGCAATTGTTTGGTGACTGAGAACATAGGTTGTCGAGTTTAATAGAATTCATTGTTTAAACCTTAACATGTGAATTGGTTGCTACTTTAACATGAGAAGTTTTATAAGAAAGAATTGTTGTTATGATGCTAGGAAAAGTGATTGAAATTATCATTGATCAAACTTATGCACATTGCTAGCATTCACACTTCATAAATTATTTCTTTTACCATTTACCTACTAGAGGACGAGTAGGAATTAAGCTTGGGGATGTGATACGTCTCCAATGTATCTACAATTTATGAAGTATTCATGCTGTTATATTATCATTCTTGGAAATTTTACAATCATTTTATAGCAACATTATATCATTTTTTGGGACTAACCTATTGACCTAGTGCCCAGTGCAAGTTGTTGTTTTTTGCTTGTTTTTTACATCGCAGGAAATCAATATCAAATGGAGTCCAAACACCGCGAAACATTTTGTGGATTTTTTATGGACCAGAAGACATCTAGTGGGCCATAGAAGCACCTGGGGGTGCCCCGACGGGGGCACAACCCGCCAGGGAGTGCCCAGTTGGGTTGTGCCCACCTCGGTGGCCTCCCGCACCCCCTCTTTGCCATATAAATAACCAAATATTCCAAAAACCATTGGGGTTACCCTAGATCAGAAGTTCCGCCGCCGCAAGGCTCCGTAGGCATGAGAAACCAATCTAGACCCTGTTTTGGCACCATGCTGGAGGGGGGAATTATCACCAGTGGCCATATTCATCATCCCGGTGGCCACCACGATGAGGAGGGAGTAGTCCACCCTCGGGTTTAAGGGTTTGTACCAGTAGCTATGTGTTTAATCTCTCTCTCTCTCTCTCTCTCTCTCTCTCTCTCTCGTGTTTTTGAGATGTCACGGTCTTGATGTATTGCGGGCTTTTTTATTATAGTCGGATCATATGGTGTTTTCCCCTCTCTATCTTGTTGTGATGAATTGAGTTTCCCCTTTGAGATTTCGTTTTATCGGATTGAATACTTTTATGGATTTGAGAGCACTTGATATATGTCTTGCATATGAATACTCGTGGTGACAAATGGGGTATTATTTTGATTCATTTGATATATGTTTTTGCACTCAACTCGCGGATTCCCGAGGTGACATTGGGGTAATCTACGCATAGGGGTTGATGCATGTTCTTGTCTTTGTTTCTCTGGTAGAAATCTTGGGGCACTCTTTGAGGTTCTTTGTGTTGGATTGATTAATATGAATCTGAAATTATTTGGTGTTATTTTAGTACAAACTTTTGGATAGATCGACCGGAAATAATAGTTTCCAGGTGGTTTCGTACCCTACAAATGATTTCTTCTTATGTTCTACGCTAGATAGGAATTTTGGAGTGATTCTTCATCGCACATTGAGGGATGGTTATATGATCCAATTATATTAGCATTGTTGAGAGATTGCACTAGCGAAAGTACGGACCCTAGGCCTCATTTTCAAGCATTGCAATACCGTTTGTGCTCACTTTTGTTACTTGCTACCTTGCTGGTCTTTTATTGTTCTTATTACAAAAATCAATATCTACTATCCATGTTTCACTTGTATCACCATCTCTTTGCCGAACTAGTGCACCAATACAAATTACCATTGTATTTGGTGTGTTGGGTACACAAGAGACTTTTTATTATTTGGTTGCAGGGTTGTTTGAGAAAGACCATTTTCATCCTACGCCTCCCACGGATTGATAAACTTTAGGTCATCCACTTGAGGGAAAATTGCTACTGTCCTACAAAGCTCTGTGCTTCGAGGCTCAACACAAGTCTACAAGAACAAGTTGCATAGTAGACATCAATAGTATCGACATGCCTATGTACTTAATGTGGTCTTGGATCTCCAAAACGAAATGGGAGAATCCTTGGCTTGGCCAACACTTGTCTTCATTTAACTATGTGGGGGTCACCTTCCATTCCTTTTGTAGCAACCACAAGGAACTTTTCTTGAGATAAGCTAGGTAAATCATTAGTTCCTTGAGACATGTTGACATTAATCACCAACATCCACCAAGGTGATTAGATGCACTTTTAATAACAGACGTAATCTCACAGTTCTTGTGGGGTGATGATGCCAATTAAAGGAAGATTCGTTGGTTTGCCTGGTGCAAACTTTGTGTATGAAATAAGAGAGGTTGTTTGGGATTTCATGGTCCTCACAATTTTAATATGCCAATGCTCGCAAACAAGTCTAAACATCATTATGTAATTCCTAGTCTCTCTATGCTTGAGTTCTAAGGGCGAAATATTACCCAGATGGTAAACTTTTGAAAGCAAAAATGAAAAGCAATGCATCCTTTACTTAGAGAAGTATACTAGCTGGGGTGGCTACTTTTAATGGACAATGTATTTGGGGGATGGGATACGGGACATAGATAAATATCTAGGAAGATAGATGGGTCCAAAATAGCCTCACAATTAAGATCTGAACAGCGCGATGTGCATTTTTGTTGAGCTTCATGTCTGACCTAATCGATCCTGCTACTGGCTTATGGGATGAGATCTTAGTATGTGACATCCTCTAGCCAATGGATGCCAATATATTCATGGCAACCCCTCTATCAAGTCATTTTAGAAGATGTTGTAGCATTGTCATTTACTAGGGAAGGTTTGTTTATAGTATGGTCGGCCTATCATTGTGAATGGACGCACCCATTTGGAGAGAAAGGAAGAAACATTAACTTGGCAGGGAGATCAACTATTAATATTGTATGGAGGACGTTGTGGAGCTACTCGGTTATGGTGGAGGTCATTTTTTTTGCATGGAAGGAACTACAGGGAATTGGCATACGTGCACATGCCGGTGTCAAGCCAATGTCCTCGATATAGGGTCCACTTCAAGAGTATTATGAAGACATTGTTTAACTGCATCCATGCTAAGAAACTTTGGAGAAAGTTGTGCCTACTTGATATCATTGAGAAGACTTTACTTGTTGATCGGTCATGAACTGTGGCATTGGAAGAAGTATCACATGCACATGAGATAACACCAACGCATATTGACACATCATATTTTAAAGAAATTATCCTAACGACAACACGATATATCTGGTGCTATAGAAGGAGTCTTCTTCATGGGAAAGATGTACCCCCGATTGCAAAAGAGCAATGTCAATACATGTGATTACAAGAAGCAACATTCAAGCAATATGGATGCAAATTATACCCAAGAAGAGTTGTTGGGAGAAGCCAAGGGAGAACTTTGTAATGATAAATCTAGATGCAATATTTGATGAAAACACTAATAAGGAAGGGTCGGGTGTAGTGGCTCATGACTCTTGTGGTAAGTTCCTTGCACTACTGCATGATGCTGCTAACGTGACACTGCAATTAGAGATCCTTCGACGAAACGGTGTGTGATGCACTAATTGCAAACGGTGATGTAATAAAACTGTCAAAAAAGATACAAAATGTTTGTGATGGCATAGCCAACAAACACGTTTCAGATTATAGTTGCGTGTGCGATATGTGGCATACAGTTCACTTGAATGAACTGTTTGCGATGAGCTTAACAACAAAAATGGGCAGCCAGATAAAGGTGTGTGCGATATACGGCTTATAGTTCACCCCGATGAACTGTTTGTGATAAGCTAGGATAACAGAAATGGCAAGTATAATGCCTAGAAAACTCAAATAATGTATAAAAAGGAAAAACAAACCTTGAATAATTGCATATTTTTAGGATGCCGCTCCTATAGTTGCATGTTGCCTCTGTAAAAGAAATCAAGGCGGGAAGAGACAGCGTATGTCGTTTCACACACATAGGTGACAAGTTCCCTCTTAGAACCATGAGGCTTTTTGAGAGAAGCTCCTGTCTGTAAGAAGTTTATACCCAAACTTGTCCCAAATTGGACTAATTTTTTACCACAGCATGTTGGTGCCATGTCATAATACCATGCCAAGTTTAATGATTTTCAGGCGAGTTTTGGTTTACAGTAATTTAAATACCATGTTTCTCAACCTTTACTTCCGAGTCGACACTGCCTTGGATAGGCTTTTTCCTCGTGGGTCCCAAATGTTAGAATCCAAATCTTTCAGTACTATGCAACTTTTCTTATTAACAATCACAACCCATTTGTTGTGCTAGCTAAAAATAAGTTTGTGGGTGCTGGCGGGTGCTAAGAACTTGCAGATTCTATAATAAATAATGATCTCAAGGATCCCACAAGAATGATGTTCTTTCCGTATGTTGTGATTGCCTATAATGTTTATGTCTTAATTAAAGAAATAGCAAGCCATTGGCCTAGAATGAAAGAAAATATGGGTCAAAGCCGAGTTGAAAAGGGCAACAATATCTAACTCCAACTTACAAAAGGTACAAAAGCACGGGGATTAATTGTTCATCTGGGTTTAGACAAAACCTAGTTTAAATAGGGCAATAACATCTAACTCAACCAAAGTTTTCAGCACTCACAATCAAATGGATCGGTTCGATCCATAAAATCAAGATCCCAATACAAAAGATCTACTGGTCCATGATGACGACAAGTTGTTGCAAATAGAAGTGGAGCATGTTCAGAAGCCCTTTTGTCCACCTTAAACTTCTTTTTATGTTGTTCTTGTCGAAAAACTTAATCCTCACGGACAATAGTGCCCTCGCATTCAACATGAAGAATGTGACAAAGCTAGTGTTTGCACGGTTGGATGCATATCCTTCCACCGTTCTTGTCTTCAAACGAATGTTATGAGATCTTTTTCTCGAAGTCCTAGTACCTAAATAGACATGAAGATTGAAAACAGTTAATGTCTAAAATAGAGTATGTCGAAGGAGCGACAGTTGAACGGTTGATTCTAGTACATTATGTATGGGCTTTAAATGTGTGTGAAATCATGACCTCTATATACAAATTCTCCAGAGATGGAAAGCATCATAGCAAGCCAATAGTGGTATTCGGATCAAGACACCCTATATAAATATATAAGGTCTTGACAGAATCTAGCACCCCTGATAGGCCATCCATGGACAAGCTCTTCATTCATCATATAACATAATATTAGCATCGAAAGTGTACTCCAAGATGATATTTAACTTATGCGCACAATTGAAAACGCATATTAAAAAAGTGTACATGGATAATATACAGTACCTGAATAAGTGTGGATCCAACCACCATCTTATAACGTTTAAACGGATCATGAATTCCACCCAAGGTCTCCAGTTTAGGTGCAGAGACCAGAATTATTTGCGAAGGTTTATAACAAGAATCACGGAGCAACCTTCGAAGTGAAGGGGCATCTTCGATGATGAGCTTCTGTCCTTCAAAATGAATTCCAATGGTTACAAGGTGAGGCGACTTTATTTTCAGACAAGGGATATGGATTCCATTTCCAAAAACAAGAACCAAACGCTCCAGGGCAGGACAGCTAGAGTGGATGATGCTATGCAGTGAGGCCTCCGACAAATCAACTAGCAGAAGCGCGAGTTTTTTCAGTAGTGGGAGTCCAAGCATTTGTACCCGATTGTCTGCCAGATGGCACTGGGTCAAGGTGGCGGTGTGGATAGAGGAGGAAAACCATGAGATGGACATCAGTGATGAGGGCACAGATGCAGCGATTAGTGGTAACCTATCGCTGTAGTAATGGTAGAACTCAAGCTGCTTGAGTTTTTTGAATTGACGGGATGTTAGCCAGGCGCCTACCGTGCGAGGTATCCCCAGCAGGTAGCATGACAGGATGTGAATGTGTTGAATGGAGCCCTGGTGCGAGGAGATGATGGCTCCGGGGAGTTCAGATTCATCATCGACAGATAGCTGATGACCGTCGAGATTAAGAGGCGCGGCGCGACACTGATTGCGCCACCAAGATGCGAGGAGTTGTGTGCGGAAGCCATCCTTGGTGGGGAGAAGGGAGATGATCTCCCCAAGGATGGCGTCCGGGAGATCGTTGATGCGGTCCGCCGGAGATTCTATGGTTTCCCTAGATCCAGGGGGTGTGGCTGCATTGCCGGGTGCAAGATCTATAACAGGCGGCGTCGCTGGCCTGAGCCTCATCTGTGTACATACCAATCTGAAAAAATGGCAAAAACATATATGTAGGACATTCAAAATTAATTCTCAAGATTCTGAAGAAAAAAAAGGCACAAACACATATTTAGGACATTCAAAATAAATTCTCAAGATCTGGCCATGAATTATTAGCACACATGCTAACCCTAGTCGGATTATAAGCAAAAATCATTTGTACAGAACAAACAATTAATCACTAACCCTATACAGATACCATTCCAACAATCAATACACTACATGCATCTAACGGATCTTAATTATTCTGATTTCATGGACTAAGAGAGCATAACCATATGATTTGTATTCCAAACAAATTAGAGGGGGAAGGGGAGTAGCCAGAGAAAATACATGATATGTTTTCCGCACAAATGGGTATAGATGACTAACCGGTTTACCGTTGGAGTCGCAGTCATTGCCGGAGTTGGTGTTGACCTCCGGCTCCGGCTATGTCAGTGTACTAAAGTTTGGGCCTTTAGCACCCGAGACTTGTGCACGGGCAATCGTAACCCCACGCGTGGAAAATCGTGAAGAGGGCAAGTGGGGACAGATACAAGGCTTAGAAAAACGGCCAAGCTAGAGAACAGAGAACAAGTTGGATCCCCGGCAAGGGCCTTGCCGGGGCGGCTTGCGAGACCCCGGCGAGGTCCTTGACGGGACAACTTACGAAGCACCACCCTCGTGGTTGAGAGCTCTGGCACAATCGACAATGTTAAGGCCATAATCAAAGGGCACGCGCGTAGTGGCGAGCAGATCTTTGTGAAGGAAAAAAGACGAGATGCCGGCAAGATCCTTGCCAAGCACGCCCACGAGGCCCCGACAAGATCCTTGCCGAGGACGCCCACGAGGCCCCGGAAAGATCCCTGTAGAAGAAGCCCACGAGGCCCTCGCAAGATCCTTGCCGGTGACATTGGCAAGACCGTGGCTAGACTCGGCTGCCCAGTCACCACTCCAGTGCGGGGGCGGTCCTGCCAGCCTGGCAAGCACCTGTGTGGTGACATGCAGATCTTCGTGAAGACCCTGCCACCTCTCTAGCGCAGCAGCTAGCCAACCAACTTGGCACTACATGCCCCGTCAGCATGGACGCGCGTCGAGACGGGGTGGGGCGGAAACGGACAAGACGGGCTCTCTTCCCGTCCCCGATAAAGCTAGAGGGCACGTAAGCGGCGCATTTAATGCGTTTATCCTTAGATGACCCAGATAAGCATGTGTACTGTAGCGGTTTATAGTTCCTGCATACACTGTAGTTACTTTACACCTCCTGTATGCCACTGTGGCAGCCCCTTGGTCATATAAAAGGAGGCCCACGGCGTACTGGAGGAGGATTCGGATTTTGGGACCTCCCGGCCCAACTTGCATGCGTAGCAACGAGCCGAAGCTCAAGAACACTGAATACACAATCAAGCAGGACTAGGGTTTTTACGCATCTCTGCGGCCCGAACCTGGGTAAAGACCCGTCATGTTGATCACTAGATCTGCTCTTTGTTACCCCTGTTCCCTGCCAAACCGTAGAAGGTATCCCCATGGTCCCATAGGTGCCGTTTCCCCGACAGCCTGGGGGGCACGACGGCACCGACGAAGTCAAGGTCATGCTACTGCCCGTGTGATACCTCGTTGGCGGTGATGACAACCTCTGTGCCCAGCTTCACGCGGTGTGCAGGTGCTTCACCAGTCCGGGCATCACCACTCCCTCCGATGGTGCACTTCGGCGGCATCCTCATATACTCCAGAGTCCAGACATTTGTGAACACTATGGACCGGGGGTGCGGCCGCCTATTATGGCCAGCGGCTCGGGCGCGCCATTAATACAGACCAGTGGCAGCGAGGCGGGTGGCGGTCAAAGGTTGTCTCGCTTCCTGGTGAGCCTGCACGACGGACTTCTGGCATTCCTACCATCATTTCACACAGCTACTCGCATGCCTCCCAGCGACACTGCGCAGCCAAAACGCCTCCCGTCAATTCACACACCGTCACGCACGCCTCCCGGTCTGCCTGCGCAACGGACTGCTTGCATGCATTCCGTCAACTCACGCCTACTCGCATGGCACATGGGGCGCGTGGTGGTACGTATATTTTTTTGTTTTTTATGATTCATTTTACCGCTTTACTGCTTAATCGAAGCATGCCATGGTCTAATGCTCACGGTCTGAATAAATAATTCGTATGAGATATTGGTTGCTAGTTATTAGCATTCTCCCATTTGTAAAAAGATTATATCAAAACTCGTCTCAAATTTAACGAAAAAATACAATATCACAGTCTACTGGTGCCCATATATGACATCACGATACATTTCATGAATTTCAACTAAGTTTTGGATTTACTGAATTTTAAAAAACAATATTCTCAATATTTTGAAATCTCTTTGACGGGGAAACATGCACCCAGGGACACACATATGATTTTGCAATCTATTTTGGTGCACATGTAGATCAAATTTGATTTTTGCACATTAAATCCCTAGGAAATCAATCAATGTATAAAACTGGGCGAATGATCACTGGATTCTTTTCAAATTTTAACACGACACTCCTTTGGTCACATGTTCACTGCAGAT
Source organism: Aegilops longissima (assembly GCA_021605205.1). NCBI lineage: Eukaryota > Viridiplantae > Streptophyta > Magnoliopsida > Poales > Poaceae > Aegilops > Aegilops longissima. The sequence continues at coordinate 194,005,491 of CM038679.1, forward strand.
AAAGTTTGACATGCCTCAGAGTGGTAGTGGTGGTGCAGGATGTGTGTGCCTGTGTTTATCTGGGGGGGGGGGGGGTGGGGTCCGACAGTACACTACGAGTCGTGATCCTCCATGTGGGATTATTGATCATTTTGTCAGACATATATGCCACATCAAAGTCGTGAATTGGTTATTTTAAGAATTACACAACCCTTCCATACATACTTGTTCAGGCCACATGCATGCATTGGTGGTCCTCTCCGACACTCCCTCGTGCGGTTATCAGCGACGTGCCCATTCGTTAGCCCGCAAAGGTTTTCAGTTTCCACCGACAACGAGAGGCATTTTACAAAAGGTGGATTCATCTTGGCATGTGTGTTATGGTGTGGATCATGGTGAGATTCCATATCAAAGTTCGGGCACGTGCATATACATGAGTTCCTCCCACCGGCTCGAAGTGAGGGGGCTACGCATCGTGAACCTCTGTGTAGTGCATTTCCGGTTTGCGAAGCATGTGCCACATCAAAGTTGCGCATTGGGTATTCAAATATCACACAACACACATGCACATGCAGGCGGTGGCTGACCTATGACACTCACTCATGTGTGACTCTCTTTGTGGGCCCGCGAGGTCGTCGTCGATCAATTGAATGTACAATTAGAGAGAGAGTTTAATTTGACCAACAAGGATGGTTATTTTTTGGTTTTTGTTACGTATATGCGTGGTAGGAGTATGTAGTACATGTCAAAGAGGGGCCAACATGTATACTCTATATATATGCATCATAAGCTCGCTCCATGTGTGGATTTTCTGGTTCACGAGGTAGGTGCCACATCAAAGTTGGGCATTGGTATTCAAACATCACGCAATACTATGCAGGCGGCGGTTGACCTATAGGAACTCATTCGCGGGCGCTTCCGTCTGTGGGCCCGCGAGGTTGTCCTCATCACTTTGACCCGAAGATAGAGAGGTTAATTTGACCATCAATGAATGAACCTTTTTGGTTTGTGCTATACAATAGAAGTATATATATATATACACCACACGTCGGATGGGGGCGTAGCACATACCATGCATCATGAACCTCACTCTCTGATGGGACTTTTCGGTTTTCGAGGTGTGTGTGTGTGTGTGTGTGTATGGTGCCACATCAAAGTTGTGCATTGCGTATTCAAACATCACAAAACACCTCTTTGGGCCACGTGCAGACAGTGGTACATAGTCCTATATAGGATGCTCACTCGCGTGTGACGTACGCTTCGCTCCCGTGGGCCCGCGAGGTCGTCGTCCATCACTTTGATCCAACGAGATAGAGGTTCATTTCACGAACTAGGAGGATTAATTCTTTTAGGGTTGTGTTATGGTAGGAGTATATAGTACGTGTCGAAGGGGGGATGGGACCAACATATACTAGGTGTCACATGAACCTCACTCTGTGTGGGGACTTTGCGGTTTTTTAGGAAAATGCCACATCAAATTTGTGCATTAGGTATTCAAAACATCACAACCACACACCTCTGCCTATATATGTTTTGGCACACATGCAAGTGATGGTGGTTGCCCTCTGGCACTCACTCACGCGGTTATCGGCGATGCTTCCATCTGTCGGCCCGCTTGGTCCATCACTTCCACTGTAACACCCCAAAATTCTAAATTTTGGAATGTTATATTAAATAATAGTTTTGATTTTTTTGTTTGATTGTTGTGTGAATGATTGAGTGAAATTTGAAACTTTTTGAAAGTTGAATGAGAATGAAATGACTTTCCCAAACTTTCATCTTTGCACTTTGATCTCCATGAATTCAAATTCATTTCATCACAAAACCCAAGAGTGAAGACAATATGACTTCTTCCATTTGAAATGAAAAGTGGTTTTGGAGAGATTTGAATTCTTTTTGAAAAAAACACTTCAAAGTCATAAACTTTATGCAACTCAATGATCCTCATGAGAGAAGAAAAAATGACTTCTTCAAAGATGAGTTGGAAGTTTAAAGGAACCAAAATGGAAGTCCCTTTGAAGGTATTTTGAACCTACTATCAAATTAGACTTATTTGGTTTCTCTTCAAATTATTTTTCTCCAAAAATAAACAATATGGAAAATAGGGTAAAATGATTCCCTACAATTAAAAAATGGAAAAAAAATAATTTGAAATCATTTTGGTATTTTAAAATAATTTTATTTGGTTTTAAAATGCAAGAGTAGCACTATTTGCTTTATTTGAAATTTTGTACATTTTAGTTGACTCCTAGAAATAGTTCACGTTGTAGGAAATCGTTTTTTCTGAAAAGTTTTGGTATATATATGTCCTATATAAAGTTATATTATATTTTATCTATATTTATTTTCCTCCTTTGTCTTATTTCAAAAAAAAACGCAGCGAGCCGCTAGCTAGCGCTAGCCAAGCCAGCGACCCAGCGAGGCCATGGCCCACCAGCCGCCACTTAGCGCTAACGCTAGCCAGAGAGGCAGCGCCCAGCGCCTAACCCGACTCCCATCGCTCGTCCGCTGTCTCCTCCCCACGCCCGATCTCTCTCTCACACACTGGCGCTTGGCCCCACCTCTTCTTTCTTCTTTCCCACGAACAGAAACAGAGAAACATATGCGTACACGCATCGGCGCCGCCCCGCGCCCGATCTTCGTGGAAAACCTATCCCAAGCCAACCCCAGGCCCAAGAAATATGTCCTATAAATAGCCACGACCTTCCTCGACCGATTCCCTTCGAAACCCCTCGCCAAAACCCACCATATCGTCCGTCATCATCGTTCCAATTTGGACGCAGACGCTGCAGTTCATCGCAAGTTTCCAACGCCGGTGAGAGATCCCGATCATCCTCTTTTTGGGTTTCGACATCTCACGAGCCCTAGACTCTCTTTGACATGGTCTTGCATCCCCTCTCCATCTATAGAGGCCATACCAAACTCATTGTCTTCGCCGGGGCACCCGGAGCACCGAGTTTCGTCACCTCACCCCGCAGCCGTCCGACGTTCCCAAGTTACTCCGTCGCCACCCCGGCACCGCGACTCACCACCGCATCTACTCGACACCTTCGCCGCTGCCCCCGACCACGGGAACCGCCGGAGCCGAGTCGCCCCATCGCCCCAACGTACGTTGATTCTTCTCTGTACCTACGAGCTCTGTTCGTTCAGTTAAGAAAAAAAATGTGTTTTGGTTTTTTTTAGATAGGTTTTTGTTTAGATCGGTTGGATCGGTTTTAGTAGATCGGTTCTATTAGTCGGTTTACGTCGGTTTAGACCGGACCGGTTCGCCGGCTTATTTTATTAAACACATACATGTACGTGTTAGTGATCTTATGGCGAGCGCAATATAGCTTCAGATTGCACACTCTGTACAGCCTGCTAAGTAGGTAGCTAAGCGCACCAATCTGTTTCTTTTTCGTTTTTGTTTAAGATTTAGATTCAGTTTTGTTTTTTATATCTTTAGATCTCGACTCGATTTTGATGATTCTTTTTCTACGGATTCAGAAAAATCTCGTCTATTCAGAAAAACCAACGAAAAATACTTTTGAAAACTTCAAATTTTTGATTTTAAACAGATTTGTTACAAACACTATATTGCTAATAACTTTTATTTAAAAATATCTTTTGATTAATTCTTTTTGATAGTGATCACTTGATCTTTTTCTAAACAGTAGACTTCTGAAAATTTGTTTTTAATTTATTTTAAATTAAGTTTTTAGCAAAACAGTATTGTTTTAGTTATATTTTTTAGTCTTTTCTTTATTGTTTTTATTAGTTTTAAATTATTTCTTTTTGACACTCTTGAAAATTTAGTTTCATCTTTGTTAGTCAACAATAGAAAATTTTGTTTTTATTTTAAAAATTTATTTTCCTTAGTTTTGTATGAAACCTTCTATAGGTCATAGTTAGAGTTTTATAAAAGCTTTTTATTTGTTTCTTTTTGCAAATAAAGTTTTATGGAAAAATACCTTCTGTTAACTTAGTTGTTTTACTTTGTATTTTCTGTTAGTTTATTAGTTTAGTATTTTCTTGGTTAAGTTTTACTTAGGACAAAACTATTTTGTGTTATGTCTTAGAGTTTTCTTTAGTAGTTTTGTGGTGTAGTTTTCCTTTGTTTTTATTTGGTGTCCCTTGATTTGCATTTTTATTTGTTGGTTTTATTATGAGTGTTAGAATTGTTTGCTAGGATGTTTGCTTATATGAATGCTATGTTTGACTATATAGATTTTCAACGGAGTGACGAATAGTTCTACCAAGTTATTATTCGAGAGGGTTGTTATCTTCATCAACTTACCAGGCAAGTTCACTTTGACCATGTTTTTCATACCTATGTGTTTTATTGCATCTAGTGTCGTCTTCGCAACAATCCCTCCAGTAGTGATATTGAATCCTTGTAGTTGATTAGTATGCATGAGGTAGGAACCCATCACCCTGTTACCAAGCCCGGGACGTCATTTATTTTAATGCTACGCTATAGTAGACGGGGTTGGTATGAGTGCTCGGGAGTGGTGTGAGAATGGAGGATCTACGCCAATGACGACAACTCCATGATGGAATCTGCAAGGACTGCATCTTCAAGGCCTCAAGACTTCAAGACTCGAGACAAGAATTCAATACACACTACTGGGTGAGGGATGGTTGACGGGCACCTGGAGAAACCAGTGGTTGGCGGGATGCATGGAGAAGCGCCATGACATCTTGCGGAAAGCTTCACCCAGACTCAAAGAGATGGAAGAATACTTCATGCCCGGAAGCTTACCTGCAACCGCAAGTCACTATGGGCTCGCTTGGTTGACCTTAGTTGTGACTCGACTAGGACGGTGCTAGCAGATGTAGAACTACGGTAGGATTGGATGAGCACCGACGGTGGTCGGGGAACTCTTCGAAGACCATGTTTCGGTCATCTTGTTCTCAAACACCCTGAAGTGCGAGAACGTAAAGAGAGGGATCGAATCTTGCGGGTAAAGTGTACAAACCTCTGCAGAGGGTTAAAACCTAATCGATTAGCCGTGTCCCCGATTACGGACAATTTGAGCATCTGGACCTGAATCTATCTCGGAACTCTCAACACCGGATTGATAACTTAATTGTGGGCAACTTATGATGATTTTGGGCTATGAGACATCGGTTGGCGGAACCATGTCATGATAGAAAACTCCATAGTACAGACTCCTAATATTCCTTTGTTGTAGGGAAAATAAAACCAGCTTTTACGCAAACAAAACTCAGACACAGAGCCACAAAGCCATATTGCATATAGTATAGTTTTATCATCTGTTTTCTCATGTTGTGATCTTGCCGGTACATTCAATGTACTGACCTACACGGCTGCAACGTATCATGTTGCAGATACTTTCTTCCGACGAGTAAGAGTACGGTACAGGGTTATGGTCTACACTCAACATGCCGATGGCGTTGATGGGACTCCACACCCGATTTTTTGTTTCCGCTGAGACTTATGAGGTATATATCAGTTTTACGTTATTGATACATGTGATTGCACTTTGATATATACATTGATGTACTGTGTGTGTGCCAGCATACTGATCCAGGGATGGCACGGATACACAGAGGCTTGACCGTCTGAGGTCGGGTCGCTACAGATATGGTATCAGAGCACATGTTGACTGTAGGACGTGACCCTAGAAATCGGAAAGCCCCTTGGATAGGATATCTCAAATACTTTATTTTCAAAAAGACTCTTACTTCTCATCTTTTCTGATTTTATCAAATAGACCCTCTCACCTCAAATAGTTAGAATATACCCCTTTTCCCTTTTGACCACATGAAGGATCAACTGAAGCCGCTCCAAGAAAGATATCGGACAACTGATGACCCCTTCAAAGTAACCAGGATTTCACCATGCATTAGAAGAGTTGAAGCTGCAACAATTGAAGACTCTGAAGACTTGAAGAATTTGAAGTTCCTGAAGAATTATTTGACCTTTAGAGACCAAACCCCTGTTATACACCTACGTTAGATGCGATGATTTGTGAGCTGTCATTTGTTTGATGTTTTCCGACAGCCCCAAAATAAAACTCGTTTCTTCAAACCTATTGTTTGTATTGTGTGTATCTCTCTCTATCCAACTCTCTCTTATCTCACCCTAAAACCCTTGGAGCCATAGATGATGAATGAAGAAGGACTGGTATTCTCCGGACCGATGACTCAGTTGGAGTCAGAGCTATGGATTCAAAACATGGAGGATCACTTCGAGAAGAAAATGATTGCAAGGAAGTATGAGGTTCAATATGCTCTTCAGTATTTTACCGAGAGTGCTGCAACCTGGTGGAAAATGCATCAAGCCATACAAGGATGCAATGGAGCAAAAACTTGGGAGGAATTCAAGAAGACTCTCTTGAGGTCCCGTCTTATCCGGAAGCACTACGATAACCCGAAGAAGAAACCTTGTGCTTGCAAGATTTGCGGAGAAATAGGACACACCCAGGAGGAACACAAGGACGGATGCCCACATTGTGAGGAGAATCACCCAGCCGAAGCATGCCCGACTGGGCAAGTTACTTGTTTCTTGTGTGAAGGAACCACCCACTACCCGGCACAGTGTCACATTTACCTCATGGTGCAAAAAACTATTCAGGAGCAGGAAGAAGGAATGAAAGAAGCGCTCTGAGAAGTTATGAAAGAACCTGTGATGAAGGAATGTGTTGAAGACCCTGATGGAGAAGGCCTCAACAGATTTTACTCCAATGCCTGCTATTCATGTGGAGAAGAAGGACATTTTTCACAGTATTGCACCAAGGAAAGAAAAGAGTGTCTGGGATACTTCCCGACGGAAGCAATAGAGTTTGATCCACAGGGAATAGAAGGTTTGATCAGAACGAAGAAACCCAGGAAGAGAAAACAAAGACACCCTCAGAACAACCCAATTTCTGCAAAGAGGGACAAGAGTCATATTACCTGTTTTGAATGTAAGGACGTCGGGCATTATGCCAATCATTGTCTTGAAAGGAAGCAAGGAACTCAAGGAGCAGGCACCATCTCGAAGAAGCCCAAAGACTTATCGAAAGTTATGTGTTTTCATTGCAAGGAAGCAGGACATTATGCTACTAAATGTTCCTACAAGAAGGAAGCTGGAGTTGAGTAGTTGGAATTTTGATATGGATAATAAGAGTGGTAGAAACCAATTTATTTCATGAGTACAATAAGTTGAGTTATGTAATGGGTGCTCAGAGTTTGTAATGGATTCATGAAATCAATAAAGTTAAGGTGACATGTTTTCATATGTTTAATTGTATGAGTTGTTACTCTATGAACACGGATTTTGACCATTTTCGAGGATATGAGAAATATGGTCTATGGATGGATTTGTGAATTTCATTTTAAGGGTGATAGTACCCTATGAAGAACACTAGACCAATGGAAATGCAAATGTGTCCCACATGTTGGAGTTTGGAAAAAAATGAGTTGAAGTTTTATCTTTGATATGATGGTATTAAGAAATGAAATGTTATTGGATTTAAAGTGGTGTAATGTTGGAAAATGGAGCAATTGTAACTCCAAGGATGGGTGAAATCGGTAGAAGTGTTGAAGTGGGCTCATAACCCACCGGCCCAGGAATTAATAAGGGTCAAGTACCCACTGGAAGAAGAAATTTTGGGAAGACTGCGATTTGATCAGTAGACGTTTCGTAGGAGGTTACGCAAAAAACCGGAGAGTTGTGAAGAAACGATAGATGTTTTGTTTGGCTTGCAGAACCAAAGGATTTACCCGATCCCTGTTCAATACAGGAGAAATTCTGCAATGCTTGTGAGAATTCCCGAGTGTTAGAAATACGAGATTCGCTAAACCTTATACAGGGTAATGATCTGGGTGCGGAATTGATTGATCACCATATCGACTTACTCGTATCATTCGCTCTTGCTATTTGGAATGGTAAATCTAAGAGACTTACCCATAGTAGAGAGACGACGATGTCAAAGCCTTGTTTAAACCCTAGAATGGTAGGACGGTTGATCCATGTACAGGCAACCGTTGCCAATCGTAGGATATACGGTGAGATTCAACCCCGGCCATTTTTCCTGCAGGAGAAGCCATAAATTGTTGACCGCCAGGAGGTTCCGATAGTCTCTTAGTATTGACGACAGACATGTCAGATATGAAGATCCACTCTTCGGAAGAACCTCATCAGGATTGAGAGGACACGAGATTTTGAGAAAAGTCATGCTCCGACCGGAAGAGCACCAGTGAAAGATTTATCCCGAAGAATATGAGAAGACCGACACCATCAACCCAAAGGATGGAGTACATGAATTTTGTCAGAACCATAACCCTGTTTTAAAGTGTGGTAGCACACTAGACTATTCCGATTGATGGATTTGCTAGAAGACCCCCAAACCCTAACCTTTCTTGTTAGTTTCTTCAATCTCGAGGACGAGATTCATTTTAAGTGTGGTAGGTTTGTAACATCCCAAAATTCTAAATTTTGGAATGTTATATTAAATAATAGTTTTGATTCTTTTGTTTGATTGTTGTGTGAATGATTGAGTGAAATTTCAAACTTTTTGAAAGTTGAATGAGAATGAAATGACTTTCCCAAACTTTCATCTTTGCACTTTGATCTCCATGAATTCAAATTCATTTCATCACAAAACCCAAGAGTGAAGACAATATGACTTCTTCCATTTGAAATGAAAAGTGGTTTTGGAGAGATTTGAATTCTTTTTTGAAAAAAAACACTTCAAAGTCATAAACTTTATGCAACTCAATGATCCTCATGAGAGAAGAAAAAATGACTTCTTCAAAGATGAGTTGGAAGTTTAAAGGAACCAAAATGGAAGTCCCTTTGAAGGTATTTTGAACCTACTATCAAATTGGACTTATTTGGTTTCTCTTCAAATTATTTTTCTCCAAAATAAACAATATGGAAAATAGGGTAAAATGATTCCTACAATTAAAAAATGGAATTTTTTAATTTCAAATCATTTTGGTATTTTAAAATAATTTTATTTGGTTTTAAAATGCAAGAGTAGCACTATTTGCTTTATTTGAAATTTTGTACATTTTAGTTGACTCCTAGAAATAGTTCACGTTGTAGGAAATCGTTTTTTCTGAAAAGTTTTGGTATATATATGTCCTATATAAAGTTATATTATATTTTATCTATATTTATTTTCCTCCTTTATCTTATTTCAAAAAAAACGCAGCGAGCCGCTAGCTAGCGCTAGCCCAAGCCAGCGACCCCAGCGAGGCCATGGCCCAGCCAGCTGCCAGCTAGCGCTAACGCTAGCCAGAGAGGCCAGCGCCCCGAGCGCCCCAACCCCGACTCCCATCGCTCGTCCGATGTCTCCCTCCCCACGCCCGATCTCTCTCTCACACACCTGGCGCTTGGCTCCACGTCTTCTTTCTTCTTTCCCACGAACAGAAACAGAGAAACATATGCGTACACGCATCGGCGCCGCCCCGCGCCCGATCTTCGTGGAAAACCTATCCCAAGCCAACCCCAGGCCCAAGAAATATGTCCTATAAATAGCCACGACCTTCCTTGACCGATTCCCTTCGAAACCCCTCGCCAAAACCCACCATATTGTCCGTCATCATCGTTCGAATCTGGACGCAGACGCTGCAGTTCATCGCAAGTTTCCAACGCCGGTGAGAGATCCCGATCATCCTCTTTTTGGGTTTCGACATCTCACGAGCCCTAGACTCTCTTTGACATGGTCTTGCATCCCCTCTCCATCTACAGAGGCCATACCAAACTCGTTGTCTTCGCCGGAGCACCCGGAGCACCGAGTTTCGTCACCTCACCCCGCAGCCGTCCGACGTTCCCAAGTTACTTCGTCGCCACCCCGGCACCGCGACTCACCACCGCATCTACTCGACACCTCCGCCACTGCCCCCGACCACCGGAACCGCCGGAGCCGAGTCGCCCCATCGCCTCAACGTACGTTGATTCTTCTCTGTACCTACGAGCTCTGTTCGTTCAGTTAAGAAAAAAAATGTGTTTTGGTTTTTTTAGATAGGTTTTTGTTTAGATCGGTTGGATCGGTTTTAGTAGATCGGTTCTATTAGTCGGTTTACGTCGGTTTAGACCGGACCGGTTCGCCGGCTTATTTTATTAAACACATACATGTACGTGTTAGTGATCTTATGGTCGAGCGCAATATAGCTTCAGATTGCACACTCCTGTACAGCCCGCTAAGTAGGTAGCTAGCGCACCAATCTGTTTCTTTTTCGTTTTTGTTTAAGATTTAGATTCAGTTTTGTTTTTTTATATCTTTAGATCTACGACTCCGATTTTGATGATTCTTTTTTCTACGGATTCAGAAAAATCCCGTCTATTCAGAGAAACCAACGAAAAATACTTTTGAAAACTTCAAATATTTGATTTTAAACAGATTTGTTACAAACACTAGATTGCTAATAACTTTTATTTAAAAATAGCTTTTTGATTAATTCTTTTTGCTAGTGATCACTTGATCTTTTTTCTAAAGAGTAGACTTCTGAAAATTTGTTTTTAATTTATTTTAAATTAAGTTTTTAGCAAAACAGTATTGTTTTAGTTATAGTTTTTTTAGTCTTTTCTTTATTGTTTTTATTAGTATAGATTATTTCTTTTTGACACTCTCGAAAAATTTAGTTTTATCTCTGTTAGTCAACAATAGAAAATTTTGTTTTATTTTAAAAATAATTATTTTCCTTAGTTTTGTATGAAACCTTCTATAGGTCATAGTTAGAGTTTTATAAAAGCTTTTTATTTGTTTCTTTTTGCAAATAAAGTTTTATGGAAAAATACCTTCTGTTAACTTAGTTGTTTTACTTTGTATTTTCTGTTAGTTTATTAGTTTAGTATTTTCTTGGTTAAGTTTTACTTAGGACAAAACTATTTTGTGTTATGTCTTAGAGTTTTCTTTAGTAGTTTTGTGGTGTAGTTTTCCTTTGTTTTTATTTGGTGTCCCTTGATTTGCATTTTTATTTGTTGGTTTTATTATGAGTGTTAGAATTGTTTGCTAGGATGTTTGCTTATATGAATGCTATGTTTGACTATATAGATTTTCAACGGAGTGACGAATAGTTCTACCAAGTCATTATTCGAGAGTGTTGTTATCTTCATCAACTTACCAGGCAAGTTCACTTTGACCATGTTTTTCAGACCTATGTGTTTTATTGCATCTAGTGTCGTCTTCGCAACAGTCCCTCCAGTAGTGATATTGAATCCTTGTAGTTGATTAGTATGCATGAGGTAGGAAACCATCACCCAGTTACCAAGCCCGGGACGTTATTTATTTTAATGCTATGCTATAGTAGACGGGGTTGGTATGAGTGCTCGGGAGTGGTGTGAGAATGGAGGATCTACGTCAATGACGACAACTCCATGATGGAATCTGCAAGGACTGCATCTTCAAGGCCTCAAGACTTCAAGACTCGAGACAAGAATCCAATACACACTACTGGGTGAGGGATGGTTGACGGGCACCCTGGAGAAACCAGTGGTTGGCCGGGATGCATGGAGAAGCGCCATGACATCTTGCGGAAAGCTTCACCCAGACTCAAAGAGACGGAAGAATACTTCATGCCCGAAGCTTACATGCAACCGCAAGTCACTATGTGCTCGCTTGGTTGACCTTAGTTGTGACTCGACTAGGACGGTGCTAGCAGATGTAGAATTATGGTAGGATTGGATGAGCACCGGACGGTGGTCGGGGAACTCTTCTAAGACCATGTTTGGTCATCTTGTTCTCAAACACCTCAAGTGCGAGAACGTAAAGAGAGGATCGAATCTTGCGGGTAAAGTGTACAAACCTCTGTAGAGGGTTAAAACCTAATCGATTAGCCGTGTCCCCGGTTACGGACAATTTGAGCATCTGGACCTGGATCTATCTCGGAACTCTCAACACCGGATTGATGACTTAATTGTGGGCAACTTATGATGATTTTGGGCTATGAGACATCGGTTGGCGGAACCATGTCATGATAGAAAACTCCATAGTACAGACTCCTAATATTCCTTTGTTGTAGGGAAAATAAAACCAGCTTTTACGCAAACAAAACTCAGACATAGAGCCACAAAGCCATATTGCATATAGTATAGTTTTATCATCTGTTTTCTCATGTTGTGATCTTGCCGGTACATTCAATGTACTGACCTACACGGCTGCAACGTATCATGTTGCAGATACTTTCTTCCGACGAGTAAGAGTACGGTACAGGGTTACGGTCTACACTCAACCTACCGATGGCGTTGATGGGACTCCACACCCGATTATTTGTTTCCGCTGAGACTTATGAGGTATATATCAGTTTTACGTTATTGATACATGTGATTGCACTTTGATATATACATTGATGTACTGTGTGTGTGCCAGCATACTGATCCAGGGATGGCACGGATACACAGAGGCTTGACCATCTGAGGTCGGGTCGCTACATCCACCGACAGCGAGAGAGGTTAATTAATTTTACTTAGGTTAATTAATTTCACAACCACATATCTAATTAAGTTTGAGCAAATGCTACGCATCATGAACCCTCGCTCAATGTGGGGATTTTACGGTTCCAAAGGATGGTGCCACATCAAATTTGCGCATTGGGTATTCAAACACCACACACACCACTTCCATATACACAATTGGGCCACATGCACAGAGGTGGATTTTGTCTTCATACAGTACTCCCTCGCGAGGTTATCGGCGACAAGCCAGCCCATTTTGCGGGGCCGTGTGGACGTCCATCACTATGACCGACAACGAACAGAGAGGTTATACGACCAAGTTGGATTCTGCTTGGTCCGTGTTACAGTACATCTTGGTGAGATGCCCTCCCCGGCGTGTGTGTGGGGGAGGGGCTACTTCGCAGTACCTGCAACTTCCATGGGGCCGGGGAAGTCCAGTTAATTCTGAGGCACACATGCCACATCAAAGTTTTGAATGGTAGTTAAATATCACACCACACCCTTTTCATACATATAGTAGGAGCCACCCGCAGGTGGTTCGTATGTGTTCTCACCCATCTCACGCCACAAGAACACATTTGTGGGTCGGCACACGGTCCACCTTTGTCCTGAAGCTAAAGGGGAAGTTTGACCATGATGGACTCCTATAGGTTTTGTTTTACGGTAGGGTGAGATTTCAAACCTAGCTATTTGGGGGCATGCATTCGTAGCTAGGATTGCCTTACCACCGGCACGAAGTGGAGTTCGTAGGGGGTGGCTGACTAGCAATATTGTGTGGTTTGTGCGACAGGTGCCACATCAAAGTAGTGAATTGGGTATCTGAACATCAAACCACCCTCTTCATACATATATTTGGTCCACTTGCAAATGTGTCCGTGTTCTGACCCTTTCCTGCCTTATTCTTTTTGCAAAATTTATAAACTATAGACGAGTTGGATGCAGCAACCATCTGCGATTGGGGACGCAATAGACACGGTTCGCTTAGACTACCCATGTGCCACGCCCATGCCCCTCTCACTCACATCAGCACAGTAGATTGGGCTCCACAATGCTTGCCTCCCGCTCTTGAAAATATCTACTACCTCGCAATCTCAAAACTATCTAACGTCTAGAAGGTTTTTATGTTTGATAGCACATGATTAGTATGTGTGGACCGTGTGTGATGTCTATTACTCCCGCTCTGCTTCAATCCCTTGGTTCAAATTTTTAGTAGCCCCGGCATTTTACTCCCGCCTCTACTTCCCTGGAAATCTCAAAAATATCTGCTCGCCCTTGATTCAAATTTTCACTAGCCCCGGCTTCTTACTCCTGCCTCTGCATCCCTCGCAATCTCAAAAATATATGCTCGCCCTTGATCCAAATTTTCAGTAGCCCTGGCATTTTACTCCCGCCTCTACATCCCTCACAATCCCAAAAATATCTGCTCGCCCTTGATCCAAATTTTCAATAGCCCCGGCATTTTACTCCCGCCTCTGCATCCCTCACAGTCTTAAAAATATCTGCTCGCCTTTGATCCAAATTTTCAGTAGCCCGGCACTTTGCTCCCGCCTTGTAAAATTTTCAGTTGTCGTTATATTTCCTCAAACACCAGCTTGCCCCCCCCACACACACCACACACAACCCAAAATCACAACTCACACAAACTCACACCACCCCTCCCTCGCTCGAAACCATTGGTAGGTCGCCGCCATCGCCGCCTCCATCCTCAACCTATGCTTGTGTGCCGCGGAGCACGAGGAGCCAATGGCAAAAAAGAAGTTTATTGCGGCCTCTTCACTCGACATCTCCAATGTGGCCGCCGACGTGTCCCCGTCATCCTCCGCGGGCTCTTTATTAAGTCTTCATCATCGGTCACCCAATCCTCCTGCCGCTACGACTACACCAGTTCGAGGACTTCCCGGTCCTCCCTAGGGCCCGGCCGTTGACCAGGTCCTACCTCGGGGTCCGGCAGTGGTGGTGGGTGACATGGGTCGCCGAGATTATGGATCGGGAGACCCACACTGATCGGTGGCTTAGTAGTTTCCACACGGCCGAGCTCGCGACCATGGAGTACGACCGCTGGCAGGTCCGCTACCATGGCACGACGGCTAGGCTCAATTTCCCCTTCGGCACAAGTCCGGTCGACCTCATCCCGCCGGAGCCAGGGGTGGTGAGCTCGGCTATGGCGCGGGAGGACCACCAGGCGAGGGAGCGCCTCGAGGCTGATGACGCCGACCAGGCCTACATGCAAGAGCTCCGCCGGCAGCACCTGGAGCTCGTGGAGGTGGAGCGGATGATCTTTGCCGGCGCGGAGGGTGATGAGGTTATCATGCTCTCCACCGGTGACGAGGTCGAAGTAGGCAAGGACGGTGCCGCGGAGGGCACCAAGGATGAGAATATGGGCATCAATGAGTGGAGGAGTGTCTTCCCCAACGACCCGACGACGGCACCGCCCAGACCAGGCTCGCGGCACACCGTACCTGACGAGGAAGGATTGGCTCGACCTCCACTTCGACCGAACGTAGTTTATTTAGTTTAAATTTATGTTTTATGTTCAGGTATGCAAAACTATCTATGTTTATGTTTGAATGCGTGCTACTTTTGGTTGAACATGATTTGAACTTGATCAAATTGAAGTTTACAACGTTAAGTTTATGGGATCGACTAGAAACGGCCGAAAATTGCTGGAGTATATATATATATATATATATATATATATATATATATATATATATATATATATATATATATATATATATATATATATATATATATATATATATATATATATATATATATATATATATATATATATATATATATATATATATATATATATATATATATATATATATATATATATATATACTAATAAGGGATTTACTCCGTAACTTTTAGGGATCGTTAGAGATGGCCTTATGCCTTGTTTATTTCAGTTATTCACAATCTGATGTTGTACATGTGCAACTATTTGCTGTGTAGTTCAATTTCATCAATAATAGTTTCAACAATGCCACTATGTATTACGATATTTGGTTGCTGTTAAAGATGTTGCAGTTAACACGCCTTTCCGTTTTTAACCATAACTAGTGTACTTTAGACCTGCACAATACTAGTTTGAATGACTATATTTGCTTGTTTTTAAATTTTATGCCTGTTGCGTTAACACACCTTTCCACTTCTTGTTTTGCTTAACTAGCGTGCTTAAAAACTGCACATTGAAATTGTCATTTGGAGATTATATTGTCTACCATGGATATATTTGGTTGATGTTCAGCCTGTTGTGCTTAACCTGCCTTTAGATGTACTCACACAGGACAATATTGGGAACAATTACTGTTTTCCATCATGGTTAGTTTCATCGCATTGCTTACATATACTCACTATTCAGGATATCGGTGGGTGGTACCATATAGCCCGGGGGCTGATAAGGGCTTAATCATTGAATTGGACATTTCACTTAATATACTTTTAATCAATTTATCAGTAGGTTAACTAGGGCCATATTTAATATATCTGAGGCTACATAGCAACATGCATTATGCCGAATGACTTAATATGCAATCTCTGGCTACAAAGCAACAAGGATGAGTGTTACCTTAATGTTGTTATGATGTTTAGATATACATGTAAGAGTAGCAAGAACAACAACAACACAACAACAGTTAACTGCAGTTAATCAGATGATATTTCTAACAATGTAATAAACTCCATCCGCCGTGTAATATAAGATGTTAATTCATCCAATATGTGAGTATATTGGATGTAATAAGATCTTATATAATGGGACAGAGGGAGTGTTCTACTACAGCATTGTGCAATTGTTGTTTAGCTTCTAATATTAACTTTGTGCTTTTAGGTACATATGTCATTGGCAAAGATCCACGCCTCGACCCTTTGTTTACACTTCAAGAGCTATTCATGAACCAGCTTCAAGAGAGGAAACTGATAAAGATTGTTATTAAAATGGGTCAAAAGATGTGAATCGAACTATTTGTTTACACTTTATGCAAGACAACAGTGAACTGCAGCATGGAAAGTAAGAACTCTGTAGCCTTATTTTTACTGCCCATAATGAGTTGTTTTAGATGACAATGTCTGAACCTTTTTCCTTTGCAATGGATCTCGAAGCAGTTTACTCAAGATTACCTCTCAAATTACATGATTGGCGGCCGACCATCACAAGGGGTTGGGCTAGATTCGTGTGTGCCTTCTGCATTGAGGAGAGCACAATAGGGTCATTCTGCTTCACCTTGTTCAGCAAACAGAATGTCTCTCGCCTCTTTCTTTACCATATTTAATAGTACAAGAATATAAGTTTGTTTCATTATTCTTTATTTGGTGCTTACGTAATTCTTTTCTTTGATGTAATTCTTGAATATATGTACCTGTGAATCGAATAATGCATTGGTTGTTGAACCTAATTGATATGAATGAAGTTATAGCCTACTTTCAAATTGAAATTCCGAACAATTTTAAATAGCAGCAATTAAATTAGGGTGAAAATACACTCTGCAGGTTATTACGGCACACAGTCTACAAAGCACAGGGTGTGTGATATACATCATAATCCAACATGGTTCACGGAGAGGAAACATGTGTAACCATGCACACTGTTGTCGTTTGCAAAACATGTGTGATGTCAGACAATATCACAAACGGTGCGGGAAAACTAAATGTGTGTGATTGCCACACTATCATACACGGTTTACAATCATGAACTGTTTGTGATGTGGCGCGCATCATAAACGTAGAGTCAGTTTGGTACGTGCCTGGAAAAATCCCATGCCTGGAATGTGCCTGGGCTCCGCCTAGTATTAGGTAAAACCATAGAAGTCCGACTGAGATAGTAATGCCAGCACACACGAGTAGCAAGGATGGAGCGTTTAGGATATTAGATATATCCCAATAGTTGTGTGAAGAATTGTGTTTGGGATATGTGCGGGCATCGCATACGCTTTGTTCTGGAAAACGTATGCATTCCTACTCCCTATCCTCGACGGTTTTTGGGTCGTGTGGGAAGGGCCCCTCTATCGCCCACACTCACTAGGCGACGGTTTAAAATGTCGTCATGAAAGGGGTTAAAACCGTTTGTATAGCACCTCGTTGTACCAGTGTTGCTACAATTAGTGATTTTGTTGATTTGTCGTTTATGTGGAAACTACTGAGGCGCTTGCTATCAAGCATGGATTGGAGCTTGCAAATGAAATAGGCTTTAGCTGTATCATTATTCAGTCTTATTGTTCGGTGGTCATGGATACTCTTCAAGTTGGGGATTCTCTTATACAAGTCCAAACAACTATGTTCTCTCAAGTTGAATACAGTTTCATAATAGGGATGCTAGGGAGGTTGTGTTGTAACCACGTGCTTGGAAGGTTCGTCTGAATTTTATTGTTCATAGTCTGATAAATCTCTACTCCTAATGGAGGACTTGGTAGTCTCGCCTCACATCCCATCACTCATATGTTTCACCCACAATTGTATTCGACGCCCACCTCCATCTTGGGATTGCCCATTAACTCATTCATTCATCCACTCCCTGGACCCTGTTCCTACCTTTGCTTCATCCCCCATCTCCTTTTTCTCGCCATCACCATCGCTGCCATGGTGCTGCTAACCCTAGCCTCGTCTGTCTTCGGTGAGGACTTCAACATTGTGCCTCCCTGCCTGAGGGAGTCCTGGACTAAGGGGTCCTCGGGCGTCCGGCCTGTTAGCCATGGGCCGGACTGATGGGCTGTGAAGATACAAATACCGAAGACTCTACCCATGTCCGGATGGGACTCTCCTTGGCGTGGAAGGCAAGCTTGGCGTTTAACTATGAAGATTCCTTTCTCTGTAACCGACCTTATGTAACCCTAGATCTCTTTAGTGTCTATATAAACCGGAGGGCTTAGTCTGGAGGAGGAGAGACTCATTATCATAGTCATACAGGCTACACTTCTAGGGTTTAGCCATTACGATCTCGTTGTAGATCAACTCTTGTAATACTCATATTCATCAAGATCAATCAAGCAGGAAGTAGGGTATTACCTCCATAGAGAGGGCCCAAACCTGGGTAAACATCATGTCCCCTGTCTCCTGTTACCATCGACCTTAGACGCACAGTTCGGGAGCCCGTACCCGAGATCCGCCGGTTAAGACACCAACATTGTTGCTTTCATTGAGAGTTCCACTGTGCCGTCCCCAAAAGGATTGATGGCTCCTTCAATCATCCACAACAACGCAGTCCAGGAGGAAACTTTCCTTCCCGGACAGATCTTCGTATTCAGCGGCTTCGCACTGCGGGCCTACTCGCTTGGCCATCTGGAACAGATCGATAGCTACGCCCCTGGCCATCAGGTCAGATTTCGAAGCTTGAACTACGTCGCGGACATCCATGGAGACTTGATCTTCGACGGATTTGCGACCGCATCGACCGCTCCCTATCGCCCCGATCAACATGACTTAAATCTGTCATCGGACCGCATCCAGGAGATAGCCTCTGTAACTGCTCTGGCCTTAGATCCGGAGCAGACCGCGCCATCCGAGGACGGGAAGCTCAACCCCGCCACGAAGGTTACAGATTCCGCAACGTTGGATACGCACACAGACTTAACCTCATGTGATGTCTATGTCACCGGAACTTCGGACTCGTTTCCGGCTATAAGCTCCGAACCATCTACGTCCGCAGACGCCGAGCTTGGTCAGTTATCGATCTTCGAATTCAGCGCCGCAGACATCATCCGGCACTCGCCTTTAGGCGATGTGTTAAACCCATTAAGAAATCTATCCTTAGCGGAGGGCTGACAGCCGAACTATGTCTGGTTCGAAATGGAGGCTGAGGACGGGGAATTTCGCTTCCCACCCGCCACCCACTATATAGCCACTGCCGAGGACTTGACCGACATGCTCGATTACGGCTCCGAAGACATCGACGGAATGGACGACGATGTTGATGAGGAGCAGAGCCAAAACCCGCCATTTACTGGATGCTGGACGGCCACTTCTTCATACGATGTGTACATGGTGGATACACCCAAAGCAACTAACGACGATGACAAAGAAAATCCAGTTCAGAATAAACCTCCTGAGACACAGCCCAAATGCCGGTGCCCTCGGCGCCGCTCTAAGTCACATCGTTCAAAAGACAGCAATACTGGCACCGGAGAAAATAATACTCCGGACGATGCAGAAAACAATGAAGACCCTGTTGAGGTAACATCCGAACAGGAGGAACAAGAAAACGGGCAAGTTAGCCCCGATGAACAGCCCATGCTCAACGACTCGGAGGACGGTAGTTATCGTCCGCTCTCCGAGGATGAGGAAAGCCTCGGCAACGAGGATTTCATCATGCCTGAGGAACCTATCGAGCAGGAGCGCTTCAAGCGCCAGCTAATAGCCACTGCAAGGATCCTGAAAAAGAAGCAGCAACAGCTTCAAGCTGACCAAGATCTACTCATCGACAAATGGACTGATGTCCTAGCGGCCGAGGAATACGGCCTCAGGCGCCCGGCCAAGAGTTACTCAAAGCGCAGATTGCTACCTCAGTTTGATGAGGAGGCGCCGGAACCCATACCTCCCTCACGTAATGCGGTCGACCAAACACCACGCAGTCGGGACAGTGCGGCGGACCGACCACCACGCGGTCGGGATAAAGCGGTAACTCAGGCCGAACAGTAGCCCGCCCCACCGCAACGTAAAACAGAGACAAAATAGCTCGGGGTTATACATACGACCTCCGGCAGGACCTGAATAGTTGAACATGATATACCAGATCGATCTACAGATCACGAGGACGTGCCTCGACACATGACGATGACTATCTATTCAGACGTAACAAGCCCAGTCACGCCCAGGCCGAAAACCGCAGACGCACTCCATCGGAGCTATGCCACGATGCGGCCCGATATAGAGGCGCCGCACACCCTCTTTGCTTCACTGACGAAGTAATGGATCATGAATTCCCAGAAGTGTTTAAACCCGTAAATATAGAATCATACGATGGGACAACTGACCCCGCGGTATGGATCGAGGACTTCATTCTCCACATCCATATGGCCCACGGAGATGACCTTCACGCCATCAAATACCTCCCACTAAAACTCAAAGGGCTAGCTCTGCACTGGCTAAACAGCCTGGCTGAAAATTCTATTGGTAGCTGGGAGGACCTGGAAGAAGCCTTTCTTGACAACTTCCAAGGTACATATGTCCGGCCACCAGATGCCGATGATTTGAGTCACATAGTCCAACAGCCTGGAGAATCTGCCAGGAAGTTCTGGACTAGGTTCTTAACTAAAAAGAACCAGATCGTCGACTGTCCGGATGCTGAAGCCCTAGCGGCCTTTAAACACAGCATCCGCGACAAATGGCTCGCCCGCCACCTTGGCCAAGAAAAGACAAAATCCATGGCAGCCCTCACGGCACTCATGACCCGCTTCTGCGCGGGTGATGATAGCTGGCTGGCCCGCAGCAAAAACACTTCCAGCGAGGTAGGCACCTCAGAGGTCAAAAACAACAACAACAAGCTCCTACGCAATAGACACAATCGCCGAAGCAATCGTGATAATACCGATGACACTACAGTCAACGCTGATTCAGTGGCTCCAAGTCCGGTCAGCGGAAGAAGCCGTATAAAAGAAACAATCAGGGACCATCCAGCTTGGACCGCATACTCAATCGTCCGTGCCAGATACATGGCACCCCAGACAAACCAGCCAATCATACGAATAGAGATTGTTGGGTGTTTAAACAAGCCGGCAAGGTAAATACCGAGAACAAGGAAAAGGGATCGCAAAGCCAGGACGATGACGAGGAGCCCCGGCAACCGAACACAGGGGGACAGAAGAAGTTTCCCCCTCAAGTCAAAACAGTGAACATGATATATGCTACACACATCCCCAAAAGAGAGCGCAAGCGCGCACTTAGGGACGTCTACGCGATAGAGCCATTCGCCCCAAATTTCAATCCATGGTCGTCATGCCCGATCATCTTCGATCGTCGGGATCATCCGACAAGTATCCGTCATGGCGGTTCAACCGCGCTAGTCCTCGACCCAATCATTGATGGATTTCACCTGGTGCGCCTCAATCTGCTCTATCAGGATACAGTGCGCAAAATGGGCATTAATCCATCACAGATCAAGCCCACAAAGACTACCTTCAAAGGAGTCATACCAGGTGTAGAGGCCGCTGTACGGGCTCAATCACACTTGGGGTTGTGTTCGGATCTCCGGACAACTTCCGAAGCGAGGAGTTAATCTTCAAGATCGTCCCCTTTTGCAACGCCTATCACGCACTGCTCGGACGGACCGCATTTGCTCGATTCAATGCGGTGCCACACTATGCATATCTCAAGCTCAAGATGCTCGGTCCAAGCGTCGTCATAATAGTCAACAGAAATACAGAACGCTCCCTTCATACAGAACAGCGCATCGTTGCCTTAGCAGCAGAAGTACAGAGCGGCCTTCTCAAGCAGAACCTTAATTCGGCTGCCGAGCCTCCGGACACCATTAAGAGGGTTCGAACTATTCTGCAGCAGGACAGCTCGATTTGTCAGGAGCTCGACTAGCAATTTGGCCTCCGTCTCAGTCCTGATCAAGGGGTGGCATTCGTACCGCGTGCACATAACTACGCACTCAAAATTCCATGTGCATCGACGGAGGCATAGCTAGCTTGTGATCCATAGTACGGCTCAACCGGCACCGGATAGACACATACTTTCACTTTTCCTCTTTTCCCCTTTCAGGTTTCAACCCCGCAGGCCCCATCTGATGGCCTGATCACCGGTCCTCTTGAAGGACAAACACACCAAGACGGCAAGAAACACAGACGTGGGGGGGGGGGGACTTTCTAGGTGGTTTCGTTAACGATCACTCTACCTGTTTTTCAGGACCCACATGCAGCTCTCCCTTGGTTTTGTCATGTTAAATAGCCTGTTGCTTATCGCACTACTTGTATCAATGCGCCTTGACGTATTAATCAAATTACAATGGAAATATTTCGCAGCCCGAGCTTTAGGGCCCCAGCTTATTACCTTTGCACCTTTTCTGTTTTCCTTTATTTTTTTATTTCTTTTCCTCTTGTGGGTAACCTTATCAGATAGCACCTGTACACTTTGGTACGTTTCATATTTGCCAGGGGCTTCATAGCACCCCGCACTACGGCAACAATAGTCCGAACACTTTTTATAGTATAGTTCGACACCCCGAATTTAGCACTATATGCATTGGCTCTGAATCATGTCTTTGGTCAATAGATGGGTTGCCCGGCTCCTGTGCTTGCTACCTTATGTTCTGCTATATCGGCTAAGGTATTAAAGGGATAACTACTGCAATTGTGCCTTGGTTTATCCAAAGGAGCACCTCAGTAGAGAAAGTCGAAAACTGACTGTCATGATGCGGCGAGAGCCGGTCAGCTCTTCGGAGGTTGCAAATCGTTGGAGATTTTTTCCGCATTACGCGAATGATCGGTATTTCCCGATCAGGCGCTTATAGCACTCTAGTTTGGATACTAGGGGCTGCGCCAACATTTTTATTGTCAGAATCCTATGGCTAAGTGAGGGTGTTAAAGCCGCATAGTCTGATTGCCTGGTTCGTTGCGCTAAACAACTCCTTCAAGGACCATATAATCGGATCAAGAGTGTTTAGATTCCATCCCGAACACCTCCGTACTACCTAAGTGGGGGTAGAAGCCGACAACTGGCTAACTCTCAGATTTCATACAACACAGCCGCATAGGAGGTAAAATTTTCAAAACATAACAAACATTATATTACATACCCACTTTGTTTTATCATACAAGGCAGAAGCAACTTGAATGCATTCATTCAAGGATAATGTCTTGCGAACACTGCGTCGCTACAATACGAGACCCCTCCAGGACGTCTCCAAAATACCGCTCGGGTGTGCGGTGCTCCTTGCCCTCGGGCGGCCCCTCGGTCACAATCTTGATGGCGTCCATCTTCGCCCACCAGACCTTGACGCGGGCGAAGGCCATACGCGCGCCCTCGATGCAGACAGAATTAATAAATCCTTCATGGCCAATTTGGCCACCCTGTGCAGCTCGACCAGCTGTTTTAGCTGATCGCTGAAGGGCATCGGATGTTCTGGCGCAAGATATTGCGACCAGAACACCTTCTCCGTGGAGCTCCCTTCTTCGGCTCGGAAGAACTCCGCAGCGTCGGACACACTGCGTGGCGGATCAGCAAAAGCCCCTGGAGAATTCCAAATCTGGGTTAGTAAAAGATACTTCATCTTCACATATTTGCTTTGCATGCTAAAAGCCTTACCTGCCGCGATCTTCCTGGCCTCCTAGATCTCCTTGAGGGCGCTCTGGGCCTCATTCCGGGCCGTTTTTGCTCTTTGACGAGCCTTGGCGAGTTCGGTCTCTTGAGCTGACGCATCACGCTCCACGGTCTCGCACTTCTTCACCGCATCCTGGAGCTCTTGCTGGACCTCGTTGACCCGGGTCTTGAGATTTTTACGGGCGGCCTGCTCCTTGACAACATTCCCCTCGGCTTCGGCCAGGGCCTTTTTTAGGGCCTCGACCTCGGTCATCGCTCCTACACATATCATGACACTCCGGTCAATATATATCATTTACTCTCTCCGAATATATAGCGGGTTATTACATACCTTGCTTCTCCTGGAGCTGCCTCCTCACCTGGCCGAGCTCCTCCTCGGCTCGCTTCCAGCCTCCGCCTCGTCCCGAGACTTCGGCAAGATATGAGGTCAAGAGCAAGAACGATGCTCGCATATTCATTTCAGACATATTTAGTTAGTTTCCTGCAATAATGGATTGATCCTCTATCCGGCCTTTCTTTCGAACACCGGACAAGGTCTCAGGGGCTACCGCCTATATTGGGATCTTCTTTGCGCCGCTACCTCAAAACCTGTCGCAGTTGTTGCGAGCTTCGTTAGTTCGCTCTTGGCGGACTGAATCCTTTCCGTGCCCATCAGAACATGGTGCTCATCCACAATGGAAGCGCCTCGCAGCGCTTCCAGCAGATTATCCGGTGCCCCTGGTTGGCGGAATGGGCATACCCCCCTCTTTCAAAGAAGGTTGCACACCGGATTCCGGAGCCGTATTGGTCTCCGGAATCATATTCGGCTGAGGGCCGAACTGAATACGGCCCTCATCACCTGTATCCATGGGGATTTGCTCCCCCTGGTGTTCGGCGACGGATGTTTCACCTTCCGGCGCCTCTTGAACCTCCCTGTCGGTGTCAAAACTGGCGGATCTCGGGTAGGGGGTCCCGAACTGTGCGTCTAGGCGGATGGTAACAGGAGACAAGGGACACGATGTTTTTACCCGGGTTCGGGCCCTCTCGATGGAGGTAAAACCCTACTCCTGCTTGATTAATATTGATGATATGGGTAGTACAAGCGTAGATCTACCACGAGATCGGAGAGGCTAAACCCTAGAAGCTAGCCTATGGTATGATTGTTGTTCGTCCTACGGACTAAAACCCTCCAGTTTATATAGACATCGGAGAGGGCTAGGGTTACACAGAGTCGGTTACAATGGGAGTAGATCTACATATCCGTATCGCCAAGCTTGCCTTCCACGCCAAGGAAAATCCCATCCTGACACGGGATGAAGTCTTCAATCGTGTATCTTCATAGTCCAGGAGTTCGTCCAAAGGTTATAGTCCGCTATCCGGACACCCCTAATCCAGGTCTCCTCAAGAGCTCTCGAACCAGGCTTCAATGACGCATTTAGTCTGGCGCGCAGATTGTCTTCGCATTGCAAGGCGGGTTCCTCCTCCAATACTTCATAGAAGATTTTAAACACAAGGATAGTGTCCGGCTCGCAAAATAAGTTCCACATACCACCGTAGAGAGAATAATATTTACACAAATCCAACTCACGACGATTCCGCAGCGTGATATCACACCACGCCAAGCCTTTATTCAATCGCTTTTACCGTCCCACCTCAGCGCACTTAGCGAGGCGGTTTCCTTGGCACGCCTTGTCAAAGCAGAGATCGTGTCCCTTATTCCGGGATTCTCATCAATACGGGTGGGTAACCCAACCGTGCCATTAATTACATGCTTGGAAGATAAGCGAGTTTTACCAGCTGGTGGGGGCACATAGTTTCATCCGCCCATATAAGGGATAAGGATCCACCTTTTTCGCTTCACGCCTTCTTCCTCCTTTGCTTATCCATTTTCAAGACTCGAGCCCAGCGCCTAAGTCCGCACACCCCACCTCAACCTTCTCCAACCATGTTCGAGCGGAGGCAGGTGGATGGTCTCCTCCGTCACGGGGACACATCAAAGTTGAGGAGGCGGATACTTGTCTAACGACATCACGCACCGGCTCCCAGAAGAGGGGCAGCTCATCCCCACCCCTAGGCCCCATGAGAGGGTGGTGTTCCTCACCCATTTCCTCCGCGTACAAGGCTTCCCACTCCACCCATTTGTCCGGGGGCTCATGTTCTACTACGGCCTGGATTTCCACGATCTGGCCCCGAACTTCATCCTCAACATCTCGGCGTTCATCGTCTTGTGCGAGGCCTTCCTCCGCATCCAGCCCCACTTCAGCTTATGGCTGAAGACCTTCAATGTCAAGCCGAAGGTAGTGGGCGGCCGCCAAGCGGAGTGTGGAGGTGCCATGGTGGGCAAGATGCCCAACGTCCTATGGCTCGATGGCTCCTTCGTGGAGACCATAAAGGGGTGGCAATCGAGATGGTTCTACATCACCGAGCCGTGCGGCCCTGCATGGGTCGCTGCCCCTGAGTTCCGATCTGGAATCCCCACGCGGCTCACCTCCTGGAAAAAGAAGGGCCTGCCGTGGGTCGAAAAAGGAGAGCTGACCGGACTCCAAACATACATCCAAAGCCTGGCGAGCAAGAAGCTCAAACTCGTTAACGTAGTCTAGGTCATGCTCATCCGCCGGATCCTCCCGTGCCAACAACGGGCTTTCAGCTTGTGGGAGTTTAATCCGGCACAGCACCGAACCCTGAGCTGGCTCTTCGACACTACGTATGAAGATGCCTGGAAGGTGCTGTTCAAGGGCGCCGAGGCTCCCGCATCCGCTATCGAGGATCGCGGATTCAACGCGCAGCGTCAAGCCAACGCGGTAAGCTGTCTTTACCTCTTACAGGATATTTGTCTTTCATAGTTTGACTTCATGCGGGATCTAAACTCCCTTACCTTTGACAGGATTGGCAGGAGACATCCGGGTAGATCAGCTGTCCGGCTCCCTTGCTTGAAGACCCAGCGGACGCCCGCTTGACGGGGCTGCTGGTTCCGGACCCCTATGTGGCGCTGGAGAAGAAGGCCAAGAAGAAAGCCACGGGAACTCGAAAGAATTCCCGGCGCCTGGTGGTGTCAGACTCATCGTCCGATGACTCAGGCGGACTCCTCCCACAAAACGAGGAGGAGGAAGAGAGGTCTCTCTCAAATGGGAGAGAGAAGAAAAGGAAGGTCGCCCCAATGGGGGAGGCCGGAGGGTCCAAGAAAGGAATGACCCTCCTTCCGGACTACTCCACCAACGCCGACGACGACGGAGAGGAGTGGCCGCATAGGGCCAAGCCCTTGGCGAAATCGTAAGTGTTTGGATACCAGAATGACTCATGGCGTTCCTTTATTGCACAGTATCTTCTAACGCCGAATATAATCATGCAGTCCGCCCAAGGCCTGGTTCGACGCTTCGTCGAGCGGCTCCCTGGATTCTTCGGATGTGAATTCGCTTCCGACCGCTACCTCCCCTCGCCCTACGGACGATGCCGAGGTGGAGTCCCAAAAGGGTCCATGCCAGGAGGAGGTGGTCCTGGAGGCGCCGCAAGGCGACCTCCCGGACTCCAGGCGCAAAGGGGACAAAAACCCCAAGGGCTCCAAGTCCGGCCTCGGGCCGGACACCGCACCGGAACCTTTAAAGGTTCCGGAGTCCGGTAGGCGGCCCCCTAGTAAGAAGGGCAAGCCTATGACACCGGTGACCTCCATCCAACCTGAGGCACCGGATAATTTGCTGGAGTTGCTTAACGGCGCCTCCATCGACGAGGAGCACCACACTATTATGAGGGCGGTGATCCAGAAGGTTCAGTCCGCCAAGAGCGGGCTGACTGAAGCCTGTGCTAGCCTTCTAACAGGCTTTGAGGTATGTATTTAAGATATGTAAAAATATTACCGCATAGACAGTAGCCCCTGATGCTTAGTTTGGTGTTCGGAAAGAAAAGCCGAATTGAGGATCTAAAAGATATACGGAGGAGTCTAACATAAGTATGTCAATATGGGAATGCAGTTGCGCCGCCGACCTCCGTCGACCGATCATGGAGGTCGATGCATTGAAGCAGAGCCTCGAGCGGTCCGAGAATGAGCTAGGCCTTGCCAAGAAGCAGCTCGAGGATAAGGAAGGTAAGTAATACCTTATGTAAGTATATAAAAAAGATATGGTTGCAAGAATGACAGGACCAACGTGAGTATTACAGGGGCCACAACCGAGTTGGCGACCCTGAAGAAAGCGCTGTCCAAGGCCGAAGACAATGCGGCCGTGGAGCACGCCGAGCGAGAAAAGTAGGAGGCGCGGGTGGCGGAGGTGAAGAAGAGCTCCGTGCTCATGAAAAACACGAGTCCTGGAGCTTGACTCAAAGACTCGAGAGTCCGAGCTTGCCTCGGCCCTTGAGAGCGCCAAATCTGCCAAGGCCGAAGCCCAAAAAGCCCTCCAAGAAATTGAGGCGATGAAGAAGATAGCGGCGGGTAAGGCATTCCTTATGCAAAGCAAGCACATGAAAGTGAATTACTTGTTACTTACCCGAGTCCGGAGCTCTCCAGAGCATTCGCAGATCTGCCCCAGCAGGTCCGACGCTGCCAAGATACTACCGGGCCGAGGAGGGAGCCTCGACGGAGAAGGTGTTCTGGTCTCAAGATGTTTGAGGCCGGACACCCGGTGTTTTGAGCGACCAGCTGAAGCAGCTGGTCGAGCTCCATAAGGTGGCCGAACATGCCATGAAGGGTTTTATAGTCCGCTATGTCCCGGGAGGTCATGCCTAGGAGTTACTTTGGGATGGTGAGGCGGTCATGGATGCTTGTCCACGCCTTGAAGTCATCAAGTGCTCAGATGCATCGAAGGCGCCAGAGGGCCTTGCCCGTGTTAAAGTGCACTGGGCAAGATGGATGCTGAGAAGCTGGTGACAGATAGGCCACCGGAGGGCAAGGAGCATCGCAAGCCCGAGATGTATTATGAGGGCGCCCTGAAGGGTGCCGCCTTTATGGCGGATGAATGTTCCAAGGATGTAATTTTTAGTAAACTCGCTTCGTGTTATCCTGCGGCGCTGAAAACTTGTTCATATGCGCTAAGCAATGCTTTTGATTTAAAATATTACCTTCAGGCGGCCGCTTATTAAATCTGAGAGATGGCGAGTCGTCGCTTCGCCCCATGCCACGAGTGCTGGGTGTTCGGGATAAACCTGAGCGCTCTTGTTCCCATTCTTGGGTCCTTCGAGGAGGCGCCAAAGACAACGTAACAAGGCAATCGGACTATAATGCTTTATCACTCTCACTTAGCCATAGAATTCTATAATTTTAAATTTCGGCGAAGCCCCTAGTATTCGGAAGACCGAGTTCAGGGCGCTATCCACGCCTAGGCCGGACAAAGCCGACTCCTTGCTCTAAGCGGCATAAGTCTTTAGGGACTCGAAACCTCTCGAACAGCGACCAGCTCTCGCCCTATCATGACGGTCAGTTTTAGCTTTCTCTACTGAGGTGCTGAACCCAGCTCAACCGGGGCACAATCGCAATAGTTCTCCTAGCGCTACCTTAGCCGATATAACGGAACGTAAGGTACCAAAACATAGGAGCCGAGCAAGCCCAACTATTGACCCAAGACATGATTCGGAGCTGATGCATATAATGCTATAAGTTCGGGGTGCCGCACTTGTTAAAGTGTTCGGACTTCTCACGCCGTATTATGGGGTACTTGAACCCTGGCGTATTTGGCCGTACCAAAGTGTACGGGTGCTAAATGTCATAACTGAACATATGTGTTGAAAAAGAAATAAATATAAAATGCAATAATAAGCTGAAGCTGAGCATTGTTTATTAAAAGGCTGCTGTGAAAGCAGAACGATACAAATAGTGCGATAAGCAAGAGATGGGACTATTTGACATGTCCCCCTCCAGGGGCAAGCTGCGAGACGGTATGTAAGATAGGTATTTAGCTCGTTATAGAGACCACCTGGACATTTGACGTAGCTTTCTGCCTCCCTGGCTGTTGCATCGTGTGTTCGGCGATTGTACTGCCGGACAGGCATTCCGGAGAGTGGACTCCTGGGAGTAAGAAAAAAATAATGACAAAATCGGGAGCCCCTAGTGCGGTTGAGCCGCATTTTGGGCATGTCGTGGTCGTGCCCCTCCCCCTATGCCCATGGTATTTCCAGAGCGTAATTATGTACGCGTAGTACTAGTTTCGCAATTTCGCGAGGGCTGGGGTTGGGGCCGCATTGCTACGCTTGCTTGGAACGTGCCAGGCGGTCTTGTTGTAGGCTACTCCGGGCGCGCTTGACGGTGTCCGGACGTTTAATAGCCGAACTGGAGAATTGCATTGAGAGGCTACTTTGTACTTCCGCTGCGAGGGCCGCCGTATGCTCCTCCATTCGGAGAGAGAGTTCGATGTTTCCATTGACCGTAATGACTCCTCGAGGGCCTGGCATCTTGAGCTTGAGGTATGCGTAGTGCGGCACCGCATTGAACTTTGCAAATGCGGTTCGTCTGAAAGCAAAGCGTGATAGCCATCGTGGAACGGGACTATGTCAAGATTAACTCTCGCTTTGGAAATTATCCGGGATCCAAGACCACCTCAAGTGTAATCGAGCCTGCATAGCTTGGCCTCTACACCTGGTATGACGCTTTAAAGGTCGCTCTTTGTGGGTTTAATCCTTGAGGGATCTATGCCCATTTTTCGTGACCGTATCCTCGATAAAGCAGGTTCAGGCTGCCGCCGCCGCCCATAAGGACTCTAGTGAGGTGAAATCCGTCAATGATTGGGTCTAGAACCAATGCGGCGAATCCGCCATGGCAGATGCTAGTGGGGGTGGTCCCTTCGATCAAAAGTGATGGGGCAGGAGGACCACAGGTTGAACTTTGGGGCGACTGGCTCCAACTCATATACGTCCCTGAGTGCACGCTTCCGCTCCCTTTTGGGTATGTGGGTTGCTTATATCATGTTCACTGTCCGCACTTGTGGGGGAAGCCCTTTTGTCCCCTATTATTCGGCGGCCAGGGCTCCTCCTCGTCATCGCTATGCAGCCCCTTGTCTCTGTTTTCGGCATTTAACTTGCGTGCCTGCTTGAACACCCAACAATCCCTGTTGGTGTGATTGGCTGGTTTTTCGGGGGTGCCGTGTATCTGGCATGAGCGATCGAGTATTCGGTCCAAACTAGATGGGCCCGGAGTATTTCTTTTAAATGGCTTTTTCCGCTGACCGGTTTAGAGCTCAATCCGCATTAACTGCCGATCCTCGCATTGTCGCCAGCACGCGGTGCTTGTGCTTGTTGCGACGCGACCTGCCATTGCTGTCCTTGGTATCCGAATTACCAAGGCTCTTGGTCATGTTATTACTACGAGCTAGCGAGCTGTCTTCTCCCGTGCAAAAGCGGGTCATGAGTGTTGTGAGGGCTGCCATGGATTTCGGCTTTTCCTGTCCTAGGTGCCGGGCAAGCCAATCGTCACGGATGTTATGTTTGAAGGCTGCGAGGGCCTTTGCGTCCGGACAGTCAACTATTTGATTTTTCTTAGTTAGGAACCATGTCCAGAATTGTCTAGCCGATTCCTCTGGCTGCTGAATTATGTGGCTTAGGTCATCGGCGTCTGGTGGTCGCACATAGGTGCCCTGGAAATTGTCGAGGAATGCGGCTTCCAGGTCCTCCCAACAACCAATTGACTCTGCTGGCAAGTTGTTAAGCCAATGCCGAGCTGGTCCTTTAAGCTTGAGTGGGAGGTATTTGATGGCGTGTAGATCATCACCGCGGGCCATGTGGATATGAAGGAGATAATCCTCGATCCATACCGCAGGATCTGTTGTGCCATCGTATGATTCGATGTTTACGGGTTTGAAACCCTCGGGGATTTGTCCATTACTTCATCTGTGAAGCATAGTGGGTGTGCGGCGCCTCTGTACTGGGCTATATCACGACGTAGCTCAAATGAGCTTTGTCTACTGTGTTCTGCCTGGCTGGAATTGCCATATCCGGCATGATGGTATCGTCACGTGTCGTGGGGCGCCCACGCGATCCGTAGATCGATCTTGTTTGCCTTGCCTTGTCCTCCAATATATCTCGCAGGTCCGGGCGATTTCAAAGCCTTGGTATTTTTGAGCGACGCCGGTGCGGCTTGAGTGGAGGGCCGAGAGGCCTCTTCAGAGCGGCCACGAGGTGGCTGGTCGGCCGCGCTGCATCGGTGATATAGGTTTAGGTGCTTCCTCCTCTAATCGGGTAGCAGCCTGCGCTTTGGGTAGCTCTTGGAGGGGCGCTCGAAGTTCAGATTCTCGCCGCAAGGACTTCAGTCCATCTGTCGGCTAGCAAATCTTGGTCAGCTCTAAGCTATTGCTGTTTTTTCTTGAGGCTGCTCGCCGTGGCCATAAGCCTGCATTTGAAATGCTCTTGTTCAACGGGATCCTCGGGCACAACAAATTCGACGTCATCGAGGCTTGCCTCGTCTTCGGAGGGAGGCATGTAATTATCGTCCTCTACCTCTCTGTCTGTCGCTCTCTCATGAGGGCTGGCTTCTCCATCCTCCTGTGTTGAATCCTGCTGGAGGGGGTTGTCTTCGGCACTGTCCGGGGTGTTATTATCTCCGTGCGGAATCGCTGTTTTTGCTTTGGCGGGATCTAGAGCGGCGCCACGACGCCTTGGCGTTAGGCTGCTTCTTGAGGGTCATCGTCTGCTGTTCCATCGCCCTTCCTTCTTTTGGGGTGTCCACCATGTATATGTCATACGACGAGGTGGCCTTCCAGTGCCCTATAGGCGCTGGTTCTTGGTCGTCTCCTGCATCAGCGTCCATACCGTCGATGTCTTCGGAGTCAAAGTCGAGCATGTCGGTTAAATCATCAACAGTGGCTACGAAGTGGGTGGTGGGTGGGCTTTGAATTTCTTCGTCGTCCGCATCCCAACCTTGCTGACGATAGTCCGGCCAGGGCTCTCCTGATAAAGAGAGAGACTAGTGAATTCAGAATGTCGCGGAAGGGCAAGTGCTGAAAGATGTCCGCGGCGGCGAACTCCATGATCGGCGCCCAATCGGATTCGATCGGCAGCGGAGCGGAAGGTTCGGAGTCCAGAGAGGAGTCCGACACCTTGGAGTCATGAGCTTCGCAGAGGACAAGGCTGGTGTTCGGCTCGATCGCCGTAGAGATTGCAGCCCCCGAGGCGGTGTCCAGCCACCCGTCCTCGATTGGCGCAGTCGGCTCCGAGCTAAGGGTTGGAGCGGAGAAGGGTGCGGCCTCCAGGGCACTGTTCGGCGGCAGAGCTAGATCATGTGCATCGTGACAGTGTGGCGCGCTCGGCTGCGGCTCGAACACGTTGAAGATCAAGTCTCCACGGACGTCAGCCGTGTAGTTCAAACTTCCAAATCTGACCTGATGGCCAGGGCCGTAGCTTTCGATCTGCTCCAGATGGCCAAGCGAATTGGCCCGCAGTGCAAAGCCGCCGAATACAAAGATCTGTCTGGGGAGAAAAGTCTCACCCTAGACCGCATAGTTGATGATGATCGAAGGAGCCATCGGGCCTAAAGATGACGACACAGAGGAACTCTCAATGAAAGTACCAATGTCGGTGTCAAAACCGGCGGATCTCGGGTAGGGGGTCCCAAACTGTGCTTCTAGGCGGATGGTAACAGGAGACAAGGGACACGATGTTTTTACCCGGGTTCGGGCCCTCTCGATGGAGGTAAAACCCTACTCCTGCTTGATTAATATTGATGATATGGGTAGTACAAGAGTAGATCTACCACGAGATCGGAGAGGCTAAACCCTAGAAACTAGCCTATGGTATGATTGTTGTTCGTCCTACGGACTAAAACCCTTCGGTTTATATAGACACCGGAGAGGGCTAGGGTTACACAGAGTCGGTAACAATGGGACGAGATCTACATATCCGTATCACCAAGCTTGCCTTCCACGCCAAGGAAAATCCCATCCGGACACGGGATGAAGTCTTCAATCTTGTATCTTCATAGTCCAGGAGTCCGGCCAAAGGTTATAGTCCGGCTATCCGGACACCCCCTAATCCAGG
Source organism: Aegilops longissima (assembly GCA_021605205.1). Classification (NCBI taxonomy): domain Eukaryota; kingdom Viridiplantae; phylum Streptophyta; class Magnoliopsida; order Poales; family Poaceae; genus Aegilops; species Aegilops longissima. The sequence continues at coordinate 194,039,044 of CM038679.1, forward strand.
ACTCCCTCACTCCCCCTGGCCTAGGAAGGTTCTTCGGGATAGCACGTCGGCGTTTCCCTTGGCCTTGGGAGAGTGAGCGACCGGTGGTGACTCGCTGGCCATCGCCCTCGAGTCCAGCGAACCCCTTGATGAGGATCGCTGGGAGCTGTCATGGGCCGGACTGCAATGGCATAATTAACCATATCAATACAATGAAGAGGAGAGGCCGTATATATGGACATATACGGTTTTTGACACTTACGATGCGGCCAGGGGCTCGAGTCAGGGGCGTCGCTCTGGACTACTGTTGACATCCCACGTGGATTTATCCGCAAGGGAGCCCTTCCCCTTCTTGGACGTCTCCGCCTCCAGATTCGTGTAGGTCGCCATCTTCCTCTTTCCCTCATTAGGGGAAGGGTTGTTCTCCTCCTCCTCCTTCTCGCCGTCGTCCTCAGCGGCGGAGGAAAGGGTCTCTTCGTCTTCGGATGTCACATCCGAGGCACCCTTGCGACGGGGGATACCTTTGGCTCCTTTGGCCTTCTTCTCCGGCGGCTGATAAGGCGGCGGAACCAACATCTTTGCCAGGAGAGGGATGACTGGATCTTCCGGCAGCGGAGCCGAACACTGGATCCACTCCGCTCTCTCCGTCCACACCTGAAATAATATAGTAAAGATTAACCACCCTCCTTGGACAAGCAAGTAGAGGGTACGCCTTGGGAAGTAAGGAACTTACCGCATTAGCGGGTTGGGTATGATCGTGCCCGCGGTCCGAGTCAATGACCGACGGCTTCTCGTTGCCCTTGAAGAGCAACTTCTAGGCATCTACATGAGTAGTTCCGAAGAGCCTCTTCAGGGTCTGGTGCTTCTTTGGATCGAATTCCCACAAGGGGAAGCTTCGGCTTTGGCAGGGGAGGATCAGGCGAACCAGCATCACCTGTATCACGTCGACGAGCTTGATATGTTTATCCACCATGGTCTGAATGCGCATTTGCAGCGCTAGCAGCTCGTCCAACGAAGACTAGTTGGGGCCCTTCTCCATCCAGGAGGTGAGGCACATTGGAGCTCTGGCCTTGAATTCGGGAGCCGCCGCCCAAGTGGCGCCGCGTGGCTCTGTGATGTAGAACCACTACTTCTGCCACTCCTTGATAGTCTCCACAAAAGTGCCCGTGGGCCAAGTAACGTTGGGCATCTTGCTCACCATGGCGCCTCAGCACTCTGCGTGCTGACCATCCACCACCTTTGGCTTCACGTTGAAGATCTTAAGCCATGGTCTGAAGTGGGGCTGGATGCGGAGGAAAGCCTCACACACGACAATGAATGCCGAGATGTTGAGGAAAGAGTTCGGCGCTAGATCATGGAAATCTAGCACATAATAGAACATTAGCCCACGGACGAAAGGGTGGAGTGGAAACACTAACCCGCGGACAAAGTGCGGGAGGAAGACCACCCTCTCAGTAGGCTTCGGGGTGGGGATGACTTGCCCCTTGGTGGGAAGATGGTGGGCGGTTCCTTTCGCCAGATACCCGGCCGCCCGAAGCTGGGTGATGTCCTTCTCCTTGACGGAGGAGACCATCCACTTGCCTTGGCCTCCCGATCCGGACATGATTGAGTACTTCCTTGAGGTGGAGAAGATGGGAACTTGGGCACTGGAGCTTGAGGATGGAAGGACAGAGAGGGAGAGAAGGCGTGGGTGAAGAAAGGGAATTATCTCCTTATAAAGGCAGTGAATATTGAACGCCTCCCCACTCGCCTTAAAACTCACCTGTTCCCAAGGGCTGTGTAAACGGCACGGTTGGGTTACCCACGCCCGTATTGATGAGAATCCCGCAATAAGGGGACATGATCTCTTCTTTAACAAGACATGCCAATAGCTGAAGCTGAAATTCTATTGAATAATATGTTGACAAATGAAAATAATTGGGCACCTCCTGAGCCACCTCCTGAGCCACCTCCTGCTCCAATTGTTGAGCCTATTCCTAAACCAACTCCGAAGAAGAGAGGTGTTCTATTTCTCAGTCCCGAAGATATGCAAGAGGCAAATAAATCTATGAAAGAAAAAGGTATCAAAGCTGAAGATGTTAAGAATTTACCTCCTATTGAAGAAATACATGGCCTTAATTTACCACTTTGTTGAAGAAGTATATGATCTCAATTCTTTATTCATCAAGAACCTCCCGATCCCGATATCCCGACACGTAGTAAAGGTAAATTCTCTCTATAGATATGATAAAGTGAAGTCCCTCCTACTAAAATTGCTAGTCGCTGCTTGGATGAGTTTGATGACTTTATGTTTAAGCAAGATGACTTTAATGCTTATTTTTGTAGACAATTAAAACAGAATACCTTTATGATTAAATTCTTGAGTGATTATATGGCTAATATTAGGGGTGAACTTAAACTTGTTAGCAAACATGCTTCTATGGTTACCACTCAAGTAGAACAAGTACTTAAAGCTCAGAAAGAAGTGCTTGATGAAATGAATAGTAAGAAAAATGATTATGTTGTTAGAGTGGCTACTAGAACTGGTAGAATGACTCAGGAACCTTTGTATCCTGAAGGCCGCCCTAAGAGAATCGAGCAAGATTCTCAGAGAAAAAATATTGATGTACCTAGTTCTTATAAAAGGAAGAAAAAGAAAAATGATAGGACTTCGCAAACTTCTAGTGAACCTATTGCTAAATCACCTGAGAATCCAAATGATATCTCTATGTCTGATGCTGAAACACAATCTGGTAATGAACATGAACCTAGTGAAAATATTAATGATGATGTTCATGATGTTGCTCAACCTAGTAATGATAATGATGTAGAAGTTGAACCTACTGTTGATCTTGATAACCCACAATCAAAGAATCAACGTTATGATCAAAGAGACTTCGTTGCTAGGAAACATGGTAAAGAAAGGGAATCATGGGTTCAGAAACCCATGCCTTTTCCTCCCAAACCATCCAAGAAAAAGGATGATGAGGATTTTGAGCGCTTTGCTGAGATGATTAGACCTATCTTTTTGCGTATGCGATTAACTGATGTGCTCAAAACAAATCCTTATGCTGAGTATATGAAGGATATCATTACAAATGAAAGAAAGATACCGGAAGCTGAAATTCCACCATGCTTGCTAATTATACTTTTAAGGGTGGAATACCAAAGAAACCTGGAGATCCAGGAGTACCTACTATACCATGCTCCATTAAGAGAAACTATGTTAAAACTGCTTTATGTGATCTTGGAGCCGGTGTTAGTGTTATGCCTCTCTCTTTATATCGTAGACTTGACTTGAATAAGTTAACACCTACTGAAATATCTTTGCAAATGGCTGATAAATCAACTGCTATACCTGTCGGTATTTGTGAGGATGTGCCTGTTGTGGTTGCAAACCTTACTATTTTAACAGACTTTGTTATTCTTGATATTCTCGAGGACGATAGTATGTCTATCATTCTTGGAAGACCTTTCCTTAATACTGCAGGGGCTGTTATTGATTGCAACAAAGGCAATGTCACTTTTCATGTTAACGGTAATGAGCATACGGTACACTTTCCGAGGAAACAACCTCAAGTTTATAGCATCAACTCTATTGGAAAAATTCCATCGATTATATTTGGAGGTTTTGAATTTCCTCTTCCTACTGTCAAGAAGAAATATGATATTCTTATTATAGGGGATGTGCATATCCCCGTTGAGGTAACATAGTGTTATTCGAAATTTATCTAGTTCCATGTCAGTCGGAATGAGTTTGTTAACAAGAACTGATCAACCTTGTTATTGGATTCCTTTTGGTGAGCATGAGATGGATGAAACTAGAAGCACAACCTTCTGTACCCTCTTTATATTTTCTGTTATTTAGTAGAAATAAAGTAAAATAGTATTTTTCTGTCTGTCTCCCGACTTATCCGTGCAATATAAAAATGCCCCGAAAATAAAATTCCTCAGAATGCCATGCCAATTTAATATGATTTTTTCGGGAATATTTGAGGATTTACTTTGCAAACATTACCGCGGGGGGAGCTGCCACCTGGCCACGAGGGTGGAGGGCGCGCCCCCTTGCCTCGTGTGCCCACGGTGGCCCTCCTCCACTTATCCCTGCACCCATCTTCTTCCTCTGCCTCACACAAACCCGAAAAACCAACTCAAGCACGAGTTCCAGCCACTTTTGCTGTGATTTTCGATCTCCTTGCTCAAAGCACCTCTCGCAAAACTGCTTGGGGAGATTGTTCCTTGGTATGTGACTCCTCCATTGGTCCAATTAGTTTTTGTTCTAGTGCTTTATTCCTTGCAAATTTGTGCAGCATAGGTGACCATGTTCTTGAGTTTGCATGTCAAATTTATATGGTTCCAAGTAGTTCTAATGCTTGATATAGGCTCTAGGCACTTGTAGGAGTAGTTGCTATCAATTTTATTGAAGTTGGTTCACTTTTGTTTGAAGTTACTAAAAATTTCAGAAATTTTTCATAGGAAACAATATGTTTAGGAAGATGTTCCAAGGTGGTTCTTCAAGGAAGCAAGGTCCCAGGCTTGCAATGCGTGATGCTGACGAGGAACCACCAAGAGACGCTCTTGTGAGGTCCTGTGAATGGCCTTCGGAAAATTTTATTGATCAAGCGGGAATCAAAGAAGAATTTAACACATATTTGCGTAATGCCGATTTTGTGGACTTCGAGGCTGACAAATGCCCCCAGTATCATGATCTCACAAGTTCATTTGTGAGGAGGTTTGAATTTTCATCTTCGCATAATTCTCCTTCAGTCATGTTTGACCTTTATGACAAATCTTATACCATGGACTTAGAGGATTTCACTTTTGCTTGCAAACTTCCATCTTGGGGTAGTGTCAGGGATCCCCCTAAATCTGAATTTAGAGACTTTCTTGCTAGTATAACTATGGGGGAATCTAGAGATATAACGCAAGCCACTATAGGGAGCATTCACTTTCCTACTATACATTATTTTGTTCTCTTCATCGGTAGGTGCATAAATGCTAAAGATGAAGCATGTCACATGTGTGTCCCTAATCTCAGCATTCTCAGGAGTGCTGTGTTAGGAGACCAATCTTATCATATGGGAGCCATTGTAGCTCGTAGGTTGCATCATAATAGATATAACGGAGATTTCTTTGGAGGAATTTATGCAACCCGCTTAGCTAATTTTCTTGAGATTGACATTCGTGAGGGTGATATGGAGTTACCCCCTACTTATTTAGATTTTGATTCTATGGTTTCCCACCAGTTTGTTGAGAGGACTGAACCACCTCTCCAGTATCGGCTAATCTTTAACAAACGGCATGTTGTCTGTATTACTCTTCCCACTCCTGCCTTCTTTGATTCTCAGAAAAAAAGAAGATATGTTATTACCAGAGAGGAGGCAGACGAGTACGAGAGAAGAGCGGAGGCGGCTCGACGCCACGCTGCAGCTCAGGAGGTGATAGCCGCTGCGTCGCAGTACGACCCCAGTTACATCTAAGGGTATCCGCCAGGCTATCCCTGGAAATAGACCAACTTAGGCCAAAAGCCTAAGCTTGGGGGAGTACGTATTTCTCACCGACATTACATTTATGTTCACACACACTCATTGCTAGATATCGGTGCTCATACACTTTCACTGTAATATCCATTCTAGTTTATTTTCTTTTTCCTGCTTTCTTCTTGTGTGTTTAATAAACCTTAAGAAAAACAAAAAAAATTAGTGGTAGTTTATTTCTTGCTATAGTAGTAATAATCAAAAAGAAAACCCAAAAATATTTCCCGTTCTTCTTTTGCTTGTTGGGAGCTTTCCCGTGTAAATAGTTTTATTTCTTTTCTTTTCTTTGGGGGTCAGTAGGAGAAGACCATGATCAAATTGTTGGAGTGGCTCTTATATGCATCATTGTTGATTTAACCAAGAGCCCATATTGCCTTGTCTTCTCGTGTTTATTGAATGCCCGCAGATTCAAGCTTAGTCCAATGCACGTGCACTCTATTTATTATTCACACCATTCGGTCGTGCAAGTGAAAGGCAATTATGATGATATATGATGGAATGACTGAGATGAGAAAAGCTGGTATGAACTCGACCTATTTTGTTTTTGTAAATATGATGAGTTCATCGTTCTTGATTCAGCTTATTATGAATAAACATGTTTGCAATGACAATTAGAGATCATAGTTGCTTGTGCCATGCTTGATTAGCTATGAGTTATAATGGCTTACCTTGCGTGCCAACATGCTATTAAAATGGTTGTGATGTGGTATGACGGGGCGGTATCCTCCTTTGAATTATTTAAGTGACTTGACTTGGCACATGTTCAAGCATGTAGTTGAAACAAATCAACATAGCCTTCACGATATTTATGTTCATGGTGGATTATATCCTACTCATTCTTGTATTCAATGTTTATTAATTTTAATGCATGTTCATGACTGTTGTCGCTCTCTAGTTGGTCGCTTCCCAGTCTTTTGCTAGCCTTCACTTGTACTAAGCGGCAATACTGCTTGTGCATCCAATCCCTTAAACCCCAAAGTTATTCCATATGAGTCCACCATACCTTCCCATATGCGGTATCTACCTGCCGTTCCAAGTAAATTTGTATGTGCCAAACTCTAAACCTTCAAATAAACATTCTGTTTTGCATGCTTGAATAGCTCATATATCAACTAGGGCTGCCCTTATCTTCCGTGTTAGGCGGGTTATTCTCAAGAGGAGTGGACTCCGCCCTCACTCACGAGAAAATGGCTGGTCACCGGATCCCCATCCCATGCTTTATGCAAACTAAATCAAAATAATTGCAAACAAAACTCCCCGGGACCCGTTGAATGTTGGAGGCACTCGTTGTTTCGAGCAAGCCATGGATTGATGCTTGTGGAGGAGGGGGAGTATAAACTTTACCATTCTGTTTGGGAACCGCCTATAATTTGTTTAGCATGGAAGATATCGTCATCTCTTAGTTGTTATGTTGACAATGAAAGTATGCCGCTCAAAATATAATTATCTCTATTTCAAAACCGAGCTCTGGCACCTCTACAAATCCCTGCTCCCCTCTGCGAAGGGCCTATCTATTTACTTTTATGTTGAGTCATCACCTTATTATTAAAAGCACTAGCTGGAGAGCACAGCTGTCATTTACATTCATTACTGTTAATTTATATCGGGTATGACTATGATTGGATCTCCTTTACCATGAATTACAATGTCTAGTCAATCCTTGATCCTTGAAGGTGCTCTGCATTTATGTTTTGCGGTCTCAGAAAGGGCTAGCGAGATACCATCTTGTTATATCATATTATGATTATTTTGAGAAAGTGTTGTCATCCGAGATTTATTATTATGGCTTGCTAGCTGATTATGTTATTGATATGACTAAACATGAGACCTAGGAGTTATTGCAAATGTGGTTAGTTATGATCTTTGCTGAAAACCTGAATGCTGGCTTGATATAGGTACAACAACAAGAGCAAACAGAGTTTGTAAAAGTTTTTCTTTTTCTCTTTCAGTTTGTCAACTGAATTGCTTGAGGACAAGCAAGGGTTTAAGCTTGGGGGAGTTGATACGTCTCCATTGTATCTACTTTTCCAAACACTTTTGCCCTTGTTTTGGACTCTAACTTGTATGATTTGAATGGAACTAACCCGGACTGACGTTGTTTTCAGCAGAATTGCCATGATGTTGTTTTATGTGCAGAAAACAAAAGTTCTCGGAATGACCTGAAACTCCACGGAACATCTTAGAAAAAATATAAAAAATCCTCGCCAAAGATGAAGACCAGGGGCCCACACTGTCCACGAGGTGGGGGCGCCTCCCCCCCTCGGGCGCGCCTCACCTCGTGGGCCCCCTGGACACCTTCCGACGCCAACTCCAACTCTATATATTGGCTTTTGGGGATAAAAAAATTAGAGAGAAGAAATCATCGCGTTTTACCATACGGAGCCGCCCAAGCCCTAATCACTCTCGGGGGCTGATCTGAGTCCGCTCGGGCCCGGAGAGGGGATTCGTCGTCGTCGTCATCATCAACCATCCTCCATCACCAATTTCATGATGCTCACCGCCGCGTGAGTAATTCCATCGAGGCTTGCTGGACGGTGATGGGTTGGATGAGATTTATCATGTAATCGAGTTAGTTTTGTTAGGGTTTGATCCTAGTATCCACTATGTTCGAGATTGATGTTGCTATGACTTTGCTATGCTTAATGCTTGTCACTAGAGCCCGAGTGCCATGATTTCAGATCTGAACCTATTATGTTTTCATGAATATATGTGAGTTCTTGATCCTATCTTGCAAGTCTATAGTCACCTACTATGTGTTATGATCCGCAACCCCAAGTGACAATAATCGGGACCACTCCGGTGATGACCATAGTTTGAGGAGTTCTTGTATTCACTATGTGCTAATGCTTTGTTCCGGTTCTCTATTAAAAGGAGGCCTTAATATCCCTTAGTTTCCATTAGGACCCCGCTGCCACGGGAGGGTAGGACAAAAGATGTCATGCAAGTTCTTTTCCATAAGCACGTATGACTATATACGGAATACATGCCTACATTACATTGATGAATTGGAGCTAGTTCTGTGTCACCCTATGTTATGACTGTTACATGACGAACCGCATCCCGCATAATTATCCATCATTGATCCGGTGCCTACGAGCTTTCCATATACTGGTCTTCACTTATTTACTTTCTCGTTGTTACTGTTACAATCACTACAAAAATACCAAAAATATTACTTTTGTTGTCTTTAGTTTTTTTACCGTTACCACCACTATCATATTACTTTGCTACTAAACACTTTGCTGCAGATACTAAGTTTCCAGGTGTGGTTGAATTGACAACTCAGCTGCTAATACTTGAGAATATTCTTTGGCTCCCCTTGTGTTGAATCTATAAATTTGGGTTGAATACTCTACCCTCAAAAACTGTTGTGATCCCCTATACTTGTGGGTTATCAGGAACCCGCCTTGCAATGCCGAAGACAAATTTGCACGCCGGATACTTCGTCATTGAAGCCAGGTTCAGGGGCTACTGAGGGAGTCCAGGACTAAGGGGTCCTCGGGCGTCTGGCCTGTTAGCCATGGGCCGGACTGATGGGCTGTGAAGATACAAAGACCGAAGACTCTACCCGTGTCCGGATGGGACTCTCCTTGGTGTGGAAGGCAAGCTTGGCGTTTAACTATGAAGATTCCTTTCTTTGTAACCGACCTTATGTAACCCTAGATCTCTCTGGTGTCTATATAAATCGGAGGGCTCAGTCCGGAGGAGGAGAGACTCATTACCATAGTCATACAGGCTAGACTTCTAGGGTTTAGCCATTACGATCTCGTGGTAGATCAACTCTTGTAATACTCATATTCATCAAGATCAATCAAGCAGGAAGTAGGGTATTACCTCCATAAAGAGGGCCCGAACCTGGGTAAACATCATGTCCCCTGTCTCCTGTTACCATCAACCTTAGACGCACAGTTCGGGAGCCCGTACCCGAGATCCGCCGTGTCGGTGTACTAGAGTAGGGGTACCCTAGCATCCCGAACTCGTGCACGGGCAGTTACAGCACCCCGTGGCAGGGCTGGCCTGGTGACCGCCAAGATCCTCAGCGGCTCCTTTTGGAGCCAATCAAGAACAAAGTACTCAAGGCCCCGGCAAGAGGAGCTTGCCGGGAAGGCCATTCAAGGCACAAAGGAAACAAGGCCCCGGCAAGAGGAGCTTGCCGGGAAGGCTTGGTGAGCGATAAGCTCCCGAGCGCGACAAGGATTCAGCCGCGGCAAGATGCTTGCCGCGGCAGGCAACCTCTCTTTATCTCCGCTCTAGCTCATCCGCCAACGTGTCGCCGTGGGGCTATTCCAGGCACGCGTGTCAAGGAGCTGTGCAGCCAGCGGGGAGCAGCGATAAGCGGCGCTGACGAGCCACCATCGTGGCAAACGGAGGCGCACTTGACGGTCCCTATTGCACTGTTCAGGCGACAGGGACGGACATTTATTACTCTTGTCCCTTGCCGTCAGAGTTAGGTATAGATCACTGTACACTGTACAAAGCGGTGTACCAACCACTGTTTTTCATGTTTTACCCTTGTCTACTTGCCACCTGTGGTGACCCCTTGTACCTATAAAAGGAGGCCCAAGGGCAACGAGAAAGGGTTCGCTGCGATTCAGTTCATTCGATTCATTCGAGACCACACTCACTCAGGCTAGGTTTTGTAGCTCCCATTGCTCCCTAGCAACAATACAATCAACCAAGCAGCAGAGGAGTATTATCTCTCCGGAGAGCTCCGGCTGGGTAAATCTACTGTGTGCATCGCCGATCCGCTTTTGTGCAATCTCCGCCCCCCTCCGAACCACAAGGGACTCGGTCTCCTGTCGGTGTACTAGAGTAGGGGTACCCTAGTATCCCGAACTCGTGCACGGGCAGTTGCAGCACCCCGTGGCAGGGCTGGCCTGGTGACCGCTAAGATCCTCGGCGCTCCTTTTGGAGCCAATCAAGAACAAAGTACTCAAGGCCCCGCAAGGGGAGCTTGCCGGGAAGGCCATTCAAGGCACAAAGGAAACAAGGCCCCGGCAAGAGGAGCTTGCCGGGAAGGCTTGGTGAGCGATAAGCTCCCGAGCGCGACAAGGATTCAGCCGCGGCAAGATGGTTGCCGAGGCAGGCAACCTCTCTTCATCTCCGCTCCAGCTCATCCGCCAACGTGTCGCCGTGGGGCTATTCCAGGCACGCGTGTCAAGGAGCTGTGCAGCCAGCGGGGAGCAGCGATAAGCGGCGCTGACAAGCCACCATCGTGGCAAACGGAGGCGCACTTGACGGTCCCTATTGCACTGTTCAGGCGACAGGGACGGACATTTATTACTCTTGTCCCTTGCCATGAGAGTTAGGTATAGATCACTGTACACTGTACAAAGCGGTGTACCAACCCCTATTTTTCCTGTTTTACCCTTGTCTACTTGCCACCTGTGGTGAACCCTTGTACCTATAAAAGGAGGCCCAAGGGCAACATAGAAAGGGTTCGGCTACGGTTCAGTTCATTCGATTCATTCGAGACCACACTCACTCTGGCTAGGTTTTGTAGCTCCCATTTCTCCCTAGCAACAATACAATCAACCAAGCAGCAGTAGGAGTATTATCTCTCCGGAGAGCTCCGAAGCTGGGTAAATCTGCTCGTGTGCATCGCCTCGATCCGCTCTTTGTGCAATCTCCGCCCCCCTCCGAACCACAAGGGACTCGGTCTCCTGTCGGTGTACTAGAGTAGGGGTACCCTAGTATCCCGAACTCGTGCACGGGCAGTTGCAGCACCCCGTGGCAGGGCTGGCCTGGTGACCGCCAAGATCCTCAGCGGCTCCTTTTGGAGCCAATCAAGAACAAAGTACTCAAGGCCCCGGCAAGAGGAGCTTGCCGGGAAGGCCATTCAAGGCACAAAGGAAACAAGGCCCCGGCAAGAGGAGCTTGCCGGGAAGGCTTGGTGAGCGATAAGCTCCCGAGCGCGACAAGGATTCAGCCATGCAAGATGGTTGCCGAGGCAGGCAACCTCTCTTCATCTTCGCCCACTCATCCGCCAACGTGTCGCCGTGGGGCTATTCCAAGCACGCGTGTCAAGGAGCTGTGCAGCCAGCGGGGAGCAGCGATAAGCGGCGCTGACGATCCACCATCGTGGCAAACGGAGGCGCACTTGACGGTCCCTATTGCCTTCGTTTCAGCGATGGGACGGACATTTATTACTCTTGTCCCTTGCCGTCGAGTTAGGTATAGATCATCATGACACTTTGTATAAAGCGTGTACCAACCACTATTTTTCCTGTTTTACCCTTGTCTACTTGCCACCTGTGGTGAACCCTTGTACCTATAAAAGGAGGCCCAAGGGCAACATAGAAAGGGTTCGGCTACGGTTCAGTTCATTCGATTCATTCGAGACCACACTCACTCAGGCTAGGTTTTGTAGCTCCCATTTCTCCCTAGCAACAATACAATCAACCAAGCAGCAGTAGGAGTATTATCTCTCCGAAGAGCTCCGAAGCTGGGTAAATCTGCTCGTGTGCATCGCCTCGATCCGCTCTTTGTGCAATCTCCGCCCCCCTCCGAACCACAAGGGACTCGGTCCCATAGGTGTTCGTGGGTCACGATCAGCTTCCCCGACATCTTTGGCGCGCCAGGTAGGGGGCGTCGAGGCTGTGTGAACCTGATCCGGCGTTCACACGAGCAACTTCTTCATCACCTTCGTCAACATGCCACCGAAGAAGAAGGCTTCGGCGGTAGCAGAGCCGTCCGCGTCAAACCCACCACCACCGGAGCTGACGAGTGGTGGGGAATACGCTGGCGGAGGAACGGGCGTCGTCGAGAGAGCCCACGACGCCGCCAGGTCCAAGGACAAGGCGGCGCAAGCTTCGGCGTCCGAATCCGCACCGCGTCCATCTCAGGAGGCGCGGGACCGACAGCGTCATGATGCTCGCAGCACCATACACTCGTTGGATCAAGGCCAAGCTGGAGGATCCCGAGGCCTCGAGACCGCATGCACGCCAAAGATGTTGGTATGAAGCGAGTACGATCGCTGACGGGATGCTGCTCCTCTAACTTGGTTAGAAGTCCGAGCACATCCCGTTCCTCGCCCGCACGCCATTGCCACCCACCACTCCAGAGGAAGCCTTGGCGAGAGCTCAATTGCTTCTAGATTACCCTCCAACGGCCGACAAGGTCGACGAATGGAGGGCCACCATCCAGAGTCTCATCGGCTTTGCCAATGGTGACGTCCCGCGACAACCAACTGCGTCCTTGCCGCGGCGAGACGACAAGGCACGAGCCGGTTGCGACGAGACCTGCGGGGGTGATACCACCATGCACTCCCCTTCCCGAAGGCCAAGATCACCAGCTCCTCGGATCCACCTCGACAGCGACTCCACCGCGTCGTCGGATCCACGAGCTCGCTGTGATCAGCGCCAAGTTCTTAAGGAACGGCAACAAGAAGACGCTCGAACCCGCATCGAGCGCCGAAGAGAAGCGCGGCGTCAATCTGATCAGCGCGCTAGGCCTGCTGTTGACATGCATGCGCCAGGGGAACCAGGTGACTTGCCGTACGCGGTAGGTTGCCCTGCGTTCACCTGTGAGCTGCGGCAAGTCCAGTGGCCCGACAAGAAAAACTTCAAGCCAGATGTGCCAGAGAAGTATGATGGCAGGACACACCAATCGGAGTTCCTCAGCATCTACACCATTGCGGTGCAGGCTGCGGGGGGACGAGACGACAAGATCCTCGCCAACTACTTCCCGCTGGTGCTCAAGCCAAATGTCAGATCTTGGCTCATGCACTTGCCGGACAATTCCATATCTTCTTGGGCAGATTTGTGCCATCAGTTTGTCGGCGCCTTCACAGGCGGCCACAAGCCTCATGGCCAAGAGAGTGACCTTCACCTACTCGCCCAGAAGGAAGGAGAGTCCCTGCGCAAGTTCATTCAGAGATTCAGCCGTGTGCATTACAACATCCCAGACGTCCACCCTGCCGCGGTGATCAGTGCGTTTCATCAGAACGTGCGGAACCGCAGGATGAGGGAGGAGATGGCGATGTGCAAAGTCAAGGACGTCAGTGAACTGTATGCCTTGGCCGACAAGTGTGCACGGGCTGAAGAAGGAAGAAGACTCCCAGGGGAGAATGTTGGAGCAGAATCTGACAGTGAGGAGACCGCCCCGGCAAAGAAGAGCCGGCGGCGGAACAACAGAAAGAAGAAGAGCAAAGAGGTACTAGTCGTCGAGCAGTCCGGCGACGGAAGTGGCGTCAAGAAGGCTAAGGATGGTGGCTCCGGCAAGGAAGTTGCCGCTGACACCAACCGCCAAGCTGTGGCGGCCGCCGACAAGCAGGACGGCTCCGGCAAATAGTACTGTAAAATTCACCACACCAAGGGCCATGACCTCCAGAGCTGCAAGAAAGTCGAGCAGCTCGTTGAACTACAGAAGGCTGAGTACGAGCGGCGAGACAAGGAGAAGGCCCAGGAAGGTGCAGGGGCAGCTGGCAAGAAGAGACCCGGCCGAGGAGGACGCCGCGGCAAGGCCAAGCAGCGGCAAGGAGACAGACCTCCCCGCGGCCGCGACAAGGATGAAGATGATGACGAAGACGAAGACATGGAAGACGATGAAGCTGATGAGCAGGAGTTTTAGAAGGCAACAGAGGTTCTTCACAGAGCGGTGGTGCTTCTCTGCATACCTCACACCGCCAACTCAAGCAATGGATGCGGAGGTCAATGCAGCAGAACCATCCGTGGAGTCACGTAGACCTCAAGTGGTCCAGACGCCCATCGCCTTTGACATTGAGGACCACCATGATCGCATAATCGCGGTCGGTGCTTGCCGATGTTGGTCTAACCAACCATCCGCAACCTCAAGGTCACTAAGATGTTGGTTCACGGCGGGCCGGGCTCTGAACCTGATCTCCTCTCGCAGTGCTCCGGAAGCTTCAAATCCTCGACAATGAGCTCAAGAGACCGGCACTTTCAAAGGAATCAACCCAGAAGGAGCAAGCGAAAGGGAAGATCACATTGCCAAGAACATTTGGCGATGAGCTAAACTTCAGGACCGAGAGGGTCACATTCGACGTTGCTGATTTCCCATTGCCCTACAATGGGATACTTGGCCGCCCAAAGACTCGCCAAGTTCATGGCAGCCTCTCATTACGCCTACAACTTACTCAAGATGCCCGGCCCGATGAGCGTCATTTCTGTCCATGGCGACAAGAAGGATGCGCTTATCTGCGCCGACAAGATTTACCGGGATGCAGCAGCTGCGACAGATAACAAACCACTTGCCGCTAAAGCTCCCGGGGGGAAGAACAAGACCACCTTGTCCGGCAAGAGCTCTGATGCCCACTCCGGCAAGCGCACCTCTTCGGAGTGCTGCGCTACCGTCGAGGACGCACCATCGAGCTCCACCGGCAAGTGCAAGAAGATGATGGCGGCTCCGCCGAAGACCAAGAAGGTGCCCTCCAAGGAGGACGGCACTGGTGACCCTAAATAGGAAGGCGAGCTCGTTGCTTTCCTACGGGCGAACGTCGATGTGTTTGCATGGCAACCATCTGACATCCCCGGTGTTCCCAGGAAAGTAATTGAGCACCACCTAGCTGTCTGTCCTCATGCGCGGCCCGTCAAGCAAAAAGTTAGGAAGCAGGCAGTGGAGCGCCAAGAATTCATAGCAGAAGAGATCAAGAAGTTGGAAGCAGCAGGCCTTGTTAGAGGAGTACTCCATCCCACGTGGTTGGCCAATCCGGTAGTTGTACGAAAGGCAAATGGGAAATGGAGACTTTGTATTGACTTCACGGATGTTAATAAAGCTTGTCCCAAAGACCCATTTCCCTTGCCACGATTGACCAGATTGTTGACTCCACGGTGGATGTGATCTGCTTTCATTTCTTGATGCATATTCAGGATATCATCAGATCTTCATGGCGTAAGAGGATGAAGAGAAACCGCATTCATTACACCATGTGGCACTTATCGCTTTCATACAGATGCCTTTTGGTTTGAAGAATGCTGGTTCAACGTTTGCAAGAGTGGTCCACGATGCTTTTGAGCCCCAAATACACAGAAATGTAGAAGCCTACATGGATGACATAGTGGTCAAGAGCAAGGATAAAGCAACTCTGGTTCAAGACTTGGATGAAACTTTTGCAAATCTGCGCAAGATCAACCTCAAGCTCAATCCCGAGAAGTGCGTGTTTGGAGTCCCTTCCGGCAAGCTTCTCGGATTCTTCGTGTCTCAGAGGGGAATTGAAGCCAACCCCGACAAGATCAAGGCCATTGAGCAGATTGAAGCACCCAAGCGCGTCAAGGATTTAAGAAGGCTTGCCGGTTGCATGGTTGCTCTCAGCAGGTTTATCTCTAAGTCAGCTGAGCGCGCCCTGCCATTTTTGAAGATTTTGAAAAAGGCAGGTCCAATGAAATGGACTCCCGAAGCGGAGGCTGCGCTGCAGGACTTAAAGAGGTACCTATCCTCCACTCCAATACTTGTCGCACCTAGGTCATAAGAGAAGTTGCTGCTATACATAGCGGCAACCAATCAAGTGGTTAGTGCTGCGTTAGTAGCGGAGAGGGAGGCGATGATGAGCCGCAACCGAGGCAGATGCATCCAGCGACAAGCGGGGATTCGCCGTCAAGCTCTGGTCCCGACAAGGACGGATCTGCGCAGGATTGCGAAGATGCGTAAAAGGATGGTGCGATGCCCAGTCTACTTTGTCGGCCCCTTCTCTGGGGGCTAGGTCAAGGTACTACGGTGTGCGAAGCTTTTCGGCCTCCTCATGGCCTCGAGAAAGCTGTGCCATTACTTCCAAGCACATGAGATAACAATTGTCACTCGCTTTCGCTGAAAAGGATATTGCAAAATCCGTAAACAACAGCAGGATTGTCGAGTGGGCATCGAACTGCAAGCTTTGGCCTCAAGTTTGAAAGCACTTCAACTATCCAAAGCAGAGCATTGGCAGAGTTTATAGCAGAATGGACGCCAACGCAAGATGAAGAAATTCCAGAGACGAGCATCCCCGTCAAGGAAGCAAGTAAAGAGTGGCTGATGTACTTTGATGGTGCTTTCTCGCTGCAAGGCGCCGGTGCCGGCGTGCTGCTTATCGCACCCACCGGGAAGCACCTCAAGTACATAGTCCAAATGCACTTTCCCAAGGAGCAAGCAACAAATAATACCGCAGAGTATGAAGGTTTTCTTTCCGGACTCAGAATCGCAGTGGACCTTGGGATCAGGAAGCTTATTGTCAGGGGTGACTCGCAGCTTGTCATCCGCCAAGTAAACAAAGACTATCAGAGTCCGTTGATGGAAGCCTATGTTGATGAAGTGAGAAAGCTAGAAGAGCACTTTGAAGGCCTGCAAATGGAGCATGTTCCAAGAGCCCAGAATGATATTGCCGATGGCCTGTCAAAGTGTGCTGCACTCAAGTTACCTGTGGAACCAGGAATTTTTGTGCTCAAGCTGACTCAACCAACTGTAACACCATCAACCGGACAGAGCAAGAAGAGAAAGTTGGTTTCTGGTGACTACTTTCCGGCAGAGCTCCCTGAAGCCGCCGCCAAGAAGGTCCCCAAAATCAACGCAGATATCGCTGAGGAGCAGTCTGCTCCGACAAGCCCTAGGGTTTGTTTCGTTGAAGCAGACGCTCCCGACAAGTTTTGCTCCGGCAAGCTTGCCGGGGATCATCAAGCTCCGGCTGAGCCGCAGGTTCTTGCCGTAGAAGCTGATGTTCCCGCAGCGGCAGATGTGCCTTTAGTCCTTGTTGTTGAGCCGCAAGCTCCAACATGGGCGCAGCAGATCGTCCATTTCCTTCAGACAGGAGAACCTCCCGAAGACCAAGAAGAAGCAGAAAGAGTAGCCCGGCAGTCAAGTATGTACCAGTTTGTTGACAACATCCTGTACAGAATAAGACTCAACGGTGTGAAATTGAAGTGTATTTGCAGGGAAGATGGATAGAAGCTGTTGGCAGAGATACACGGAGGCATATGTGGTCACCACATTGGTGCAAGAGCACTTGCCGGCAAAGCTTTCCGGCAAGGTTTCTTCTGGCCAGAAGCCCTCCAGGATGCAACTGCACAAGTAACCAAGTGTGAAGCGTGCCAGTTCCATTCAAAGCAGATACACCAGCCAGCTCAAGCTCTCCAGACGATCCCTTTATCCTGGTCATTTTCGGTCTGGGGGCTCGACATCCTCGACCATTTCCCCCGAGCTGTCGGGGGCTTTGAGTACTTGTACGTCGCAATCGACAAGTTCACAAAGTGGCCGGAAGTGGAAGCAGTGAGGAAGGTGACAGCACAGTCAGCAGTCAAGTTCTTCAGGTCAATTGTTTGCCGTTTTGGAATACCTAATCGGATCATCACCGACAACGGCACCCAATTCACGAGTCGCACCTTCATGCAGTACGTCCAAGATCTTGGCGCCAAGGTCTGCTTTGCTTCTGTTGCTCATCCAAGGAGCAACGGTCAAGCAGAGAGGGCAAACGCTGAAGTGCTGCGGGGACTCAAGACAAGAACTTTTGACAGGCTGCGCAAGTGCGGAAGAAACTGGATTGAGGAGCTGCCGGTGGTTCTTTGGTCGATCAGGACGACGCCAAATCGAGCCACTGGCCAGACACCTTTCGCTCTAGTCTATGGAGCGGAAGCAGTTCTCCCCACGGAACTCGTATACGGATCGCCTCGAGTACTCGCTTATGATGAGCTTGAGCAAGAGCAGCTGCGACAAGATGACGCGCTGCTCCTTGAGGAGGATCGTCTTCAGGCTGCTTGTAACGCCCAGGATTCGATGCGTCAGGTGTCCTTCAGTCATTCGCCGTCGTTGCCTTGTCATGTGCTTGCGTGTTGCACTTTGCCATTTCATCATCTGCATTTTATCATGTCATCATGTGCATTTCATTTTGCATACGTGTTCGTCTCATGCATCCGAGCATTTTCCCCGTTGTCCGTTTTGCAATCCGGCACTCCTAAGTCTCCCGGCGCCCCCTTTTACCTCTTTTCATGTGCGGGTGTTAAACGGTCTCGGAATGGTCCGAGGTTTGTCAAGCGGCCTTGGTATAGCACCGTAGACCGCCTGTCAAGTTTCGGATCATTTGAGGTCGTTTATACTCAACAGTTAACGGGTAACCGTAAAGCCTCTTTGTGTGCAGCCCAACACCCCTTTTAAAGTGGCCCAAAACCCAGCAAACTCCCCTCCATGCTCTCGGTCGTTCGATCACGATCGCGTGGCCGAAAACCGCACCTCATTTGGACTCTCCTAGCTCCCTCTACCTATATATATGTGCTCCTCCCGAAAATTCGCAGTCCAAACCCTAGTCTAGCTCCTCCCGCAGCCACCGGACGCGTCCGCACCCCGCCGGACATGTCCAGCCGCCGCCGCCACGTCGCTCCGACGAATCGGAGGCCGCCACCTCAGCGCCGCCGCCCCCCTCCTCCACTCGCGCGCCGCCACGCCGCCACCTTCTCTCTCTCCCGCCCGGGCCTCCAGGCCAGATCCGCCCCGCCGTGGTCGCTGGGCCGAAGCCGCCGCCCAGCGCGCAGCGCGCCGCCGCGCCCGTCGCTTCGCGCCCTCCGGCCAAGGCTTCGCCGCCGTCCGCGCCCGCAGACTCGGCCGACCCGCCGCCACCGTCCGCCCGGCGTCCTCGCCTCCGCCCGGCTCCCGCCGGTCACCCGCCGCCGCCCGCGCCTCGCGAAGCGCCCCGCGCCCAGCGCCGCACCGCGCTGCCCCACCACTCGCCAAGGCGTCGCCGCCATGGCCGCTCGAGCTCGGGGCCGAGCTCTGCCGCCTCTCCGCGTCGCCTCCCCGTCGCCTAGCCGCCTTCCCCGCCGGGATCCGGCCGGATCCGGCGAGATCCGGCCCGGATCCGAACGTCTCCGGCCATCTCCCTCCTCTCCGGCAAGATTCCGGCGAAGTCCGACGCTTTGACTTTTTCCCCCTCGAGGTCGAATTCTTCTAAGTCCTCGTGCCCGCAGATATTTTGTGCCATTTTCATCGCATCGTAACTCTGTCATCGTTGCTCCGTTTTGCGCGTGTAATATGTCGAAATGTTCGTCTCGATGAGTAGATCATTTAGTCTCATTGCATCATTTTCATTTGAGCTCATCTTGATGCCCGAAATGCTGTTGGAAGTGTGTTATGTGATGTTAGTTTCTGTTTCTTAACAGAACATGCTCTTTTGTCATTTTTGCCATGATTGATGTGTTCATCCTATGGACTTGAGTCCTACATGTGTTTTGTAATATGCCATGCCATCTTTCCAGGGGTGTATGCTATGTATTTTTGTGATCTCTGTGGTGACTAGCACAAGCATGCAAACTAGGTGTCTTGATGTTGTTGTTTTCAGCCCTGTTTTGCTGATATTTTGATGCCATGTTAACTTGATGCTACCAAGAGATCCATGCATATTTTGATATACTTCAGTAAGGATGTTTTGTTAAACATGTCTTGCTCTATCCATCCATGCCTTTGTTTGCAATTATGGAGTGCCATAGCTTGAGTCAATCGAGCTCTACTTTTGCTACCAAATGTTTCCTGGCAGATTGTTTACATGTTATTCAATTTTGCCTAGGTTGTTGTGGTTGATCCATGTATGCTATGTTATTGTTCTTGCCATGTATGTCTTCTATGCCATGTCTTCTTGATGTATGTATGCTTAGTTTATCATATAAGGCTCGGTAGTGAGTGCATTGAGCTTGTAAACATGCCTACTTGTTATCAGTTTTTGACATGCCATGTTGCTGAATCTGTTAACGAAACTTTCAATATTGACATGGGTGTTACTATATTTTCTGATCCCTTTTGGCTTATGGTCACTAAAGGACTTTTGTTCTATGCAATTAGTAGATTCGTGCCATGCCTTTGTTTGTCATTATAAGTTCCTGTAACATGTTGTTTTCTTGCTCTAAACATTGCAACCTGATGCTATTTTCTGCAAAGTCTGAAACTGTTATTAGTTGCATTCTTGCCATGTGTTTTTGAGCATGTTCTAGTCATTTCTGGAGATAGCTCAGTGCTCATGTTTTGTAATGCTTTACCTTTACATCATGCCCATGCCTTTTGTTTTCTTGTTGAGGCCCTGTAGCATGTTGTTTTGATGCTTGCAATATGTCTAGTTGCTGTTTTGGACAGATTGTTGCTATGACTTGTATAGGGTGTATGTGTTGAACCGTTGCTCCGTTTTGAGTGTGCTCTATATGAAACTTGCTTGATTTTGCATGTAGTTTCATATTATCATGTTGGATCCTTGTTTTAAGGTGTTTGCTTGATGTTTGTATGCATTTTGCATCAATGCCATGCTTAACTTGTTTTGCTCATATCTTCTAGGCCGTAGCTCCGAATCTAATGAACTTTATATGTAACTTGACTAGAATTTCGTGTAGATCATCATGGTGCATCTTAAATTGCTGTTTAACAACTTGAAGATAAGGTATATTCAGATCTGGACCAATTTCTAAATTTGCATATGAGGACTTACCGGAATTGTTATATGTTGTTTCCGGCCTCATTTAAACTTGACTTGATGTGTTGCTCTTGTTTGCATCATCTCTTGCCATGAGTAGCTTCATGTAGTCTTGTCATGCATCATGCTTGGTTGTGCATCATGTCTTGTTCATGTGTGGTGTGTTTACTATGTTGTGTGCTTCTTCTTGTTAGTTCCTGTTTCGTTGCGATCGTGAGGATTCGTTCGTCTACGCTTGGTTCGGCTTCATCCGTTCGTCTTCTTCATGGACTCGTTCTTCTTCCTTGCGGGATTTCAGGCAAGATGACCGCTACCCTGGATCTCACTACTATCATTTCTATGCTAGTTGCTTCGTTCTATCGCTATGCTGCGCTACCTATTACCTGTTTATCAAGCCATCCCAAATTGCCATGTCAGCCTCTAACCTTTTTCACCCTTCCTAGCAAACCGTTGTTTGGCTATGTTACCGCTTTGCTCAGCCCTCTTATAGCGTTGTTAGTTGCAGGTGAAGATGAAGTTTGTTCCTTGTTGGAACATGTTTACTTGTTGGGATATCACAATATATCTTATTTAATTAATGCATCTATATACTTGGTAAAGGGTGGAAGGCTCGGCCTTATGCCTGGTGTTTTGTTCCACTCTTGCCGCCCTAGTTTCCGTCATATCGGTATTATGTTCCCGGATCGTGCGTCCCTAACGCGGTCGGGTGATTTATGGGACCCCCTTGACAGTTCGCTTTGAATAAGACTTTTCCAGCAAGGCCCAACATTGGTTTAACATTTGCCTCACCTAGCCTTTTTCCCTTGGGAGTCGCGCATCCCGAGGGTCATCTTTATTTACCCCCCCGGGCCAATGGTTGTCTAAGTGTTGGTCCAAACTAGAGCCACTTGCGGTGTCGCCCCAAGGCAACTTGGGGTATCGTCGGTTGCCGTACGTACTGCTCATCCGGTCATGGCCTGAGACGAGATACGCGCGGCTACTATCAGGGTGTCGGCACGCCGGGAGGTCTTGCTGGTCTTGTTTTATTGCTGTGAAATGTCTTGTATCCGGGATTCCGAGACTGATCGGGTCTTCCCGGGGAGAAGGAATATCCTTCGTTGATCGCGAGAGCTTATCATGGGCTAAGTTGGGACACCCCTGCAGGGTTTGAACTTTCGAAAGCCATGCCCGCGGTTATGTGGCAGATGGGAATTTGTTAATGTCCGGTTGTAGAAAACCCGAAGTTGATCTTAATTAAAATACACCAAGCGTGACCGTGAGTGTCTCTTTTCGGGGTTGATCGAGAGGAGAACACGGTTTCTGGGTTATGTTTGACGTAAGTAGGAGTTCAGGATTACTTCTTGATCATTACTAGTTGACGACTGTTCCTTTGTTCCTCTTCTCGCTCTCATTTGCGTATGTTAGCCACCATATATGCTTAGTCGCTGCTGCAACCTCACCACTTTACCCCTTCCTTTCCTATTTATGCTTTGCTAGTCTTGATACCCATGGTAATGGGATTGCTGAGTCCTCGTGGCTCACAGATTACTACACCACCAGTTGCAGGTACAGGTTTGCGATGATCATGACGCGAGAGCGATGCTTGCCTGTCTTGAGTTCTTCTTCTGCTTCTTCTTCGATCAGGGGATAGGTTCCAGGTCGGCAGCATGGGCTAGCAGGGTGGATGTCGTTTGAGTTTCTGTTTATGTTTCATCCGTAG
The DNA here is from genome assembly GCA_021605205.1 of Aegilops longissima. Taxonomy (NCBI): domain Eukaryota; kingdom Viridiplantae; phylum Streptophyta; class Magnoliopsida; order Poales; family Poaceae; genus Aegilops; species Aegilops longissima. Next base: position 194,061,608 of record CM038679.1, read on the forward strand.
TCGGATGTTGATCTTGTATATGATGTTGATGTATTCTTGTGGCATTAGTGCCTTATGTATGTATCCCCATCTATTATGTAATGTTGATGTAATGATATCCACCTTGCAAAAGCGTTTCAATATGCGGGTCTATCCTTGGTGGGACCGTCGAGTTCCTTTTGGATAGGGTCGCATATTGGGCGTGACAAGTTGGTATCAGAGCCTCGACCGACCTTAGGAGCCCCCTTGATTGATCGTGTAGTTTGGCCGATGTTGAGTCTAGAACAAACTATTTTCGGAGTCTAGTTATATCGGAGAGTAGGAATTCTTTTACTCCTCAGCCCCTTCGTCGCTCTGGTAAGGAATCTTGACGTAGGTGTTTTGAACTACTCCTCTTCCCTTCAAAATTTTTCTTTAGGATCACGTGGTTAGTTTTTCATTCGTTGGGTCTCAGCTCTTTTGATCCGGTGCATTTCTCGTCAAGTTGACTCAAGTCTCTTTGTTTTGCAAGTTCAATCCTCAGTTCTTCCTCCGACGTCGTTGTTTTTCCTTGTATGAAGTTGTCCTTGTTTTTCCCGCCCGCCCTCCCTTCTTATTTTCCGAACCGGAGTCCGTAATTGAGTACCCATCCTACTCGTGTCAAATCTTTGCTTTCTTTCCTCAATGTTTTCAACCGGTGTTTTCTCTTCAAGATATTCGCCGTTTTCCCCTTCCAAGTTGTCTGTGTTTTCCCGCCCTCCCACCCTTTTCTTCCCGGAGTTTGCCTCTCTCCCGGCCATCTATTCCATTCGTGTGGAGCCTCTTCAGTCTTCCCTCAATTATTTCAACCGGTGAATTCTCTTTTGTTGGAGATTCTTCATCCCTTTCTTTTTCCGGTGGATTCAATTCAAGTTTTTTTTTCGGTGTTGATCATATTCTTTTCCTCGGCCCAAATGTTTTCCCCTTGCTCGTTCACCTCTCGCCAGTTTATCCTTCCGGAGTGCTCAAGTCATCTCGGAGATTAAATCTGTTCGAATCAATTCGAGGTTGTCACCTCATTCAAATATTTCAATCGTTCGTGCATCATCTATATGTTCAACATCCCTTTCCAACGGTGTTTTCTTTTAGTGGGCCCTAACCCACAGGTCTTTTCCCAGGATCTTACCTGACTCTTCTAATTTCCCCGGAGCTATTCCCAATTCTTTTCAAGTCTGACGTAAGTATGAATTTCATCAGTCAGATGTTTTTCCAAGATCGATTTAAAATCATTTCATTGTTGGCTCAACCTCTCTGTTTTTCATTCTACCGGAGTATCTCAACAATTTTGGTGGTGTTTATCGTCGTCCTTGAAGACCGTCGTAGATTTTTTCTCTCTCTCTTAAATCTTGTCCGTTCTCCCGGAGATTCGCGGTGCTAGCTCGATGTTATCCTATCTAGTTGTTTCCATTTGTCGGATATTCTTTTCTTACCCATCCGGAGTATGTCAGGAGTTGTTTTTCCATTTCATTTACCGGAGGCCATCATTCTAGAAGAATTCTTCGCCCTCATCTTTCAGCTATCGTTCTCTATTTATCCCGGTGCTTCATTCAAGTGTTCTGTAATCAGTTCGCGATCTCTTCGCTCTTTTGCATCTAAATACCCTCGAGCTTATTGGTTCTTCTAATTCTTCCCGGTGATTCATCCTCTTTAGTCAGTCATTTCCGAATTCTTACGGTGGTTCGTCCAAGATTCTTTTTCTTTGATTATCATTTTAATTCATTCGTTCTTTTCAATCCTACCGGTGGTTCATGAAGACCTTCTCAAGTTTGCGATATGTCACTTCTCAATTCTTTTTCAAGAAGAATAGGTGGTATGAAAAATCCATTGTTGGTCATCAATTTAATTTGATGAAGGATAAGCATACAATAAATCTTATTATTATTTCATCCAAGTGAGTAATCCCTTCCTTCGGAGTTTGTTCTTGACGAATAAATTCTAGTTCCAAGTGCTTTCATCTTTTCTTTTCCGGAGTTCAATTTTCTCGGCCTTTTCGTCGGAACCTCCATCTAAATCATCGCAAGGCTTTAGTCTTATTGTTTCTTCCTTTATTTTATATCATCATCCTTTTGTACCGGAGTTCTTCACGGTGTTTCTTCATGTTTTAATTCTTTCTTCAAGAATTCATCACGATTTTGTTGGTGGAGTTCAAGTATCTTTTCTTCTTGCATCTCTAAGTGCAATTAATTCTCCATATTATTTTGAAGTGGAGTTTTGCATTCTTTCGTTCTTCTCAGCCATTCAATCATTTCCGTTTGCGGCTGGTTATCACCTCATATTTTCTGAGATGTTATCCATAAGTCCACAACAAACTTATTTCTTTTCGTTGGTGATTTTTTTTCAACAACTCCGTTCAATCCTTCCTTCTAAGTTCTTTTCATTCAATTCTTTCAATTCTTTCCGGAGGTTTTGTGTCACGTCTTCATCAAGTGTCATTGAAGTTCGTGTTTTATCCTTTCCATCTTCAGCCGGAGTGCTGCCTAAATCCTTTCAGTCTTATCCGTTTCTTTTCTCATTCTAACCACTCCGGTTAGAACGAGTCGTTTCATAGCCTATCTGATTCCGTGAGCTTTCGATTCTCATCAATCTCGTCGTTTCTCTCTTCTTCTCGTGTGCTCTCGATTCTTTTCTTTTTCTTTTGAGTTCTTGTTTTCTCCTCATCTTTTCCCTTCCGTCTCGGTCCTAAGATCTCGGGACGAGATCTCTTGTTAGTGGAGGAGTGTTGTAACGCCCCGGATTCGATGCGCCAGGTGTCCTTCAGTCATTCGCCTTCGTTGCCATGTCATGTGCTTGTGTGTTGCACTTTGACATGTCATCATCTGCATTTTATCATGTCATCATGTGCATTTCATTTTGCATACGTGTTCGTCTCATGCATCCGAGCATTTTCCCCGTTGTCCGTTTTGCAATCCGGCACTCCTAAGTCTCCCGGCGCCCCCTTTTACCTCTTTTCATGTGCGGGTGTTAAACGGTCTCGGAATGGTCCGAGGTTTGTCAAGCGGCCTTGGTATAGCACCGGTAGACCGCCTGTCAAGTTTCGGATCATTTGGAGGTCGTTTGGTACTCCAACGGTTAACCGGGTAACCGTAAAGCCTCTTTTGTGTGCAGCCCAACACCCCTTTTAAAGTGGCCCAAAACCCAGCGAACTCCCCTCCATGCTCTCGGTCGTTCGATCACGATCGCGTGGCCGAAAACCGCACCTCATTTGGACTCTCCTAGCTCCCTCTACCTATATATATGTGCTCCTCCCGAAAATTCGCAGTCCAAACCCTAGTCTAGCTCCTCCCGCAGCCACCGGACGCGTCCGCACCCCGCCGGACATGTCCAGCCGCCGCCGCCACGTCGCTCCGACGAATCGGAGGCCGCCACCTCAGCGCCGCCGCCCCCCTCCTCCACTCGCGCGCCGCCACGTCGCCACCTTCTCTCTCTCCCGCCGCCGGGCCCTCCAGGGCCCAGATCCGGCCCGCCGTGGTCGCTTCGGGCGAAACCGCCGCTGGCGCAGCCTGGCGCCGCCGCCCGCGCCCGTCGCTCGCGCCCTCCGGCGCGGCGCTTCGCCGCCGCCACGCCACCGCGCCTCGGCCGACCCGCCGCCAACGTCCGCCAAGGCGTCCTCGCCTCCGCCCGGCTCCGCTGGTCACCCCTGCCCGCTACCGCCGCGCCTCCGGCGCGAAGCGCCAGCGCACCGCCCGACCAGCGGCCCGCCACCTCGCCGGCGTCCGCCGCCATGGCCGCTCGAGCTCGGGGCCGAGCTCTGCCGCCTCTCCGCGTCGCCTCCCCGTCGCCTAGCCTCCTTCCCCGCCGGGATCCGGCCGGATCCGGCGAGATCCGGCCCGGATCCGAACGTCTCCGGCCATCTCCCTCCTCTCCGGCAAGATTCCGGCGAAGTCCGACGCTTTGACTTTTTCCCCCTCGAGGTAGAATTCTTCTAAGTCCTCGTGCCCGCAGATATTTTGTGCCATTTTCATCGCATCGTAACTCTGTCATCGTTGCTCCGTTTTGCACGTGTAATATATCGAAATGTTCGTCTCGATGAGTAGATCATTTAGTATCATTGCATTATTTTCATTTGAGCTCATCTTGATGCCCGAAATGCTGTTGGAAGAGTGCTATGTGATGTTAGTTTCTGTTTCTTAACAGAACATGCTCTTTTGTCATTTTTGCCATGATTGATGTGTGCATCCTATGGAATTGAGTCCTACATGTGTTTTGTAATATGCCATGCCATCTTTCTAGGGGTGTATGCCATGTATTTTTGTGATCTCTGTGGTGACTAGCACAAGCATGCAAACTAGGTGTCTTGATGTTGTTGTTTTCAGCCCTGTTTTGCTGATATTTTGATGCCATGTTAACTTGATGCTACCAAGAGATCCATGCATATTTTGATATACTTCAGTAAGGATGTTTTGTTAAACATGTCTTGCTCCATCCATCTATGACTTTGTTTGCAATTATGGAGTGCCATAGCTTGAGTCAATCAAGCTCTACTTTTGCTATCAAATGTTTCCTGGCAGATTGTTTACATGTTATTCAATTTTGCCTAGGTTGTTGTGGTTGATCCATGTATGCTATGTTATTGTTCTTGCCATGTATGTCTTCTATGCCATGTCTTCTTGATGTATGTATGCTTAGTTTATCATATAAGGCTCTGTAGTGAGTGCATTGAGCTTGTAAACATGTCTACTTGTTATCAGTTTTTGACATGCCATGTTGCTGAATCTGTTAACGAAACTTTCAATATTGACATGGGTGTTACTATATTTTCTGATCCTTTTTGGCTTATGGTCACTAAAGGACTTATGTTCTATGCAATTAGTAGATTCATTCCATGCCTTTGTTTGCCATTATCAATTCCTGTAACATGTTGTCTTCTTGCTCTAAACATTGCAACCTGATGTTATTTTCTGCAAAGTCTGAAACTGTTATTAGTTGCAATCTTGCCATGTGTTTTTGAGCATGTTCTAGTCATTTCTGGAGATAGCTCAGTGCTCATGTTTTGTAATGCTTTACCTTTACATCATGCCCATGCCTTTTGTTTTCTTGTTGAGGCCCTGTAGCATGTTGTTTTGATGCTTGCAATATGTCTAGTTGCTGTTTTGGACAGATTGTTGCTATGACTTGTATAGGGTGTATGTGTTGAACCGTTGCTCCGTTTTGAGTGTGCTCTATATGAAACTTGGTTGATTTTGCATGTAGTTTCATATTATCATGTTGGATCCTTGTTTTGAGGTGTTTGCTTGATGTTTGTATGCATTTTGCATCAATGCCATGCTTAACTTGTTTTGCTCATATCTTCTAGGCCGTAGCTCCGAATCTAATGAACTTTATATGTAACTTGACTAGAATTTCGTGTAGATCATCATGGTGCATCTTAAATTGCTGTTTAACAACTTGAAGATAAGGTATATTCAGATCTGGACCAATTTCTAAATTTGCATATGAGGACTTACCGGAATTGTTATATGTTGTTTCCGGCCTCATTTAAACTTGCCTTGATGTGTTGCTCTTGTTTGCATCATCTCTTGCCATGAGTAGCTTCATGTAGTCTTGTCATGCATCATGCTTGTTTGTGCATCATGTCTTGTTCATGTGTGGTGTGTTTACTATGTTGTGTGCTTCTTCTTGTTAGTTCCTGTTTCGTTGCGATCGTGAGGATTCGTTCGTCTACGCTTGGTTCGGCTTCATGCGTTCGTCTTCTTCATGGACTCGTTCTTCTTCCTTGCGGGATTTCAGGCAAGATGACCGCTACCCTGGATCTCACTACTATCATTGCTATGCTAGTTGCTTCGTTCTATCGCTATGCTGCGCTACCTATTACCTGTTTATCAAGCCATCCCAAATTGCCATGTCAGCCTCTAACCTTTTTCACCCTTCCTAGCAAACCGTTGTTTGGCTATGTTACCGCTTTGCTCAGCCCTCTTATAGCGTTGTTAGTTGAGGTGAAGATGAAGTTTGTTCCTTGTTGGAACTTGGAGATGTTGTTCCTTGTTGGAACATGTTTACTTGTTGGGATATCACAATATATCTTATTTAATTAATGCATCTATATACTTGGTAAAGGGTGGAAGGCTCGGCCTTATGCCTGGTGTTTTGTTCCACTCTTGCCGCCCTAGTTTCCGTCATATCGGTATTATGTTCCCGGATTGTGCGTCCCTAACGCGGTCGGGTGATTTATGGGACCCCCTTGACAGTTCGCTTTGAATAAGACTTTTCCAGCCAGGCCCAACATTGGTTTTACATTTGCCTCACCTAGCCTTTTTCCCTTGGGAGTCGTGCATCCCGAGGGTCATCTTTATTTACCCCCCCGGGCCAATGCTTGTCTAAGTGTTGGTCCAAACTAGAGCCACTTGCGGTGCCGCCCCGAGGCAAATTGGGGTATCGTCGGTTGCCGTACGTACTGCTCATCCGGTCGTGGCCTAAGACGAGATACGCGCGGCTACTATCAGGGTGTCGGCACGCCGGGAGGTCTTGCTGGTCTTGTTTTATTGCTGTGAAATGTCTTGTATCCGGGATTCCGAGACTGATCGGGTCTTCCCGGGGAGAAGGAATATCCTTCATTGATCGCGAGAGCTTATCATGGGCTAAGTTGGGACACCCCTGCAGGGTTTGAACTTTCGAAAGCCGTGCCCGCGGTTATCTGGCAGATGGGAATTTGTTAATGTCTGGTTGTAGAAAACCCGAAGTTGATCTTAATTAAAATACACCAACCGTGTGCGTGACCGTGAGTGTCTCTTTTCGGGGTTGATCGAGAGGAGAACACGGTTTCTGGGTTATGTTTGACGTAAGTAGGAGTTCAGGATCACTTCTTGATCATTACTAGTTGACGACCGTTCCTTTGTTCCTCTTCTCGCTCTCATTTGCGTATGTTAGCCACCATATATGCTTAGTCGCTGCTGCAACCTCACCACTTTACCCCTTCCTTTCCTATTTAAGCTTTGCTAGTCTTGATACCCATGGTAATGGGATTGCTGAGTCCTCGTGGCTCACAGATTACTACACCACCAGTTGCAGGTACAGGTTTGCGATGATCATGACGCGAGAGCGATGCTTGCCTGTCTTGAGTTCTTCTTCTGCTTCTTCTTCGATCGGGGATAGGTACCAGGTCGGCAGCCTGGGCTAGCGAGGGTGGATGTCGTTTGAGTTTCATTTTATGTTTCATCCGTAGTCGGATGTTGATCTTGTATATGATGTTGATGTATTCTTGTGGCATTAGTGCCTTATGTATGTATCCCCATCTATTATGTAATGTTGATGTAATGATATCCACCTTGCAAAAGCGTTTCAATATCCGGGTCTATCCTTGGTGGGACCGTCGAGTTCCTTTTGGATAGGGTCGCATATTGGGCGTGACACTGCTGTGCGCTCTGTTGGAAAAGGCAGTGCCTAGGAGGCGCTTAGGCACGCCTAGGCGCTAGGCAATGGCCAAACGCCTCGCCTAGGGCATAAATGGAGGTCTAGGCAGGGCAAGCAAGGATTGGCTATCCAAGCAAGACATCATGCCACATACTGCACTGATATGCCAAACGGATTATATTCCAATGGTAGTAGACGGTAATTAACTTATTTATATGCCCTAAACTAATATCAACACCCATATAATAATCACAAATATACTATGAGTAAAAACTATATTACCGCCTAGGCCGCGCCTAGGGCGCTTAGGCACCGCCTAGGCACTAGGCGAAGGCCAACCGCCTCGCTTACGCCTACCGCTTTTTCCAACCTTCTGTGCGAGCTGCTCGCTACCAGCAAGCTTTGCGCCGCTATCATAGCCGCAAAGTTAATGCCAGAAGCTTCGAGGAAGGCGACCTTGTTCTTCGGCGCGGTCCAATCCGCCAAGATTTCCAACAGGTTACGCTTAAAGTGGGAAGGCCCTTATCGGGTGAAACGAGTCACTAGGCCTGGCGCTGTCCGCCTTTGAGATGAAGATGGCGTTCCGGTGAGCAACTCCTGGAATATAGAGCATCTTCGCAAGTTTTACCCATAAGGCGCGGTCGCGGAACCTGCTCGCAACCACCTTTGTACAAGTCTTGCCGCTGTTGCATGTAATCCTTTGTACAAAGCCGGGCGCAGACCCCGTGCATCAGTAAAGCTTATGTGTTGCGCACAACTTTTCAAATGCATGCTTTCATAATCCTTTATGCATGTGTTATCTAACATATTGTGCAGCATCCACACCCGGTAAGCAATAACGAGCCACTAGGCTACATAACATTATTTTCTCTTCTTTCTTCTCATAGGAAAAGAAGGTTCATCCGCCCACAAGTTAGCCGGGGGGGAAGGAGAAGATAATGGTGTGGGCCACCAAGTGTCGCTCGAGGAAATATCGCCTTGCCGGAAGCGAATTTACGTAAAAGCTAAGTTGCTATGTTTAAGCAATCAGTTTTTAAATTTTTAAGATATCTTCCTCGAACGATAGTACTTTGTATGGAAAACCTGTGCGCGGAGGAAACAACTCGTAGCTAGTCGCACCCTTATTTTGTTTCGAGTACGCTCAACAACTTAAGTGCGCTGCAACTAGTTGCGACAAGGTTGCTTGTCGGAGGCAGCATAGCCAGCAGGCTGCTGATGTTCCGCACTCAGCGCTCGCGGCAAAGGTGCTCGCACCGACAAGTTCCCTGAAAGCGTAGGGCACAAACATACAAGGGAAGAAATCAAGTAAAGGGAATAACATTGCAATCGTTTGCCTAAGATAGAGTATATTACAAAAGTGACTTGTCGCAGATCTAATAAATTGTCCTAAACATGATCTGCAGCGACAAGGGAGAGATAAACTTGGCGGCCTAGTCCACGCGGTCGCCGTCAAGCCTCTTGACTCCGCTCACCCTATCCACGATGGGTGCGACAAGGACCTTGAGTGCTTCGACGTCAGCAGTCGGCAGCAGGGACTTGAGGACGTTGGTGAAGTTGACGCCTGGATTGCGGAAGGCCACCTTCATCAGCACCTTCTGAAGGGCTCCGGCACAGACTTGGCGCGACTCGTCGGCCAGCTGCTTTGGAATCTCCTCCCGGAGCCGCTGGAGACCCGTCAAAACGCCCTTGATGAACAGACTGAGCTTGGCGCTGGGTTGAAGGCGCTCGTCGGTGGAGTACCCGAGGTCCACCATCCCCAGCTCCATCAGCTCATTGTGGATGGCGGCGGCCGTATCCACAAGACCCTCCGTCCAGTGCATCACGTTGTCTCTGAGAGTATTCCGGGCGGTCACAACATTCACCAGCAGCTCCTCGTTGGCTTTGATCTTCTCCAACAGGCCCGCTTCTCGCTCCTTGGCGTCGTCCAGCGTCTCCGTCGGGGTGGTCAGTTTTAGCTCCAAATCTGCCTTGGAGTCCTTAGCGGCGTCGAGCTCTTTGATCTTCTCAGCAAAACGACCCTGCAACTCGCCAAGAGTGTAGGCGTCCTTCTCACGCTCGCGCTTCAGCCCGTTGACCTCCTCGCCGCTCTTTTAGAGGGTGGCCTCCAGCTGCGCCACCCTCGTTTCCAGTTCCTTCTTGGCGGCCTCGGCAGCCGCTGCGGCGTCCTTTGCCTCCTGGAGTGCCCCGCCAATTGATTGCTCGCGCGCGGCAAGATCTTCCTCATAGCTGTCGAGGTTGATCTTCTGCTGCGCCAGCTCACCTTCTTGCGCGGAGAGCTTCTCGCCGGCGAGCCTTTGCTGCTCCTCGACATCGGTCTTCTCCAAGATAAAGGCCGTGCGCTCTTCGGAGAGTTGCTCCCGCGCTTCTGCTATGTCCCGGAGAGTTTCCTTGTTGGCGCACCGAAGCTCTTCTGCGCGTTTATCCATGTCAGCTCCCGCCGTCGCGACAAGTGCTTCCCGCGACTCCAGCTTAGCCTGTCGGGCGCGGTAGAGGGACAGCAACCTCTTCAGTAGTTGCTCCTCCTCAGGCTCGCCGCTGCTGCTGCTTGGAGCGTCAACCAGCGACAGCCTGGCGGAAGCGAGAAGTTCCGCGTCGAAGGTCTCCCCTTCGGCCGGTGCCCTGGAGCTTGACACCCATGGGAGCTTGATAAAGACACCGTCGCCGGCCCTCAGATAGGCCCCGGGCTGGGGCTCTTCGGAGCCTGGTGCAGCATCGGTGGCGGGGGGATCGGTGGTTGGCGTAGTGCCTGGATCTCCTGCGGCCTCAGGGCCGTCAGTACGATCACCAGACCCCTCCCCAGCCTCTGCGCCAGCAGCCTTGGCGGCCTCCTTGCCGGCGGACCCGTCGGCGCCGGCCTCCTTCTCCATGTTGGCGGCGTCGTCATTGTTGCCGCGAGCGTCCTCCTCGCCGACAACCTCAGTCTCCATTGGATCTCCGGCAGATGGATCTAATGATCAGAGAAAGAAAGGAACAAGTCAAGCAAATGTTCGAAAAGTAGAACAGAAGAAAAGGAACCCAAGGGAAATTTTCAATCAAGAAGATTACCTGCAATGGGATCTGTAGCCGCAGTCTCCACCACTGGAGGGTCGTCGGCGCTACCCCTTGTCGGAGAAGCTCCCCTTGTTGGAGAGGCCTCCCTTGCCGGAGAGCGCTCCCTTGGCGGAGATTTCTCCCTTGGCGGCGTGGTTGAAGCAGACAGGACCTCAGGAGTGACTTCCGGGACCTCCTGATGAGGCTGCTCTGCTCCTACACAAATCAACAAGCCAGATATCAGTGAAAGAGAGAGCACCCAAGCACACCTAACCATAAGAAGTAAACCAAGTACTTACGCTGGGGGCTGTGCTGGGGGCTGCTCTGATGAAGGGTTGCCGGGTCCGGCAACGGGGTCTCAAACGCGCCCCCTGTCGCCACTGGGGAATCGTCTTCGACGACAACCACCGGAGTCTTGGCTCTCTTCGACGCCCTCTGAGCCAGCGTCCTGAAAAAAGGAAAGAGCTCAGAATAAAGCAAGTCAAATACAAGACAAAGCAGTAAATTGAAGAATTACAAGTAGCAGCGACAAGATCTTACTCTTCCTCTTCTTCCTCGGAGCTGAGAGCGGAGAAGTCAAATCCGCTCGGTGCGACGAGCTGGAGGAGTAGGCTCCCTCAGACGCTTGGCGGGTGCGGGGGCCGTGGCTCCAGAAGGCCCCGCTCCCGTTGTTGTGGCGGCATGAGGCGCTCCCGCGGCAACAGTGCTTGCCGCGGTGGAGCGCATCGGGCGGCGAGGCGGCTGTTGGGCCGTCTGCCGCCCCGCCACCTCTCCGGTCTTGCGGAGGCGTCTTCTGGCGGGGCCGCGGGCTCCTCCCGCGGCAAGCTACTTGACGGCGGAGGGGAGGCGCCCCCGGCATGCTCGTTCGGCTCAGCGTCGGGCTCGGCCTGCTCCTCCTCACCGACGAACTCCTCTCGATCGGCAAGGCTTGCCGCCTCGGCTGCCTCTGCCTCCTCGACAGTGAACCCAAACACGCCTGCGGCTGCAGCTTCTGCCGCCTCCTCCAACCTTGTGGCAATGCGCGCCATCTCTTGCTCGGTGGTGTCGCGGGTGAGCCACTTCTGCTCGTCGGCACGGATCGGCACCTCTTCCAAGTTGTCGAAGAACTGCTGCACGACATCGTCAGCGGGCTCCTGCCAAGTTGGAACAATTCCATGGGAATCGCACAACGGCATCATCGCGCGGATGCGGTCAAGCGACGAGTTGTTGCACAAGGGCACGACTCCCCTCAGCAACATGAACCACTCAGGGTGATCTGCATCAGGCTTGAACAGCTCCCGCAGCATGGCATCCAGCTCCAAGACAGTAAAGTTCCAATTGAGTCCCGGACGCAGCCTCATGATGTCCGCCGCGTTTTGGAACTCCCAAGCAGGCCTCCCCCTCTCCTGCAAGGCGCAATGCGGCGGCGAAGGAAGTCTGCGCCAACAGCTCCTCTGGTAAGCCCGCATGCCCGAGGCGCAGGATCCGGGTCACGGAAATCTTCAACTTGGCATCCTCCGCACCAAGTTGCTCCAATCGTTGCCGCGCACTATGGGAGTTTGGCGCAGGGCAGTGAAAGGCTGTGGGTCCTCCTCTATAATCCAACACCAATCGGCTCTCCACTCCTCCCACTTGCTACGCAGCTCTCCGTCAAGATATGCTTCCTTCTTGCCGATCCCGGAGATCCATGCAATCCCTCCGCAAGCGGCTCTCCTCTCTCTCGGGGCATGAAGTAATGGCGGAAAAGTGCTACATTTGGGTGGACCCCGACAAAGTTCTCGCAGAGGTGTGCGAAAACGGCCATGGTAAGGACGGCGTTGGGGGTGAAATCAAGGAGGCGGAGGCCATATGTGTTCATGACATCGCAAAAGAATTGGAAAAGGCGGGCAGAGCCTTGATGGAAGAAAAGCGCCAAGAAAGGGTACCCAACGGAAACCTTCTCAGATGTGGCGGCGGAGATCACCCTCGTGCGCGGGTGTGCCCGCGTCTCCGTCGACCAGAAGAGGTAATACAGCTCTCGCATCTCCTTCGCGTCGAGCAGGGGATCGAGGAGGGCCCGCTCCTTCCGCAGCGCCGCGAGCCGCTGCGCCTCGGCTGACTTCACCCCTTTGTCCTTGTCGGCTTTCGGAGCCATGGCGGAGGTGGTGGAGGAATCCGACGGCGTTGGTGGCGCCGGTGGCAATGGGGAGGGGGCGGAGCGTCGCTCCCTTTGGACTCGAGAAGAAGGGGAGGAGCGGCGGTGGTTTTCGATGTGACAGCAATGGCAAGTGGGCGTCCGGCCCCTGTTCCCCCTGCTTATAAGGGGGGAGAGGGGGCGGGCATTCCGATTTTCCCATTAAAGAAGGCCCCCATGATCTCTCCCACGACGCCACGTCCGGTACGTGCCGTTCGTGGGGGACGTGGTGGGTCCAGCGAATAATGCGCAATCCGGGCCGCGTGTCCGTTACCTTTTTTGGGCACAGCCCAACAGAGCTCGGGCGCCGTGTGTGGCCCAGGCCGGGGCTCTGTCGGTGTACTAGAGTAGGGGTACCCTAGTATCCCGAACTTCGTGCGGGCAGTTGCAGCACCCGTGGCAGGCTGGCCTGGTGACCGCTAAGATCTCGGCGGCTCCTTTTGGAGCCAATCAAGAACAAAGTACTCAAGGCCCGGCAAGAGGAGCTTGCGGGAAGGCCATTCAAGGCACAAAACAAGGCCCGGCAAGAGGAGCTTGCGGGAAGTCTTGGTGAGCGATAAGCTCCGAGCGCGACAAGGATTCAGCCGCGGCAAGATGCTTGCCGCGCAACTCTCTCTTCATCTCCGCTCCAGCTCATCCGCCAACGTGTCGCCGTGGGGCTATTCCAGGCACGCGTGTCAAGGAGCTATGCAGCCAGCGGGGAGCAGCGATAAGCGGCGCTGACGAGCCACCATCGTGGCAAACGGAGGCGCACTTGACAGTCCCTATTGCACTGTTCAGGCGACAGGGACGGACATTTATTACTCTTGTCCCTTGTCGTCGAGTTAGGTATAGATCATCATACCTTTGTACAAAGCGGTGTACCAACCACTGTTTTCCTGTTTTACCCTTGTCTACTTGCCACTGTGGTGACCCCTTGTACCTATAAAAGGAGGCCCAAGGGCAACGTAGAAAGGGTTCGGCTGCGGTTCAGTTCATTCGATTCATTCGAGACCACACTCACTCAGGCTAGGTTTTGTAGCTCCCATTGCTCCCTAGCAACAATACAATCAACCAAGCAGCAGTAGGAGTATTATTTCTCCGGAGAGCTCCGAAGCTGGGTAAATCTGCTCGTGTGCATCGCCTCGATCTGCTCTTTGTGCAATCTCCGCCCCCCTCCGAACCACAAGGGACTCGTTCCCATAGGTGTTCGTGGGTCACGATCAGCTTCCCCGACACGCCGGTTTTGACACCGACACCGCCCCCTTGCACTCCCGCTCCCCTCACTGATGCGCTTTGCTCCGCCCAAGTTCTGGTGCCCCCTCCCTGACCATCATGGAAGGGCTCCCATAGCTCATGCGGTGGATGACGACCGTGCTTGAGGTGGAGACACAGCACCAAGCGCTGGCAGAGGAGAAGAAGCCAGCCGCCCTGTTCCATCCATGTCGGCCTACCTGCTTGTTGTATGTACAGAACATGTGAGCAGTCACCATTCCCCTCTTCGTCCATCCGTTCGTTCTTGTGTTGTTGAACAAAGTTGCCCATGGATGCATCTGATGCTTGACAAAGCTGCAGCCCACACATAATACAGACTAGCAGTCACTAATTAGTGGTAACTTACAGGATCATAGGAGTGGAAGCATCGACAGTTTAAGAATGGGAAATGAGTCCTTGCATTGGGCTAAATCCCATTGTATTTCTTTAGACCATTCCTTGTATTTTCTCCTGTCGGGTAGACATGCTTTGCAGCATGTGTATACACATGACAGTACACAAATGAACACTGCAGTTTGCAATGTCTTTAAACACGGTAGGCATGACGGTACCTTATTCCTATCACAAACATATAAGGAATAAAGAATCACTAAATTTAAGGTGGTAATAACTTGGGTTATACTAGAACCATTAATATTTGGTTCATGTGTTTATATATGTGTAAAAGCACCCCTAATCATGAAACAGTATCACGTTCAGATCCTTCATGCCATCTAAAAACCCTAATAACCCATCTAATAATTTAGTAGTTACTACACAAGCACATTCCTGTGAGAAATTATTTCAATGAGAGTGCTAGTTGCTAGGATATATCTAATTGGTCCCGTACTGACATCTCAATTGTTAATCTTTGAATATAGTACACACTTGTACTGAAACATAGAGCGTGTTGCTCTGTGTAGGAATTGCTTGCATGAACTCCTAAATAGTGTACATGTGGGAGCTAAATTAAAGTTTTCTGCTAGGGATGTGTGTCGGTGCAACAAACACTTGGTCCGTTGCCCAGACTATGCATGGGAAGGAGAGCAAGACCACAACATCAAGCCCAGATTGAAGCACAAGGAATCAGTTCTCCGAAGGACCAACATGCAGCACAAGAAGACCAAGACTAGGCAGAGAAGCAAGATACTGCTAAGGAAGAGACCACTCTTGTCGGGCAGGCAAACCTGGCAAGGATGGGGTTACCCCCGGAAGCAAGCCTTCGGACGTCCCGGCAAGGCTACCAGGGCTTGCGGAGGCAAAACCACCTCACCACACCACCTCATCGCAACGCACGTCGTCAATCGGTGCGGTGTCAAGGTCCAAAGTGACTAAGTGGCTACTATTCGCCACATGGCAGCCACTTCCTACAAGAAATACCTCCAGACGACACATGTCCTGCAACTTGTCGAGCGAGCAGATGCGAAGCTGGCAAAACAGCCCGGCAGGGCCTGCCAGGCAAGCTACAATGTGACATTGAGCAGTGCAATTAACGCGCTCTGTCAGCCTGCAGAGTTAGGTATGATTGCACTATTTGCTATCTAATCAGTGCATAATTACTCATTTGCCACTGTGGTGACCCCTTTATCTATAAAAGGAGGCCCAAGGCAACCGTAGAAAGGACGAGTGAATCCACCCCCTCACACATTCATACGTGCGTAGCTGTTTTCCTAGGACAACCCTGCCGGGCAAGCGTGTTGCGCTCACCACCACTTTTTCCACTATCAATCCATCAAAGCAGGAGTAGGGTTTTACGCCTCACGACGGTCGGAACCTGGGTAAAGACTTCCCGTGTGATCTATGCCGTGCTGTCTCATGCTACTCTGCTCTTTATGCAATGTGCCATCCACCTGTTGAACCAGCAAGGGACTCTTGGTCCCATAGGTGGTCGTGGTTTCCCACGACATCTTTGGCACGCCAGGTAGGGGGATCACATGAGCGAACCTGACAGCATGAGTAGCGCACCGTCTTCATCTCCATTTTCGTCATCGACGGCTCCATCGACTATGGCACCCAAGAAGAAACCCGGTGCTTTAGCTCACCCATCCACCTCGAAGGCTCCATCGACTATGGCGCCCAAGAAGAAACCTGGTGCTTCAGCTCACCTGTCCACCTCTAAGGCTCCAACACCCGTGGCCACCAATGCCGTGGGGGACGCGAAGGCACACGAGGATGTGGACGCTGCCGGGGACGCGGTCGACGCAAGAGGCATCGTCACTACCTCCCCCATAGCCGAAACGGGAGTGGGTGTCATCGAAGGAGAGCAGCATCAGCAACACCCTGGTGGTCATGCTCCACGAGGTACGAGCGAAGAGGTTATCCCATCTATACCTCTTCCCCTCACCGAAGGGCACAGCCAGAGCGGTGGTGCCCGGTCTGGGGCGAATCGCCGCCCTTGGTCCATCCCCGCCACGGGTGCGACCGCAGCATGCGCGCTTCCCCCAGAGCCGGTCGGCCCGGCCACTATGCCCAACGGAGCCACTGACCCCCAAGCGCCTTCACCACGTCACCATGCCATCCAAGTGGCTGGCTCGCAATAGCGAGGGCGCTACACCGTCGCCACTAGCACCGTCAGAAGCCAGCTGACGATATGATCTACATCATCATCACCAATGCCAAGCACTGCTACGAAGGACATGGCGTGGGCGCAGCTACAGTTGAGGTTCCCGCCAGCGGCCGATCAGATGGATGAGTGGAGAGCCACCATTCAGAGTCTGGTTGTTTTCGCTGAGGCTGGGGGCTCACAGGGAGCTGGCCTGCCATGGCCTCCCCGAGCGACGACAACAACTCGTGTTGCTGGCCATACAGAAGGGACCACCCCCATAGTGCAGTCCCCACTATGGCAACAAGTACGGGCACGACAGAACCAGGAACCCGACGACATCTCGATGGCCTCTTCTGACCCTCGAGCACATCCAGGCCAACGGCAAGCCCCGGAGGACAGGCGGAGGGGAGGCGTGCACGTCATCATTGATCAGCTCCGCGACGACTACCGCCGGACCAATGGGTGCGATTGTCTCGACGTCGACGAGCCTTCGCTCGAGGATGGAGGGTGCCTACCTTTCAAGGTTGGGTGCCCTGCCTTTACTCGTGAGCTGCGACAAGTTTGTTGGCCATCCGTCTCGCACGTTCAATCCAGAGATACTCGAGAAATATAATGGGAGGCTGAACCCGGCAGAGTTCCTGAGCATCTACACCATCACTGTTCAAGCCGCCGAAGGAAGAGATGAGAAGGTGTTTGCCAACTACTTCCCTTTGGCACTCAAGTCCAATGTGAGGTCTTGGCTGATGCACTTGCAAGAAAACTCCATTTCGTCATGGGCTGACCTGTGCCATGAGTTCATTAGCGCCTTCACGGGCGGCCATCAAGAACCAGGACGGCCCAGCGACTTGCAGCTTCTCCAACAGGAGGAAGGAGAGACTCTCCGCAAGTATTTGCAAAGATTCAGCAGAGTCCACATGAATATCCCAAATATCCATCCAGCGGCTGTGATAGTTGCCTTCGAGTCAAATGTGTGCAACCGCAGGATATATTCTAAGATGAATCTGCGGTTGCCCAAGACTATGAAGGAGCTTAACACTTTGGTGGACAAGTGTGCTCGAATGGAGGAGGGAAGAAAACTCCCTGTAGAGGAAGATTGCATCGACATCGACTCAGAGGATGATGATGAATCCACCAGTCAGAAGAAGAAGAGCAAGAAGCGCAAGGATAAGACAGTGATGACCGTCGAAGGATCGGGCACGCCTAGTACCGGCAAGAAGGCTAGGGCCGAAGCCCCTAGCAAGGTAGCTGCCGCGTGCGCTGACTGCCGGGGGGCTGCAGCTACCGAGAAAGCTAGTAAAGGCGACGGGCCATAATGCAAGATCCATCGGACCAAGGGCGACGATCTCCAAGAGTGTATCAGGTTGTGCAGCTCGTCAAGATGCAGAGGGCTGAATACGAGAAGCATGATAAGGAAGAAGGTCAGAATGGCACTTTTTGGAACCAAGGAAAACCCGCCAGAGGCCGAGAGAAGGAAGTTTGCAATGATGAGAGTGATGGAGGGGATGAAGAGGAAACCAGCGAGCAGGAATTCCAGAAGGCCATAGACGCCCTATGCATTGATGGGGGTGCATCTTTGCACTCCTCTCACCGCCAACTTAAACAGTGGGCGCATGAGGTCAATGTTGTGGAGCCATCGGCAGAATCTCGGAAGCCGCTCAAATGGTCACGCACGCCCATCGTCATCTTTGACGGAGAGGACCACCCTGACCGCACCACTACTGTAGGGTGTTTTCCATTGTTGGTCTCTCCAACAATTCGCAACCTCAAAGTCACAAAGATGATGGTTGACGATGTGGCTGGGATGAATCTGATTTCCCCAAATGTTATCAGTAAGCTTATGATATCAGAGGAAGAGCTAAAGGTCACAGGCACGTTTCAAGGAGTTAATCCCGACAGGAGTCATCCTAAGGGAAAGATCACGTTGCCAGTGACGTTTGGGGGAGAACTGAATTATCAGACTGAGAAGGTTGTATTTGATGTGGTCGACCTTCCCCTGTCGTAAATGGGATCCTCGGACACCCAACTCTGGCAAAATCCATGCCGGCATTCCATTATGCCTACAACACCTTGAAGATGCCAGGGCCGGTAGGAGTCATCTCCATTTCATCTGATGAGAAAGACACAATCATTTGCATGGATATGATGTACCGGGACGCAATAGTGGCAGAGGCCACGGCGGAAGCAGTTCCCGCCAACAAAAACAGAGGAAAGTAGAAGGACATCAGGGACACCAGCAAGGAATCTGGGAAGCGTACCTCTTCAGAGTGTGCTGCATCTGTTGATGACTCGCTGAAGAGTTCCAACTGCAAGAGATCAAAGGTCACTGCACCACATGTGAAGAAGGTCCCGGCAGGGCTGGATGGCATTGATGGTACCTTCACTATCAGTGCAACCCTTAATGACAAATAGGAAAGCGCACTGGTAGCCTTCCTGCGGGCGAATATCGATGTGTTTGCTTGGCAACCATATGATATCCCCGGTGTTCCCAGGGATGTAATCGAGCACCACCTTAATGTCTGCCGACATGCCCGACCCGTCAAGCAGAAGGTTCGAAAGCAGGCCTTGGAGATGCATGATAACCCACAAGTATAGGGGATCGCAACAGATTTCGAGGGTAGAGTATTCAACCCAAATTTGTTGATTCGACACAAGGGGAGCCAAAGAATATTCTCAAGTATTAGCAGCTGAGTTGTCAATTCAACCACACCTGGAAACTTAGTATCTGCAGCAAAGTGTTTAGTAGCAAAGTAATATGATAGTGGTGGCAACGGTAACAAAGTAAAGACAACAAAAGTAATGTTTTGGTATTTTTGTAATGATTATAACAAAGAGCAAGGAAAAGTAAATAAGCGTAAACCAGTATATGGAAAGCTCGTAGGCACCGGATCAGTGATGGATAATTATGCCGGATGTGGTTCGTCATGTAACAGTCATAACATAGGGTGACACAGAACTAGCTCCAATTCATCAATATAATGTAGGCATGTATTCCGTATATAGTCATACGTGCTTATGGAAAAGAACTTGCATGACATCTTTTGTCCTACCCACCCGTGGCAGCGGGGTCCTATTGGAAACTAAGGGATATTAAGGACTCCTTTTAATAGAGAACCGGAACAAAGCATTAGCACATAGTGAATACATGAACTCCTCAAACTATGGTCATCACCGGGAGTGGTCCCGATTATTGTCACTTCGGGGTTTCCGGATCATAACACATAGTAGGTGACTATAGACTTTCAAGATAGGATCAAGAACACACATATATTCATGAAAACATAATAGGTTCAGATCTGAAATCATGGCACTCGGGCCCTAGTGACAAGCATTAAGCATAGCAAAGTCATAGCAACATCAATCTCAGAACATAGTGGATACTAGGGATCAAACCCTAACAAAACTAACTCGATTACATGATAAATCTCATCCAACCCATCACCGTCCAGCAAGCCTACGATGGAATTACTCACGCACGGCGGTGAGCATCATGAAATTGGTGATGGAGGATGGTTGATGATGACGACGACGACGAATCCACCTCTCCGGAGCCCCGAACGGACTCCAGATCAGCCCTCCCGAGAGAGATTAGGGCTTGGCGGCGGCTCCGTATCGTAAAACGCGATGAAACTTTCTCTCTGATTTTTTTCTCCCCGAAAGCCAATATATGGAGTTGGAGTTGGCGTTGGAGGGGCTCCAGGGGGCCCACGAGGTAGGGGGCGCGCCCCACCCTCGTGAGCAGGGTGTGGGCCCCCTGGTCTTCATCTTTGGCGAGTATTTTTTATTATTTTTTGTAAGACATCCCGTGGAGTTTCAGGTCATTCCGAGAACTTTTGTTTTCTGCACATATAACAACACCATGGCAATTCTGCTAAAAACAACGTCAGTCTGGGTTAGTTCCATTCAGATCATACAAGTTAGAGTCCAAAACAAGGGCAAAAGTGTTTGGAAAAGTAGGTACGACGGAGACGTATCAACTCCCCCAAGCTTAAACCCTTGCTTGTCCTCAAGCAATTCAGTTGACAAACTGAAAGAGAAAAAGAAAAACTTTTACAAACTCTGTTTGCTCTTGTTGTTGTAAACCTGAAAAGCCAGCATTCAAGTTTCAGCAATTATTATGAACTAACCACTCTCACAATAACACGTAGGTCTCACAATTACTCATATCAATAGCATAATCAGCTAGCGAGCCATAATAATAAAACTCGGATGACAACACTTTCTCAAAATAATCATAACATGATATAACAAAATGGTATCTCGCTAGCCCTTTCTGAGACCGCAAAACATAAATGCAGAGCACCTTTAAAGATCAAGGACTGACTAAACATTGTAATTCACGGTAAAAGAGATCCAGTCAAGTCATACCCAATATAAACCAATTATAATGAATGCAAACGATAGTGTGCTCTCTAGCGGGTGCTTTTTAATAAGAAGGGTGATGAATCTACCTAAAAGTAAATAGATAGGCCCTTCGTAGAGGGAAGCAGGGATTTGTAGAGGTGCCAGAGCTCGGTTTTGAAATAGAGGTAAATTATATTTTGAGCGGCATACTTTCATTGTCAACATAACAACTAAGAGATGACGATATCTTCCATGCTAAACAAATTATAGGCGGTTCCCAAATAGAATGGTAAAGTTTATACTCCCCCTCCTCCACAAGCATCAATCCATGCCTTGCTCGAAACAACGAGTGCCTCCAACATTCAACGGGTCACAGGGGGAGTTTTGTTTGCAGTTATTTTGATTTATTTTGCATAAAGCATGGGACTGGGCATCCCGGGTACCAGCCATTTTCTCGTGAATGAGGAGCGGAGTCCACTCCTCTTGAGAATAACCCGCCTAACACGGAAGATAAGGGCATCACTAGTTGATATATGAGCTATTCGAGCATGCAAAACAGAATGTTTATTTGAAGGTTTAGAGTTTGGCACATACAAATTTACTTGGAACGGCAGGTAAATACCGCATATAGGAAGGTATAGTGGACTCATATGGCATAACTTTAGGATTTAAGGAGTTTGGATGCACAAGCAGTATTCCCGCTTAGTACAGGTGAAGGCTAGCAAAAGACTGGGAAGCGACCAACTGAGAGAGCGACAACAGTCGTAAACATGCATTAAAATTAATTTACACCGAATACAAGCATGAGTAGGATATAATCCACCATGAACATAAATATCATGAAGGCTATGTTGATTTGATTCAACTACATGCGTAAACATGTGCCAAGTCAAGTCACTCAATTCATTTAAAGGAGGATACCATCCCATCATACCACATCATAATCATTCTAATAGCATGTTGGCACGCAAGGTAAATCATTATAACTCATAGCTAATCAAGCATGGCACAAGCAACTATAATCTCTAAATGTCATTGCAAATATGTTTACTTCATAATAGCTGACTCAGGAACAATGAATCATCATATTTACAAAAACAAGAGAGGTCGAGTTCATACCAGCTTTTCTCATCCCAATAAGTCCATCATATATCATCATTATTGCCTTTCACTTGCATGACCGAACGATGTGTATAATAATAAGAGTGCACGTGCATTGGACTAAGCTGGAATCTGCAAGCATTCAACTCAAGAGAGAAGACAAGTAATATGGGCTCTAAGTTAGATAAACAATAATGCATATGAGAGCCACTAAGCATTTTCAATATAGTCTTCTTGACCCCCAAAGAAAGGAAAAGAAATAAAAACTATTTACACGAGAAAGCTCCCAACAAGCAAAAGAAGAACGGGAAATATTTTTGGGTTTTCTCTTTAATTATTACTACTACGGCAGGAAAAATAAACTACTACTAATTTTTTGTTTTTCTTAAGGTTTATTAAACACACAAGAAGAAAGCAGGAAAAAGAAAATAAACTAGCATGGATATTACAGTGAAAGAGTATGAGCACCGACATCTAGCAATGAGTGTGCGTGAGCATAAATGTAATGTCGGTGAAATCGTACTCCCCAAGCTTAGGCTTTTGGCCTAAGTTGGTCTATTGCCAGGGATAGCCTGGCTGATACCCCTAGGTGTAGCTGGGGTCATACTGCAATGAAGAATAGTTGGGAACATAATGTGATGAAGAGGACTCGATCGCCATTTGGTGGCAACCGCCTCGGATCCCAAGAATAAATGTACATTCATGGAGGCTCATCTTGTGGCTCTGGTTTCGGGGCTGGTGCAGGATTCCGATAGGCTTGAACGGCCGCCCACGGAACAATGTAAGGACCTGTAGACAAGTTAAACAAAGAGGGAGCATGCAAAGTAATAGGCTCAGGGTGACGTTTATCAAAGTACAATTTATATTTAAGCTCCCCTTCGCGACTCTTAACAAGAAAATCATGCGCTAGCATACTCTTATAATCTAAATAAGCACGGGGCAGCGCTGTTTCTTCTTTCTCCTCATGCCTAATAGGTATTTCAAAATATTCAGCTAGGCGTGAAGCATAAATGCATCCAAAGACGGGGCCCTTAGTACGGTTTAGACTTAACCATCTAGCAACAATTCCACCCATACTAACAGAGTTATTGCGGTATAAACCATGGAACAAAATGATAATATCAGGAATGCTAAGGTTTCCATAGTTCCCGCGACCATTCAAGCAACGACTAGCAAATAAGGCAAAGTAGCGAAAACAGGAAAATGCATGCTAGTAATTCTTGCATCAGAAACCTTCCTGGTTTCTCCCACAGTGATAGTGTTAATAAAAGCTTCCACTTCATTACGGTGTGGTTCATCTAAGGTGCCCTCAAAAGATATTTTGCAAACCTCGCAAAATTCAGCTAATGTCATCTCCTTAACAACATCATATAAATGGAACTCTACTGTTGGAGGTGATTTCTTAGGGGAAAAGTAGAAGTTCTGCACAAAAGTATTTGTGAGTAAGAGATACTGATGATGTTGGTCACGGAGGAAGTCGGTGAGGCCGGCGTTCTCAATCAATAGATAGAAATCCTCATAAATCCCGGCTCTCCTCGAGAAGTCATCGGAAGGCCATTCACACGGCCGGACCTCCGCGGTGTGAGGCAAATTAAATTTGGGCTTCTGCTCTTCTTCCTTTTGTTTTTCCTTAGAGCTTCGGCTCGACGAGCCCCTCAAAAATTTCTTCATTATTTCTGAAACAATCTGAAATTTTTAGTAACTTCAAATAAAAGTGAACCAACTTCAATAAAACTGATAGCAACTACTCATACATATGCCTAGAGCATATATCAAGCATTAGAACTACTTGGAACCATATAAATTTGACATGCAAGCTCAAGAACATGGTCACCTATGCAGCACAAATTTGCAATGAATAAAGCACTAGAACAAAAACTAATTGGGCCAATGGAGGAGTCACATACCAAGGAACAATCTCCCCAAGCAGTTTTGCGAGAGGTGCTTTGAGCAAGGAGATCGAAAATCACAGCAAAAGCGGCTGGAACACGAGCTTGAGTTGGTTTTTCGGGTTTGTGTGAGGCAGATGAAGAAGATGGGTGCAGGGATAAGTGGAGGAGGGCCACCGTGGGCCCACGAGGCAGGCGCGCTTAGGGGGCAGGCGCGCCCTCCACCCTCGTGGCAGTGGCAGCTCCCATGTAATTTTTGCACTAAAATCCTCAAATATTCCCAAAAAATCATATTAAATTGGCATGGCATTCTGAGGACTTTTATTTTCGGGATATTTTTATATTGCATGGATAAGTCGGGAGACAGACATAAAAATACTATTTCACTTTATTTTTACTAAATAACAGAGAATATAAAGAGGGTACATAAGGTTGTGCTTCTAGTTCCATCCATCTCATGCTCATCAAAAGGAATCCACTAACAAGGTTGATCAAGTCTTGTTAACAAACTCATTCCGATTAACATGAAACTGGAGAAATTTTGAATAACACTATGTTACCTCAACGGGGATATGGACATCCCCAATAATAAGTATATCATATTTCTTCTTTACAGTAGGAAGAGGAAATTCAAAACCTCCAAATATAATCGATGGAGTTTTTCCAATAGAGTTGATACTATAAACTTGAATAATATACATACTATCGTCCTCGGGAATATCAAGAATAACAAAGTCCATTAAAATAGTAACATTTGCAACCACGACAGGCACATCCTCACAAATACCGACAGGTATAGCAGTTGACTTATCAGCCATTTGCAAAGATATTTCAGTAGGTGTCAACTTATTCAAGTCAAGTCTATGATATAAAGAGAGAGGCATAACACTAACACCGGCTCCAAGATCACATAAAGCAGTTTTAACATAATTTCTCTTAATGGAGCATGGTATAGTAGGTACTCCTGGATCTCCAAGTTTCTTTGGTATTCCACCCTTAAAAGTATAATTAGCAAGCATGGTGGAAATTTCAGCTTCAGGTATCTTTCTTTTATTTGTTATGATATCCTTCATATATTTAGCATAAGGATTTGTTTTGAGCACATCAGTTAATCGCATACGCAAAAAGATGGGTCTAATCATTTTAGCAAAGCGCTCAAAATCCTCATCATCCTTTTTCTTGGATGGTTTCGGAGGAAAAGGCATGGGTTTCTGAACCCATGGTTCTCTTTCTTTACCATGTTTCCTAGCAACAAAGTCTCTTTTATCATAACGTTGATTCTTTGATTGTGGGTTATCAAGATCAACAGCAGGTTCAACTTCTACTTCATTATCATTACTAGGTTGAGCATCATCAAGAACATCATCATTAACATTTTCACTAGGTTCATGTTCATTAGCAGATTGTGTTTCAGCATCAGAAACAGAGATATCATTTGGATTCTCAGGTGGTTCAGCAATAGGTTCACTAGAAGTTTGCAACGTCCTATCATTTTCTTTTTCTTCCTTCTAGAAGAACTAGCTATATATCAACATTATTTCTCTGAGAATCTTGCTCGATTCTCTTAGGGTGGCCTTCAGGATACAAAGGTTCCTGAGTCATTCTACCAGTTCTAGTAGCCATTCTAACAGCATAATCATTTTTCTTACTATTCATTTCATCAAGCACTTCTTTCTGAGCTTTAAGTACTTGTTCTACTTGAGTGGTAACCATAGAACCATGTTTGCTAACAAGTTTAAGTTCACCCCTAATATTAGCCATATAATCACTCAAGAATTTAATCATAAAGGTATTCTGTTTTAATTGTCTACAAAAATAAGCATTAAAGTCATCTTGCTTAAACATAAAGTCATCAAACTCATCCATGCACTGACTAGCAATTTTAGTAGGAGGGACTTCAGCTTTATCATATCTATAGAGAGAATTTACCTTCACTACCTATGTCAGGATATCGGGATCAGGAGGTTCTTCAGTGAATAAAGAATTGAGATCATATACTTCTTCAACAGGCGGTAATTTAAGGCCATGTATTTCTTCAATAGGAGGTAAATTCTTAACATCTTCAGCTTTAATACCTTTTTCTTTCATAGATTTCTTTGACTCTTGCATATCTTCGGGACTGAGAAATAGAACACCTCTCTTCTTCGGAGTTGGTTTAGGAATAGGCTCAGTAATTGGCTCTGGAGCTGGCTCAGGAGGTGCCCAATTATTTTCTTTTGCCAACACATTATTCAATAGAATTTCAGCTTCATCCGGTGTTCTTTTCCTGAAAAGAGAACCAGCACAACTATCCAGGTAATCTCTGGAAGCATCAATTAGTCCATTATAAAAGATATCAAATATTTCAGGTTTCTTAAGAGGATGATCAGGCAAAGCATTAAGTAACTTGAGAAGCCTCCCCCAAGCTTGTGGGAGACTCTCTTCTTCAATTTGCACAAAGTTGTATATTTCCCTCAAAGCAGCTTGTTTCTTATGAGCAGGAAATATTTAGCGAAAGTAATAAATCATATCCTGGGACTTTGCACACAACCAGGATCAAGAGAATTAAACCATATCTTAGCATCACCCTTTAATGAGAACGGAAATATTTTGAGTAAATAAAGGTTGCACGATCTCTCATTATTAATAAACAGGGCAGCTATATCATTTAACTTAGTAAGATGTGCCACAACAGTTTCAGATTCATAGCCATAAAAGGATCAGATTCAACCAAAGTAATTATATCAGGATCAAAAGAGAATTCATAATAATCCTTATCGGGAACACAGATAGGTGAAGTAGCAAAAGCAGGTTCGGGTCTCATCCTATCTCTAAGAGATTCTTTACTCCATTTAACTAGCAACCTCTTAAGTTCATATCTATCCTAGCAAGCAAAAATAGCTGCAGAAGATTCAGCATCAAAAAGATAACCCTCAGGAATAGCAGGCATATTTTCATCATCACTTTCATCATTGTATTCAGTTTCAATAGTTTCTCTTTCTCTAGATCTAGCAATTTGTTCATCTAGAAATCCACCAAGGGGCACAGTAGTATCAAGCATAGAAGTAGTTTCATCATAAGTATCATGCATAGCAAAAGTGGCATCATCAATAACATGCGACATATCGGAACGAATAGCAGAAGCAGGTTTAGGTGTCGCTAGCTTACTCATAACAGAAGGTGAATCAAGTGCAGAGCTAGATGGCAGTTCCTTACATCCCCTCGTAGTTGAGGACAAAATAGTAGTTCGATCATCTTTCAAATTCTTCATAGTGTCCAGCAGATATAAATCCCAAGCGACTCAAAGAATAGAGCTATGCTCCCCAGAAACGACGCCAGAAAAGGGTCTTGATAACCCACAAGTATAGGGGATCGCAACAGTTTTCGAGGGTAGAGTATTCAACCCAAATTTGTTGATTCGACACAAGGGGAGCCAAAGAATATTCTCAAGTATTAGAATTTGAGTTGTCAATTCAACCACACCTGGAAACTTAGTATCTGCAGCAAAGTGTTTAGTAGCAAAGTAATATGATAGTGGTGGCAACGGTAACAAAGTAAAGACAGCAAAAGTAATGTTTTTGGTATTTTTGTAATGATTGTAACAGTAGCAACGGAAAAGTAAATAAGCGTAAACCAGTATATGGAAAGCTCGTAGGCACCGGATCAGTGATGGATAATTATGTCGGATGCGGTTCGTCATGTAACAGTCATAACATAGGGTGACACAGAACTAGCTCCAATTCATCAATATAATGTAGGCATGTATTCCGTATATAGTCATACGTGCTTATGGAAAAGAACTTGCATGACATCTTTTGTCCAACCCTCCCGTGGCAGCAGGGTCCTATTGGAAACTAAGGGATATTAAGGCCTCCTTTTAATAGAGAACTGGAACAAAGCATTAGCACATAGTGAATACACGAACTCCTCAAACTATGGTCATCACCGGGAGTGGTCCCGATTATTGTCACTTCGGGGTTGCCGGATCATAACACATAGTAGGTGAATATAGACTTGCAAGATAGGATCAATAACACACATATATTCATGAAAACATAATAGGTTCAGATCTAAAATCATGGCACTCGGGCCCTAGTGATAAGCATTAAGCATAGCAAACTCATAGCAACATCAATCTCAGAACATAGTGGATACTAGGGATCAAACCCTAACAAAACTAACTCGATTACATGATAAATCTCATCCAACCCATCACCGTCCAGCAAACCTATGATGGAATTACTCACGCACGGCAGTGAGCATCATGAAATTGGTGATGGAGGATGGTTGATGATGACGACGGCGACGAATCCCCCTCCCCGGAGCCCTGAACAGACTCCATATCAGCCCTCCCGAGAGAGATTAGGGCTTGGCGGCGGCTCCGTATCGTAAAACGCGATGAAACTTTCTCTCTGATTTTTTTCTCCCCGAAAGCCAATATATGGAGTTGGAGTTGGCGTCGGAGGGGCTCCGGGGGACCCACGAGGTAGGGGCGCTCGGGAGGCGCGCCCCCACCTCGTGAGCAGGTGTGGGGCCCTGGTCTTCATCTTTAGCGAGGATTTTTATTATTTTTATAAGACATCCGTGGAGTTTCAGGTCATTCCGAGAACTTTTGTTTTCTGCACATAAAACAACACCATGGCAATTCTGCTGAAAACAGCGTCAGTCCGGGTTAGTTCCATTCAAATCATACAAGTTAGAGTCCAAAACAAGGGAAAAAGTGTTTGGAAAAGTAGATACGACGGAGACGTATCAATGCAGTAGTTCACTGTCGAAGAGATTAAGAAGCTTGAGGCAGCTGGTCTGGTCAGCGGAGTACTGTACCTGACATGGTTAGCAATCCCAGTGGTCGTGCACAAGGCTAATGGGAAATGGACGCTTTGCATTGATTTCACAGATCTCAACAAAGCTTGCCCGAAGGACCTGTTTCCCTTGCCACACATCGACCAGATTGTGGACTCCACTTCAGGTTGTGAGTTGCTCTCCTTTCTGGATGCTTACTATGGGTATCATCAGATCTTCATGTCGAAGGAAGACGAAGAGAAGACCTCGTTCATCACCCCATGTGGTACGTACTGCCCTGTGCGCATGCCTTTCGGGTTAAAGAGTGTCGGGTCCACCTTTGGAAGAGTAGTACAGATTGGTTTTGAACTACAGTTGCACAGAAACATTGAAGCTTATATGGATGATATCGTGGTCAAAACCAAGGAAGAGAAACCCTTATCCAAGATTTCAAGGATACATTTGCTAATATGCACAAGATCAACTTGAAGCTAAATCCGGAGAAGTGTGTGATTGGCGTTCCCTCCGGCAAGCTACTTGGGTTCTTTGTGTCACATCATGGGATTGAGGCCAACCCCGACAAGATCAAGGCGATCGAGCAGATCCAGGCACCTCGGACAGTCAAGGATGTGAGGCATCTGACAGGGTGCATAGCCATGCGTTGCAGATTCATCTCCAAGTCTGCTGAGTGCGCCCTACCGTTCTTCAAAATTTTGAAGAAGGCAGGGCCCATGAAGTGGACCCCAGAAGATGATGTAGCCCTGCAAGACTTGAAGACCTACTTGTCCTCTGTGCCCACTTTGGTTGCCCCTAAACCACAAGAGCCATTGCTGTTGTACCATACGACAACCAATCAAGTGGTTAGTGCAGCCCTAGTGGCACAACAGGAGGTGAGCAAAGCCCGGCAGGACCATATAAGGATCAGGACAGAGAAGAGCCGGCAGCAGGGGCAACCCCAAGGACGCGACAAGTAAGAAAGTGGTGCAGCGCCCAATGTACTTCCTTAGTTCCCTGTTACAGGGGGCTAGATCAAGGTACTCTGTTGTGCAAAACTTGATTTTTGGCCACATCATGGCCTCAAGGAAACTGCGCCACTACTTCCAAGCCCATGAGATCACGGTTGTCACCCGCTTTACATTGCAAAGGATACTCCAAAACCCTGAGCCTACCGGCAGAATAGTGGAACGGGCTTTGGAGTTATCCAGCTTTGGCCTGAAATTTGCGAGCACATCGACGATTCAGAATGGACGCCAACCCTGATGAGGAAGTACTGGAAACAGTTACCCCTGGCTAGGAGGCGCCCCAAGAATGGATCATGTATTTCGATGGTGCCTTCCCCCTGCAAGGTGCAGGGGCTGGCGTGCTTCTTGTTGCTCCCATGGGAGAGCATTTGAAGTACGTCATCCAGATGCATTTTCCCAGGGAGGAGGCAACCAACAATACAACAGAGTATGAAGGGCTCCTTTCCGGGCTCAGGATCGCCATGGAATTGGGTATTAAGAAGTTGATCATTCAAGGAGATTCAAAACTTGTGGTGAGACAAGTCAACAAGGATTACCAAAGTCCGGTGATGGAGGCATACGTTGAGGAAGTGAGAAGATTGGAGGAGCACTTTGACGGATTGCAAACAGAGCACATACCCCGTGTGGAAAACATCATAGCTGATCATCTGTCAAAGTGTGCTGTGCAAAAACTTCCTGTGGAACCAGGAACTTTTGTTCTCCATCTTACTCAGCCCTCTATATCCCCAGGAACAATGTCCAGAAAGAGGAGGAAGTTGGACTCCGGAAAGCCTCTCCCGGGGCTCCTGGTAGGGACCCTGCCGGAAACAACTCCCCATCAAATGCCGAGCTGCGCTCTCCTGCCGGGTCACTGGTCTCCGCGGTCGAGAAACATGCTCCCATAGATGAGGAGGTGCCGCTAGTCCATGTTGCCGAGCCCCAGGCTCCAACTTGGGCAAGGCACATAGTCCATTTCCTCCAAACTAGAGAACTTCTCGATGATCAAGAGGAAGCTGAAAGAGTAGCCCAGAGGGCCAATATGTATCAGTTTGCCAATGACACTCTATACATAAGAAGGCCCAACAGTGTGAAATTGAAGTGCATCTGCTGGGAAGAAGGAAAGGAACTGATGGCTGAGGTAAACAAAGGCATGGTGCGGCTCCCACATTGGATCAAGGGCATTAGTTGGGAAAGCATTCCAGGAAGGATTCTTTTGGCCCATAGCCCTCCAAGATGTGGTCGAGCTAGTCACCAAGTGTGAAGCCTGCCAGTTCCATTCCAAGAGCATCCATCTGCCTGCACAAGCTCTTCGTACAATCCCTTTGTCATGGTCGTTTTCAGTCTGGGGGCTCGATATCCTGGGCCCTTTCCCCCGAGCTGTCGGGGCTTTGAATTATTGTTCGTTGCCATCAACAAGTTTACAAAGTGGCCGGAAGTAGATGCTGTGAGAAAGGTGACTGCTCAGTCACCTATCAAATTCTTGAAAGGATTGGTGTGCCACTTCGGGGTCCCCGCACGGATCATCACCGACAATGGCACCCAATTCACGAGTCATGCCTTCATGCAATATGTTCATGCCCTCGGAAGCAAGATCTAATTCACTTCTGTGGCACATCCCAGAAGGAATAGACAAGCTGAGACGGCGAACGCAGAAGTGCTGCAAGGACTCAAGATGAGAACATTTGATACACTGCAAAAGTGCGGCAGACGATGGATCGATGAGCTACCGGTAGCTCTCTGGTCCCTCAGAATGACACCAAATTGAGCTACCAGGCAGGCTACCTTCTCCCTAGTCTATGGGGCAGAAGCAGTTATCCCCACGGAACTCATATACGTGTCACCTCGAGTGCTTGCCTCCAATGAAGTAGCACAGGATAAGCACCGGTGTGACGGCGCTGTGCTTCTCGAGGAGAACCGTCTTTGGGCTGCTACACGCTGTCAGCAAGCCCTGCGTCGCTATCACAGCTGCAGGGTTCATGCCCGATGTTTTGAGGAAGGCGACCTTGTCCTTAGGCATGTTCAGTCCGCCAAGGTACAAACAAGTTGATGCCAGAGTGGGAAGGCCCTTACCTGGTAGTTCGAGTCACCAGACCTAGCGCAGTTCGTCTGGAGACCAGAGATGGCATTCAATTGCAAAACTCACGGAATATTGAGCATCTCCCTAAGTTCTACCCATAGGGAGCGGCTGTCGGGCCCTGCCCGGCAGCCACCCTTTTGTACAGGCGTTGTCTTAGTTGCATGTAAACCTTTGTACAAAGCCAGGCGCAGACCCTGAGCAACAGAGAAATGAATGAAGCGCTGGGGGCCCCCGACAAGTTGTGTGCATGCATAAGCATTTCATGAGCATTGCATACTCATGTACATAACATCGCATCTTGCATCATTTCCATCTGCATAAAACTGCAGGTTCCTGCCGAGAACTCGGCCTCTAAGGGAAGATGGAAAGATGAACCAACACCGCGATCTCCGGCAAGCCAAACAGATAAGTTCTACCTCTTGTCCATACGTGTTCTGTAAGCAAAAACTTGTGCATACGAAAACCTCGCCACTTTTTGAAACTTAGGTGCTCCCATCCCTCGACTCGAACGTTGCTTCGGTCAGGATGGTCGCAGTGGCCTTTGCTGAAAAAAGGTTGGCGGGGGGCTGGTCCCCCTTCGCAACTATGCCCGGTAGGCTTAGTTCCCCGGCAACAAAATAGAGGGTACCGGCAGGATAACCTGTCGGGGGGAAACTCATTTATCTAAAATATAGAGGCATCCCACCTCTTCATGGATATATATGTGCACGAGTCCCCTGGCAAGGTTCATATTTTTCATTAATATGCAGATCAAACAAGTATAGACTTATTGGACACAAACATGGACTCAAGAGATTACATTATTTGAACTAAAATTTGGCAATTTCCCAAAGGTTTAAGATTGAAAAAAGATAAGTACCCAGTGATTCCTTTGCCCTTGTCCATCTCCTACAGGAAGAGGAGAAGAGGGTGAAGGGAGGACCCGGTTGGGATTCGTCGCCTCCCCAGGATCAGGGTGGCATCGTTTCCCAGCAAGAAGGTAGAAACCGGAGGGTAGGTGCGGATGGTGACGCTGCCGGAGGCCCAGAAAGGAGAGACAGAGTCACCGACAAACATGACTCGTCGGAACGGTCGTCCCCGTTCTTAATGCATCGTGGGTTGCCTCCGCCTTCGATATCATGGCCATCCGAAGACCACTGCATGATAGCCACGTTGGACACCATGTTCTCCGGGTAATACCACAAAGAGCATGGTCGTCCCCAGCGGCCCTAACATCAGAAATCACCGTACATCCGGGAGACGTGTATGGATGCAAAGAACCCTCCTGCGGGGCAAGCGGAGGGCATCGAGGGAGGTCAGGGTTGCCTGTGCTGATGGCGAACCCATTCTGTGACCCCTCCCCGGCGCCGCAAGAGAAGGAGGAATGGCCCACGACCGACTATCGTGCCCCGTGTTTGTTATGGGCCACGGCATGGTGTAGTTTGTGTCACCTCTCACTAGATTTGGGGCTACGGGCGACCGGCGATGAGCACACTAGATTTTCCACCTCTGGTGCTATCATCGCGCCGCCCGAGCGCCCCCCTAAAGCCCATTCAAAGCTCTAACCTAGGGCCCAGGGCCTAGCCCCGGGTTCTCCTTCTCAGCATAACAAGCAGAAAGCAGAGGATGGAGGAGAAGAGATGCTAGGACGGATGCCTTTGCTCTTCCTCCGCCCCTCCTTTTATAGGCGGGCCGAGGGAGACATTTGATCCTTCCGGGTAACCACCGTCCTCCTCCACCAATTTAAGAAGGCCGGGCCCCCACCTTGATGCTCTCCCGCACCACGCGCCCCCGTTACCTACCCCGCGCGATGCATGCAACATACGTTGCTGAGGATAGGAGCATGGTGGGAAGAGTGAATTAACAGTTTCTCCCCCATGAGTTAAAGCCATTCACGAGCCATTACAAGAGTGGCCCCACCATGATTGGCTTTACACGATGCACAGGAAAACCGGAAACTGGCCCGCACTCAAGATAATGAAGAAGCAAAGAAGATCTCAAGGGGTCAGCCTCTTCCACGCCCCTGCCTGTGCACTTATTAGGGCCTACCCCAACGACGCCCGGCAGCGTGTTCGGGGCAGGCACAGGGGCTTCTGTCGGTGCAAAAAACCCTGGGTCTGCTGCCCAGACTATGCACATGCACGAGAGCAAGACCATGGCACATATCCTAGATTGAAGCACAAGGAATCAGTTCTTCGAAGGACCAACATATAACACAAGAAGACCAAGACTAGCAAGAGAAGCAAGATACTGATAAGGAAGAGACCTCTCTTGCCGGGCAAGCAAACCTGGCAAGGATGGGGTTACCCCAGGAAGCAAGCCTTCGGGACGTCCCGACAGGCCTGCTGGGGCTTGCGGAGGCAAAACCACATCACAACACCACCTCATCACAATGCACGTCGTCAATCAGTGCAGTGTCAAGCTCCAAAGTGACTAAGTGGCTAATATTTGCCACATGGCGGCCACATCCTACAAGAAATACCTCCAGACGACCCTGCCCTGCGATGTGTCGAGCGAGCAGGCATGAAGCTGGCAACCTCCCGGGCAAGTTACGATGTGACATTGAGAAGTGCATTTAATGTGCTCTCTTAGCTGCAGAGTTAGGTATGATAGCACTGTATGCTATCTCATCAGTGCATAATGAATGATTTGCCATTATGGTGACCCCTTTATCTATAAAAGGAGGCCCAAGGCAACCGTAGAAAGGGGGAGCAAATCCACCCCCTCGATCATTCATACGCGCGTAGCCGTTTCGCCCAGGCCAACCCTGCCGGGCAAGCGTGTTGCGCTCACCACCACTTTTTCCTCCATCAATCCATCAAAGCAGGAGTAGAGTTTTACACCTCGCGGCGGCCCAAAACTTGGGTAAAGACTGCCCGTGTGATCTCTGTCGTGCTGTCTCACGCTCCTCTGCTCTTTGTGCAATGTGCCATCCCCCCCCCGAACCATCAAGGGACTCTTGGTCCTATGGGTGGCCGTGGTTTCCCACGACAATGTGTTAGAAATAAACATTTATATATGACCAATGTTTATTCGATAAAGTGGCAAAAACAATGGAAATGAGTCATTGGTTTGGGCTAAATTATGTAATCGTCTTTCATGGTTGATATGGTCATAAGCAACAATCTAGATTAGCTGTTGTGTGGCCTTGTTTTATATGTAGAGGGGTAATTCGTCATATGTTTGCAAGTTTTTCTATGAATTTGACCTCAAAAGTATTTCCTCAATTTGACCATACGTTTTTCTTTGGCCAACTTTGGGCGTCGGTCTAACGGTACGGTTATCGGTGCATGATACATCTCCAGCGTATCTATAATTTTTTATTGTTCCATGCTGTTATATTATCATTCTTGCATGTTCGAGAATCATTTCATAGCAACTTTATATCCTTTTTTGGGACTCTAACATATTGGCATAGTGCCCAGTGCTAGTAGATGTTTATTTCTTGTTTTTTACTTCGCAAAAAATCAATTCAAATGGAGTCCAAATACAGCAAAACTTTTTGGAGATTTTTTCTGGACCAGAAAACACCTATTGGGCTGAAGAAGTACCAAAGGGGGGCTTCGAGGGGAGCACAAACCACCAGGGCACGCCTGGGGGCCCATGCGCGCCCAGGTGGGTTGTGTTGGAGATATGCCCTAGAGGCAATCATGTATAATGATATTTCCTATCTGTTTATGACTAAACATAGTCCTTGGACATTATCAATGATGTGTATCAGCAAGTACATGACTTGTTTGTGGGACTATGCCTTGTATGATGGCTGTCCTAAAAGGTCCCTAGTCAAAAGGGTTGTGTGGACGCGCAGCCAACTAGACTAGCATATGACACTGTCGATGGCTTGGTCTCACTAGCCATGGAGCATTGGATGCAAACCGTATAATATGGACTTGGAAGGATCTGGTCGGATTCGACATAGTCGGATCCGAGTCGAGATAAGGTCCTAGTCGAGATAAGGACCCAACTATGAGACACAGCGATATGTCATATGTGAGTCTCTAGTACAACGTATGTTCTATGTCCTAAGAACTGAGCTGGCACATGTACTTGGGATGGTGACAAACTTGCTTTGGGCCGACCGAACGCTACTCTGTGACTGGGTAGTTACAAAGGTAGGTTTCGGGCTTGTCCAGACCCATGATGCGAGATTTGGTCGAGCAAGATGGGATTTGCCCCTCCGACCAGGAGAGATGTACTCTAGGCCCCTCATGTGATCCGAACGGGATAAGCATGGCCATGCGACCAGGATTGTGAGATAATCTGGTATGTGGTCGGCATCACTCGAACGAGAAAGAGATCGGGCTAGCACAAGGATTACAGACTCGCCTTGAGCCCGACAACATATATCATGTGACAAAAGGAATGGAAGTATGATGTACAGGTTCGCCTAACCAACTTCATAGTCTGCTTGTTGTTCGACATGCCTTGCTAGGGGCCGCTACCAACCATGCAGTTCAGAGGTGATCCAAACTGTGACCAAGCCGGCTTGAACCTAAGGGGTCGTGCACTTAAGGGAAGGAACCTACGAGGTCGGATCTGAGCACTGGTCGGATTTGATCTGAGCTATATTCGGATTGTGGCCGAGTAGACTTATGGGCTTTAGGGTCCGTGCGAGGCCCAAGTGTTGAGCCCACGATGGACGCGAATATAAAGTGGAGGTGCCGCACACTCATGGGAGTTGATCGCTTCGGCACTGTCACTAGGGTTTGCATGTGTTGCGAATAGACACCTCCACTCGTTGCCGGTTGTGTGGTCGGACCTGGCAGTCCGCCGCACGACGTTCCTCCTTGACGCGCAGATACCATTAGAGGCGGTGCACTTGCGCCGCTCCGGCGAACCTGTACGAGGGATCCGACGACCGGCTATTCGAGGGAGATCGGACGAGGAGGAGACGATCCACGTGGACGCGCTGCCCCAACTCTTCTTCCGCTGCACGACACTATGCGTCTAGTGGTAACGAACTGTGATCCATCTCCCGTAGCATGTTCTTGGATGTTCTGCGCCTAGGAAATTTTTAATTTGCAGTCGACGCACCCTACCGTAGATCCCAACAGGTTGTGCCCACCTCGGTGGCCTCCCGCACCGCCTCTTTGCTCTATAAATACCCCAATATTCCAGAAACCCTAGGGGAGTCGACGAAAATCCATTCCAGCCGCCGCAAGTTCCAGAACCACCAGATCCAATCTAGACACCATCACAGAATGGTTCACCATCCTCATTGGTGCCTCTTTGATGATGCGTGAGTATTTCATTGTAGACCTACGGGTCCGTAGTTAGTAGCTAGATGGCTTCCTCTCTCTCTTTTGATTCTCATACAATGGTCTCTCGGAGATCTATTTGATGTAACTCTTTTTGCACTGTGTTTGTTGGGATCCAATGAACTTTGAGTTTATGATCAGATCTATGTTTTTATCCATGAAAGTTATTTGAGTCTGTTGATCTCTTATATACACGATTACTTATAGCCTCGTATTTCTTCTT
The DNA here is from genome assembly GCA_021605205.1 of Aegilops longissima. Lineage (NCBI taxonomy): Eukaryota > Viridiplantae > Streptophyta > Magnoliopsida > Poales > Poaceae > Aegilops > Aegilops longissima. The sequence goes on from CM038679.1 coordinate 194,098,542, forward strand.
CGAATCTTTGGTTTAGTCAGGCCAACTAGATCGATTTTTTCTTGCCATGGGAACAGGTGCTTTTTGATGGGTTCGATCTTATGGTGCTTGATCCCAGTGGCAGAAGGGGAACCAACATGTATGTATCGTTGCTATTAAGGATAACAAGATGGGGTCGATTTATACATAAATAGATCTTGTCTGCATCATGTCATCGTTCTTATTGCATTACTCCATTTCTCCATGAACTTAATACACTAGATGCATGCTGGATAGCGGTCGATGTGTGGAGTAATAGTAGTAGATGCAGGCAGGAGTCGGTCTACTAGTCCTGGACGTGATACCTATATAATGATCATTGCCTGGATATCGTCATGATTATTTGAAGTTTTATCAATTGCCCAACAATAATTTGTTTACCCACCGTATACTATTTTTATCGAGAGAAGCCACTAGTGAAATCTACAGCCCCGGGTCTCTTCTTTATTATATTTGCCTTCACGATCTATTTTTATTTGCTTTTATTTTCAGATCTATTAATCCAAAAATACAAAAAATATCTTGCTGCAATTTTTTTATTTATTTTATCTCACGTTCCCACGAGACCTATTTATCTAATCTACTACAATTTTACCTATCTTTTTACCCGTGAGGGATTGACAACCCCTCTCTTACGTCGGGTTGCAATTATTTGTTCTTTGTGTGCAGGAGCTATTTACATGGTGTTGCATGGTTCTCCTACTAGTTCGATAACCTTGGTCTAATCACTGAGGGAAATACCAACCATAGCTGTGTTGCATCATCCCTTCCTCTTTGGGGAAATACCGACGTAGTTCAAGCCGCATCAAAAGGAATTTCTGGCGCCGTTGTCGAGGAGACATCATCAACATCTACCAGGTTCCTAATCACAAATCTCATCTCACTACTAGGGAAAAGGCTAGCAGCAGCGCGGGTTTTAGATGTATCGATGGCGGGGATAGGCGCTACAGCTAACATATAGCAATGAAGGCGTGCTGCACTGGCGCCTTGCTACACAAGTGTAGCAACAGCGCTGTTCATGAAGCTTCGCTCTGCAAGTATCTCTAGCGCTTTACCTTGACGCTACTTGCTATAGCGGCGCTGCTGCTAACTTTTGTACACTCGCTCTGCTAATTTAAGTAGGTTTTTTGTTATTTTTTGGCATATTTGTTTTGTATTTGAACAGGCTTTATAGAAGAATCTTTAGCACACAGAAATGTCATCATGATACACATACAAATGTCTGCGAGACCACAAATGTAATCATAGCATGTACATACAAATAGTCTCATCATAATCATCATCCAACACAAAGTGATATCTCTTGTCATCATCTCGAAAATAGTGATACATGCAAGTCTCGAATACTTGCAACTACAACAATGCCATCCATCTAAACAAAGGTATACGCAAGAAGTGCTATCACTATGAATGAGAGCGGAACTATGCAATACATGAGGTGGCGGTTACGAGTCCTCTCTCGCGCTAGCGTGAACCTCAAGTAACTAGCTTCTCCTTCTTATGCCTTTTGAAGCCTTTATGGCTGGCGCCCGTGAACCCATTCACTTGCGCCTGACACTCATGCCACTCGTTGTACACCCCCAGAACCTTCCGTTTGTACACGACATAGCAATTCCATCTCGCCATCAAGAAACTAGGTACCTGTTAGAGATGCATGTTCATGAAGAGGATGTACAATCATATATATGCAACAAAATATACTAGAGCAACACCGAAAAAGAAAGGGTTAGCAACTAGATGCAACATACGATGCATAAATTAATTAACTAGAGGTGCGCAGGTCATCGTCGCAAACTAACAAAGTAGCGTTACGCAAGTTCGCACATGGACCGTGGACATCACAAAGTTTCATCGCTACAAGAAGTATACAAGTTCAACCGACACATATCATCATCATCGGCATCATAAATCACTAGAAGTTCCATCCTTCCATATCATCGAGGGCGAACCTAGCTTCTTGAGCGGCGTGAGGTCTAGACGTTGCATGCCTATGTGAGTTCGGATGTCAGCTCGCGAGATAGGGCCGTGGTGGAACATCCCCTTCTCATCGATGACTTCTTTCATGATGATCGTCGCAATGTTGCTTTGGATGCGAAAGAAGTCATCTCTAAGTTTATAATCCGCTTCTCCATGAGATTCTAGCCACTTGTGGATCGATCATCATTTCGATGTTAATCTGAAGCTTTGGTGATCCGTGTTGAACTGAATCATGAGATGGACGATATAGAATCCATCCTTCTTGCTTGGTTTTGGGACATGGATGCAGGAGAAGTTAGTTTTATCTTGAAACCCATCTTCTTGTTCCTTTGTTTCTTGATCTGCACGTGGCCACCTCTAAAGCTGAAGCCTCGGAGAGCATCATCTAGAATATTCATTATGTGGGTGTAGTCTTTTTTCTCGTAGTCTCTGGAAGGGTCAAAATACACGGCGTGGGAGACTTGTGGGTAAAGAACGATAAGGACGGCGCGCCCGTTGCTGCGGGGAAAAGACACCTCAAATTATTCCCCATATGAGAGAGAAGGAATGATTGAAATGTACGAAAGGGTTGTCCGGAACTCACTTACTTTGGATGATAAGGCACGAGGACTATTTCCCGGTCCTTATTCTGTACCATGAAGTTTTGGAGGTACTCCCTAGCAGTTTCACGCTCAAAGTCACCGAGACTCAAGAAAGACTCGTGCATGTAGTACAGATCCGCCACACAGATTTGCGAGACTTCTTCACTCTTCATGACGGAGCTCATATGTAGCGCAAAAAGGCGGATGATAGTAAAATCAAGCCGCCTTGTTAGAAACATCTCAAAGATATGGTAAAACCGCAGGAAGCACACCTCCGCGGGCTGTGTGTCGACGTAGCACTTCCCCTCAGTCACACGAGCCGCGTATGTTGGATATCCTGGATCCTTTGAGGCCAGTAGGCTTTTCTCGGTCGGCGGACATGGTGTGCGGTCTCTGAGATCCCCGATAGTGCCTCCAGCGGTTTCGGCGGTAGCATCGGCTCGCCTGTGAGATGGAACATGACCGCACTTTTCACGGGTACACGCTCTTGAAATGCATCGTCTGGCTGCTATGTGCTCGCTTGTTTGGAGGCGATTACCTTCCCGATCTCTTCCTCTCCTTTTTCTTGGGCACACCTTCCGACCCTTCCTTAACCCCTGCCCAGTGTTCCCGGGCTAAATCTTGTCGACCCTCGCGCCCAGCTAGTTGAGCCTGTGTTGGCGGCATCTTGAGCGTGTCCTATGAGGATTTCATGAAGAGACCTTTTGCAATCCATGGTACGACCCTGCCGGGCATATCATCCATATCCTCATTAGCAAGCTGATAGCCCGATTCATCATATGGTTGACTCATCATATCTATGTCACAGTCATACGCGTTTGTATTGAGGTAATCCATAGGGTCGACCTCCGTCTCATCATCCATTCTCTTCTCTGGGAGAAATTACATCAGCCAAGACTATTGCACCCCTTCATCATGTCATCCGCCGCTCTCACCCGGCACTACAGGAGCTGGTAATTGCGTAGGCGGGGTGGTGGTCTTCGCACATGCTTCTTGATGTGTGGTAGTTATTGGTGAGCTCTCGGCGGCTCGAGACGAATAAGATTCTTGACCATAGCAGCACCCAATTCTTGCAGCTTCAATCCATGGCGGGGTCTCGTCGTCCGCTCCCACATCTTTATCTTGGAGGAGGCAAATCCTCGTGCCCGATTTCACACTGGTCAAGCTAACCTGAAGTGCCAGTGAGATCGGCTGGTTGTGGAGCGTCGTTGAGAGGGTCCATTATCATCCCTTTCCCACGTCCACCTTCGGCCTTTGATCAAGTAGAGTATGGTGCAGGGGTTTCTTTACGCTGCAAACACATATGTCGTGGCGTAAAACAACGAAAGGCAACAAAATGGAATATTATATATATATATATATATATATATATATATATATATATATATATATATATATATATATATATATATATATGTTAGTGCGACATGTAATTACCGTGGCGCGTCGAGCTCAGCCAAAGACGAAGGCCCACCTAGCGCTTTGAGGCCGAGGACGGGCTGCTATGGCGGGAGCGGCTGCGAGAGGAGGCCGGTTGCGTGAGCAAGTGATGGTGCGATGGTGTTGTTGTTCATGGAGTTGCTCCGTGGCTGGGCACCGGAAATCATGTACCGTCTTATGCGGATTTTCCTTCGCCCGATTGATGATAATGGAACCAAGTTAGTAGCGAAATCATTTACTGCAGCGATTCTGCTGCATTGACTTTCTTTGTAGCAACTCATATTTGTCCTCGGCTGCTTTTTTCGCGTCCTCGGCTGCTTTTTTCTCGACCGCAAGCTTCACCTTGGCGTCGATGTCCGCTGACTAAACTTCGTTTTCAGCTCCTTGGCCTCCGGGCCCTCGTTGTAAACACCTTCCACGTGGCGCCGTCTCGGCGCCGTGCACACGACCATATTGCGGCCGCTGATCCAAGGGAGTCCCTTAAGTTCGTTCAAGGCCGGTTGAGAGGGTGTCCCACTTGGGCCTCATCGAAAGTAGGGCTTTGGCTGCAAGCTGGTGTTGCTTCTCTAGTAGTCTAATTGATTTCCTCGTGATCTTGTCCGTGTAAAAACCTTTTCTCCTGTCCCACTTGTAGCGGGCCTGATGAAGTCATGCTCCAAGGGGTTGGTGAACTTCGCAAAGGGGTCAGGAGACCAGCGGCTTCACGTTCGCGTCCTCCTTATCCCATATGGGCCTTTTACCGAGGTAGCCACGGCTTCGGCGATGCTTCCGTGTTCCTTTGTGAAGGCTCTTGAATTTCGCAGCCTTAGCCTTGGCTGCCTCGGTAGCGCAAGTGTCCTTGAACTTTTCAACTCCTCTTCCGTAAGTGTCGGATTTTCCTCCGAATCTTGGACGGGGTTCATCAGCCTCAATAGCTCGTTTCACCCTCGTTTTCCAGAGGCCAAATCATTGCTGAACATGCCCATGGCGTGATTGTTAATCTTTTTCATCTTGGATCATCCACGGTTGTTCTATGTTATCATCCCGGTCGGGGAACTTGAATCTCTTGTGCAACTTTTTTAGGAGCAACTGCGTCAAATGTTCTTTACTCCTTAAGTCATCATCGTTGATGCTCGCGCATTCCCGTAGGATGCATCCTACTTGGTTCCCATAGCACTTGCGAGGTTCTTCCGGCTCTAACGGCTCAAACTTGCCAAGTGCCATCTTTGTGATCACAAGTCGTCCAATCCCTAGTTTGTTAGGTTTTCGTATCCTCTGCTTCTTATGCTTCCTCTTTTCGGTAGCAGCATCGGGTCCGGTACCTTCCCCGCCGGTCTCGGTGCCGCCATCGGTGTCGGTACCTTCCCCACCGGTCTCGGTGCCGCCATCGCTGTCGGCGCAGTCGGTGTCGATGTCGGCGTCAGTACCATCATCGAGGCCGACCTGCAAACCTTGCTTAGCAGTCAAATAGTCGAGGTACTCTTGTTCACCCTCATATTCCATCTCGTCTGCATCTTGGTCAGAAGGCCCAGTTTCTTCGTTGTTCGACATGTTTCCTATGATTAAGTGTCCTCATTTATTTATAAAAGTATGAATAAATGATAAATGACATAAAAAGAAATCTATGTGCCAGCACTCGATATGCCAACTATGTAGCACAAAATCATGCCTTTATTCACGGGAAATTTCGGCATGACCTTTGCTAAAAAATGGACATATCGAGCGCCTGAAATTCACCGAAACGGATATGAATCAACATTCCGGCGTAACATAGGCCACTCGGATCATTTTCCAAACATGACATGTCCAAAACATGACATATATATGCACATATCACATGTCCGGTTCAAATTTGCACATATCACATGTCCAGTTCAAATTTTGAAACCTAGCTAAATTCATAACTAAATAGATAACCTAATTAACATACTGCCCTAACTAAAACCTAAGTAAATTAACTGAAGAACCCTAGCAAAGAGAGGGGGGGTTTACAGAGGGTGCAGGGGCGAGGAGGCAGGCCCGACGACGGCCGGGAGGGGAGAGGAGGAGGCGAGGCCGACGGGTCGGGGCGAGCGCGCTGGTCGGGGTCGAGGCCTTGGCCTTGGCCTCGGGGGCGAGGCAGGTCGGGGCGAGCCTTGGTCGAGGTCGGGCGAGGGTCGGGTCGAGGCGGCCGGGGCAGGTCGGTGCAAGCGCGACTGACGGGGAGAGTGGGGATTTGGGGGCGGCGGATGAAGCAGAGCGGGTGAGAATTTTGGGTTAAGTGGGCGTAGCGATGGCGCATTTGGACAAAACGCAGCTGCTACTAACTTCGATATCTGTGAGCGGTTTAGGAAAAAGCGCTGCTAGTACCTTCGCTATCGCCAGTTTTCCTTTTCCTTTATTTTATCCCACTTTTATTTCCGAGGGCAATGAGCGAAGGGAGGGCAATATATATTACATCATTTGACGGTTAAATATGTACGCAAAATAGGAACATATATATTACACATCATTGGACCCATGCATAATAATGGCTAAGTGTATATATTACATCATTTGACCGATAACATAAATTTCCTCACTGCTGACGTTTTCGTTTTTGAGTCAGCTTCTTTCCCTTCTTGTTCGTCGAAGAATAATTGAGCCCCTCATTGTGACTTGGCCTTTTCCATGGAGTACGATTTTCTTAGGTAATGTAGTATTGATTCTTCTTTTGACGTATACTTCATCATCATCGTCATCTTCCCTCATTGGGTTGCCGTACTGATCATAGTCTTCCTCGTTGGCGACTCCATCCATTCCAATGATGTTCCTTTTGCCTCTCCTCAGGACAACACGGCTGGGATTGCGCGGGTCAGTTATGAAGAAGCATTGTGTCACGTGCTTAGCGTGTACCCATGGCTCGTTTTTTGCGATAGCGTTCACGATAGCGCTCTTGGCGCCGGGTATAGTCATGGTAGTGAAAATCCGGCTTTCTCTTTCGACATTCTTAGCCCATCTGACACGGAACATCGTCATGTTGTGTAGTACAGAATAGTCAAGCTCCCGGATCTCCTCGACCCTTCCATAAAATCGTTCGATTCGCCGTTGTCGCTGCGGTCATGCATTCCATCGTCACCCCGAGTTACGATCATCACCGTCCATATCTTTGGCCTCCGTGTAGAACGTGTATCGGTTGATATCATATGCACGATAGGTTCTGAGGTTAGGCGAGGGCCATGTGCTAAGGCGTATATGAGCAATCCGTCCTTACAGCCCTCCTCCGGAGGATTAGCAATAATATGCTCTTTGAACCAATGCAGGAAAGTGGAGTTGTGCTCTCTAGTAACCCGGCGTTAAGTCTGCATAACCCCCGTCACGATACTTCTTTGCGATAATTTCTTTGTGCAGTGCCACGAAAGGATCTACCTCGTCTAGGTGTTGTAGCACTACCAAGTTTGCTCTGTCAAAGTCGCTGCGTCGATCTGAGTATGCCACATGCAGTTCCTTGCGACCGTTGCAGTGACCATCTCCTTCGAGCCTCCCATCGTGCTTGTTAACGGGCAAACCAACACTAACACCAGGCGGCTGGTCTACGCCATATAGAAAATTCTCACGGAAAGAGATGCACTCTTGTGCCAAATAGCCCTGGACGATGCTTCCATCCGGACGGGACATATTACGAAGGAATCCTTTGATGATCCCATTCATCCTCTCAAATGGCATCATGTTGTGCAGGAATGACGGCCCCAGGTCTATTATGTCATCCACAATATGGAGACACAAATGCACTATCACGTCAAAGAACGCGGGCGGGAAGTACATCTCAAGCTCATTCAGTATCACTACGATCTCTTCCTGTAGCCTTTGGAGCTGCTTCACACTGATCGACTTTCGAGAGATGACGTCGAAAAAGTTGCAGAGACCAATAAGCGTGTCACGGACGTGCTTGTCCATTATCCCTCTAAGGTAAACAGGTAGTATCTGCGTCATCATCACATGACAGTCATGAGACTTCATCCCGCTAAACCTTTTCTTGTCCATGTCTAGATATCTGCTTATCTTGCCACAGTAACCGGAACTAACTTTGACTCCAGTAAGGCACTTAAAGAAGGCATTGATCTCAGCCTGACTTAAGGTGAAGCAAGAAGGGGGGCAATAATCCTCTTTCTTTATTTTCTTGCCCTTCTTCTCCCGTGCCTCTGTCTCTGTCTCGTCTGACATTTTACGGGGCGGCATGTGCAGATCTTCCCTAATTTTGAAATCTTGCAAGTCTTTTCTTGCCTTCGGCCCATCCTTGGTCTTATCCGGCATGTTCATCAGTGTTGCGAGCAAGCTCTCAAGGACATTCTTACAGATATGCATTTGATCAAGGCAATGAGGTGTATCGAGTTTGTGCGATACTCCAAGTCCTAGAACACAGACCTCGCGTCTTCCATACCTTCAGCAGCGGCTCGGCGCCTTTCTCATCGTCTTTCGGCGCGGTGCACTCCTTCCGCTTTTCAACAGCTCATCGATTTCGGCACCGCTCCGCTTACGTGGAGGTCCTCGATGCTCAGCGTGACCATTGAATAGATCTCCACGGTTTCTCCACGGGTCGTCTGTTCAAGCCATCTTGATGCCCCATGTACACGATTTTCCCAGACCGCCATATTTCCTTGGCGTTAGCTCTTTGAGACATCGTATCATCCATGCACCGCGTGCATCCGCAATATCCATGGCACACCGGCCTGCCACATATCCGTAACCGAGATAGTCCTGCCTTTATCGTGATCAGCGCGACTCTCATGTTGAAATACTCACCTTTGTTTGGCGTCCCATGTCTTGGCGATGTTTTCCATAACGTGTCTAACTCCTCTTGAAGTAGCCCCAGATACAAATTAATATTATTTCCTGGTTGTTTCAGCCCTTGAATAAGCATGCTCATGTGAATGTACTTCAATTTCATGCACAACCAGGGGGGAGGTTGTACATCCATACAAACACGGGCCATGTGCTATGGTTGGTGTTCTGGTTGCCAAATGGATTCATGCCATAGGTACACACGCCGAGCACGATGTTCCTTGCATCACATTCAAAATACCGATAGAAGCTGTTCAACGCTCTCCACTGGCTTCCATCCTTCACGTGTCTCAGCTTCGGATCATCTCCATCGTCGGGCTTCTTCCTCTCCGTGTGCCAGCGCATTAGCTTTGCTTCCTTGGGATCTACAAAATACCTCTGGAGACGGGGAGTGATCGGTAAGTACCATACAACTTTCTGGGGACATTTCTTCCTGGCCTTCTTGTATCGACAAGCATTGCACACCGGACAGCTTGTTTTTTCCGCATGCTCCTTCCGATAAATTATGCAATCGTTAATGCATGCATGGTATCTAACGTGTGGCAGATCAATAGGGCACACGATCTTCTTGGCCTCATCAACACTAGTAGGACATAGATTACCCGCGGGAAGAACATCCTTTAGGTACTTGAGATGCTCATCGAGGCTAGTGTCGGTCCATTTGTTTTTAGCCTTCGTCTTCAGGAGTTGGAGTGTGAAACTCAAGCGGGTCACCTCAGGATTGCAACCATCATACAATGGAGTGTTCGAGTCTACCACCAGTTGCACCAGCTTAGCCTCCTCTCTAGAAGCAGCTCTCTCAGTACTCGTCTCCTTGTGAAGCAATGCTTGAACATGAGGGTCCCACACGATTGAACTTAGTACCGACAAACTCTGCTGCGTGGAGTCCATGTCGTTCTCCTCCGCCATGTCTGGCCCCTTCTCCTCCGCCATGTCCGGCCCTTTCTCCGCCGCAATGTCCGGCCTCTTCCCCGCCGCCATTATCGATCATCTCTTCGTCTTGCCCCGTGTCATCATTGCCTGCTCTGTCGGCATCCTCAACATCGTCATCCTCATCTTCAATTATCCACTGCGCATAGCCATCCATGAAACCAGTCATGAGCAGGTGCGCTTCGGCACGACCATCGTCATGGGGGTCGAGCCAAACTATTCCTTTGCATTTTCGACACGGACATAAAACCTCTGCCCGGTTATTTTCTTTCATGTCCTGCACCGCCGACCGCAACCACCTGTCCACCATCGTTCCACTGACCATCGTCAACTCTGCACGGTAATAATAAACAAATTGATTATAAAATGCATGCATGCATCAAAGTCATACAAAATTTGGCATGACCTTCCCTAAAATAGGACATATATGGATCTAGAGTTTGCGGAATTAGCCAAACGGAAATAAATCGACATTTCGCAAAACATAGGCAACTCAAAAGCACAATTTGGCGTGCCACACACACAATTTCCACAAACATATCACACACACATAAACATATTTTCATTTTGCAAAAGCATGAAATTTTCATCACCTCGATCGAGATCGAGCACACGGTGGAGATGATGTTGTAGGGAGATCAAAAGTGCACAAAGCTCTTGTTGACAAAGATAGATCTAGTTAGGGGGCAAATAGGTCACTTAACTAAACGCTACATCTACCTAGCTAGCTAATTTGGGAGGAGACAACTTCAACTAGTGGAGGGGAAAGGAAAAAGAGAAAGGAGATGCATTAATGGAGGTGGTGTAGTTAGGTAGGAGTAATGAAGAGAGAGAAAGGTGGATAGAAGAGAAAGAGTAATGGGGAGAAGTATTGAGGAAGAAGAAGAGTGAGAGTGGGAGCATGTGGGGAGGTAGGGGAAGGGAAGAGAGGAGGGGAGGGAGGCACGGTGGGGAAAGGTGGTGGGTTGGTGCGGGTTAGCGATGGCGGGGGAAGAAACGCTGCTGCTGCTAAAGAATTAGCAGCAGCGCTTTGGGCAACGGCGCTCATCGCTAACATGACAAAAATTTTGCCAATTTGAAATGTAGCTGCAGCGATCCCGATAAAGCGCTGCTACTATATCCATAGCGATGGCGCGTTCGACAAAGCTCTTGCTAAATGGAGCTCGGTGAACACCGCTGGTGGATATTTGTAGCAGCGCGGTTTAAACAGAGCGCGCTACTACTAAAAACTTATCAGCAGCGAGTTTCCCGCACACTCACTAATACTAATTAGCAGCAGCGCTCCTTTTTGACCCGTGCTGCTGCTAAGATTCTGTGTATAGGCTTTTCCCTAGTAGTGTCTCCTTACATTATTTTCCATTTTCCTCCCATTTTCCTCTCCCCCACTTCACAAAATTTTCCGTTTTATTCGCCCTCCTTCTCGTTTGCTGTTTTCTCGTCAGATCTGTTTTTGTGTGCAATCTTGTTGGCCACTTTTTGTCATTATGTATAGTTCTTCCTCTATTGTGTGCACCCCTGAGAACGATGTTCTTGACTTTAAGCAAAGGGGAGGGGAGAATTTAAAGTATGCTTGGTATATGATTTGCAATGCTCATAATAGATCTAGCCGTAAGCAATCTACCATTGTTCTTCTTTGCTATTTTTATGTGGGCATCACCACTTGGTATAGATTCGGCCTTGATACGATTACTGATGAGAATTTCTTGATATGTCCCTCTCTTGATGCTTTTAATACTATGGGAAATTTAGTGGGTTCATAGCCTCTTATGATTAATGGAACAACTTTGACTCTTGAGCATGTCATGGAAAGACTAGGTGCTATCGAAAAGAAAATGCTTACCAAAGAAAATTTTGAAAACTTGGATAAAAATATGCATAATTGTGCTACTAAATTTGGGTCAAAAACGGAAGAAGTTTTTAAATTGTTGAAAGAAAAGGGGACAGTATTCGTGAAATAATTAAAGAAAGCCCGTCTCGGATTGATAAACTGGTAGAAATCTTTAGTAATCTAAGTATGGCTTTTGCTTCCGCCAAAACTATTGAACAAACTCTAGTGAAAAATTGGCAAGATCACTCAATACACTAAAAACAAGGGTGCAACTTCCAATAGCAACAGATAAGATCTTAAGTCGATTAGTATTCGCCCGGATTTTGTTGAAGTTAAAACAGACCCTTTGTGCAAGAATAAGTTCCTTAAACTTGTTCCTAGGAGTATTCTCATTGAAATTTTTTATGATAAGTCCTGGAAGAATTCCAAGTGTTTGATTGAAGAGTTGGAAACCAAAGATGACAATACTTGAATCTTTGCATTATGCCTAGCTAGGGGCACAAAAGGATAGCGCTTGTTGGGAGCCAACCAATGAATAAAATTTATTTTTGCCATTTTCTTTCTATTCTTGAGTGTTTGCACAATTATGCTACTGTTATGATTGTGTTTTTATGTTTTAATATGTATTTGTGCCAAGCAAAGCCTTTGGGATGATTTTGGGTGATAGTTGCTTTGAATTTGCCGAAAAACAGAAAGTTCCGTGCTCACGAAAATAATTGTCCTTTTTAACAGAAGCACGATAAAATACTGATTCTTTTTGCAGAAGATTAATATGAAGATTGCCCGCGTTGTCCTAATTTTCATAATTTTTGGAGTTACAAAAGTATTCGAAGTATTCAAATTGCTACAAACTGTTCTGTTTTTGACAGATTCTGTTTTCTTTGCATTGTGTGCTTATTTTGATGAATCTATGGTTTGTATTGGAGGGTATAAGCTATAGAAAAGTTGGAATACAGTAGATATAATGCAAAAATAAAATATGAATGAGTTTGCAACAATATTTATAGTTGTTATTTGCTTTGTTATACTAACGGATCTCACGAAGGTTTTGTTGATTTTTGTGTGATTGAAGTTTTCAAGTTTTGGGTGAGATCACGATGGATGAAGGAATAAGGAGTAATAAGATCCTAAGCTTGGGGATGCCCATGGCATCCCAAGCTATTATCTAAAGAGAAGCAAGCAACCAAGCTTGGGTTTGCGCGAGTGGCATCCCCTCTTTCTTCTAACGACCATTGGTATTTTACTTTGAGCTATATTTTTATTCATCACATATCATGAGTTTTTCTTGCAGCGTCTTGTGTGATATAAGTCTTTGCTTGTTTTGCTTTTTATTTTTTTCATGAATCCTTGCTGGACAAACCTATTTGAGAGAGCCAAAATTATGCTATGACTTGTTAGAATTGCTCTCTATGCTTCACTTAAATCTTTATGAGCTTTGGAATTACTCTAGTGCTTCACTTATATCCTTTTTAGCACGGTGTGCTTTAGTATTTTTGAAGAAATTCTCTCTTGTTTCGCTTAAATTATTTTGAGAGAAGAAAAATTTTATGCTCATGTTCTTCACTTAGATTTGTTTAAGCTATCAAGAGCAACACATGAAACTAGTCCCAAAGTGATAGATATTCAAGAGGGATATAATAAAAACTTCCATGAAGATCATTGGACAAAATAAACTTTCTTCCTTGTAATAGTTTTGCGACATGACGATATAATATGTGAGTCATGTTGATGAGTAATTATGATTTAGTAAGAATATTTGTGTTAAGGTTTGTGATTCCCTATGCAAGCACAGAAGTCAATAGTTATGCAATGAAATTACATCCTACTTGTGGTGCATTATTTGGTGTTAGTTATGCTTAATGCTCGCTTATGAGATTTTTCGTTTCTTGGTTGGATGCTTCTCAATATTTTGCTAGACTTCATTTTGAACTAAGTATGATCACTACTTGTGCATCCAAAACCCTTAAACCAGTTTTGCCACATGAGTCCACTATACCTACCTATATGTGGTATTCTTTTGCCGTTCTAAGCAAATTTGTATGTGCCATCTCTAATTTTCAAAACAAAATTCTCTTTTGTGTGCTCGTAGGGTGGATGATATATTTCCATGCTAGATGTGTTATTCTCAAGATGAGTGTTTATCCACTTGTCATTGAACGAGAGTACGACAAAGGTATTAAGGATTTCTAGTCCCGAAACGAAAAATGAAATTACTCTATGTTGTCAAATAATAAGTTCCTTGGAAAGTGTTGGTGTGGAAGGCACCCATGGATACGACTAGCCATGGAAAGTGAAAGTATGATGGAAAAAGGAATAAACTTTATTTTCTGTTTGGTAACCGCCTATGATATATCTAGCATGGAAAGTATTGGGAACTACTCGATCATTTTCATTAACAGGAAAAGCATGCCACCCAAAATGTTTTTATCTCTACCTTTTTTGCTTTGAGCTCTGGCACCTCTACAAATCCATACTTCCCTTAGCGAAGGGCCTTTCTTTTACTTTATGCAATTTTTATTTTTATTTGAGTCTCCATCTTCTGTAATCAAGCACCAACTAAGGGGCACTATGATCATACTTGAGCATTGGGTGTAGCTAATATCACTACAAAAAAAGACACATCCGTGACATTTTGGGCCAAACGAAAAAAATTATGTCATACTTATGACACTTCTATGACGATAATTGTGACAACACCCGGTATTATCATAGATGTGGTGGGGTCCTACTTCTATGACAAAAAATCATGACAGAAAATGGGATTTTCGTCCTGGGCAGGCCGGAGATGCAGCTGCATGACATTCTTTGGGCCGTCCATGACAGAAAAAACCATGGTAGAAGCGAGGGCGAGGAAAATATCGGGGAGTTCCCTGTTACGGTGGGTGGTCGGGGGCCGAGCGATGCGTGTTTCTCTTGTACGTACGCGCGTGTGTGCGAGGCGTTGGGATCTAACTGTACCTGTGAGAGGCATTGGGCTCTAACTGAACCCGAGCGATTGCACTACAGGCTACGCATTACTGAACCCGAGCGCTTGATCGATCCCTTGCTGTTAACTGAACCCGAGTGATTCCTTCGCTACTGCTGCTAACTAAAGCCGATCGATGCTGCCTCCGGATGAACAGTGAGCGTTGTTCGGGGGTTTGGATGAACAGTTCCCGATGGGGGGTTGGATGAACAGGAACCCATGGTAGTAGAGGCCGTTGCCGCTGGATGAACAGTACCCCCACCGATCGAGCCGATGGATGAACAGGACTCTGTGGAGGGCTGGATGAACAGTACCCCGATCAATCGAGCCGGTGGATGAACAGGACCCCGTGGAGGGCTGGATGAACAGTAGCCGGTGGAGGGCTGGTTGAACAGTAGCAAGAGGAGGGCTGGATGAATAGTAGCTCATGGAGGGGTGGTTGAACAGGACCCCTTGGAGAGGGCTGGTTGAACAGTAGCCGGTGGAGGAGCGCGCGGTGGAGGCTGGATGAACAGGAGCCCGTGGATGAACAGTCGCAGGTGGGGGCTGGAGGAGGTCGACGGTGGATGAACATGAGCCCATGGAGGCAGTCGACGATGGATGAATAGTAGCCCGTGGAGGCTAGAGGAGGTCGACGGTGGAGATGAATAGTATCCCGTGGAGTCCCGTTTTGCGGTACGCCACATCCTTCCCGATGAACAGGACCCCTGTTTCGACCGTAGCGCTCCACCCTAAGTTCGTTTCCTCTGTTTTGCGGTACGCCACACCTCTCAAGATCAACAGGACCCCGTTTCCACCATAGGAGGTCCGTTTCCTCCATTTTGCGGTACGCCAGACCCCTCCCGATGAACAGGATCCCGTTTCGACCGTGGCCGGTCGAACACAAGGCCGTTTCCTCCGTTCTGTGGTATGCCAGACCTCGTTTCCATCGGCTGTTCCGTCAAGCCGGTTGGCTCCCGATGAACAACACGCCTTCCATTGCCTCCCGGTGAACACGACGCATTCTGTTGCCTCTCCATGAACACAACGACAGCGCAGCTTCTCTGTT
The DNA here is from genome assembly GCA_021605205.1 of Aegilops longissima. Classification (NCBI taxonomy): domain Eukaryota; kingdom Viridiplantae; phylum Streptophyta; class Magnoliopsida; order Poales; family Poaceae; genus Aegilops; species Aegilops longissima. The sequence continues at coordinate 194,114,108 of CM038679.1, forward strand.
CCAATCCAGCCATGTACACGAGCCCTGGTCGTACGTATGCGCGAGTAGGCGTTCGAGACCCCGCCCGTATGTACGTACGTGGCCGTATTTTCTTTCTTGCACCCTGGCCACTGTACGTATGTGTACATGCTATGTGCATGCCTCTACTAAGACACGTGCCCTTCCTTACACGGCCATGGTTCATTGCTGCAGAATGTAGACAGACCGATCGTATGTACGTACATGTTCGCGACGAGAATGACAACACTACGTACGCTTCGACCAGGTGGGTCCCGACTGTCAGGCACTTCTCATGCGAAGATGTAGCTGGTGGGTCCTAGCAGTCAGGGGAGCGAATCATTATTTTTTTGCCCGTAATATTGACGCACTTCCTTGCGTGCGAAGATGTAGCTGGTGGGTCCGAGGAGTCAGGGGGAAACATTTTTTTCGCGAAATACGGTGGCCCGTCTGGTGGGTACCTGCTGTCAGGTGGAGGAATCATTATTTTCCGCGTAATAAGGAGGCACTTCCTTGTTGCGGCTGTGGACCTAGCTGTCAGCCTCCCCATGTACAGTTCACTTCCGATGGAAGTCGTTCATTGACCACATTGACCACGCCGCACCGAGAGCACCAGGGAGGTGGACAATGGCGAGGCCTAGGAAGGGGACAACACGGAGCCGGGGAAGACGTGGCAGCGGATGCCCACGTGAAGAGGAGTACGAGGGTTCACTGGTTCAGCTGCGGTGTGAGGATGCCGTTGTCGCAGGGCCTGGCCAGCGGTGGGAGTGGTAGGGGCGGTGAGGCGTCCATGGCAGCACAGCCGGCCACATGAGGCAGGAGCAGGCGGCACGACCGGTGCTGCTTTGGGCGGCTGGAGCAATAAGAAGAAAGATTGAAGAATCACGACGGCCGTTGGATGGACATCGTACGGTCACTGCAGCTAGAATCGTTTATATTGACTAAGTTGACAAAGCCCTTGGTACGCGTCAACTTAGTAGGCCCACAGGTCAGCCTTCGAAACGGTGCGCCCCAGATGTCAGGGGGAGGAATCATTGTTTGGGCGGCTGCTGCTAGAACCGTGTGTTGACTGTAAGTTGACAAAGCCTTGCATACACGTCAACTTAGTAGGCCCACAAGTGTGTGGCAGAGAACTTATAGCCCATTTGCGATTTATAAGAATGTACAACCCATTTTTGAATTCTAATGGAATTTACTATATCCCATTTACAGTTTGTTAAAAGTACAGCCCATTTTCTAGCTAGGGCAACGATTAATAATTTCAACCAACCGTTCAAAACAGAATTAAATAAAATTTCCCACATTTTGATGGGATCCGAAATATTTTTGTCACGAAATTTCTAGTCAGATTAAATACAATTTCAATATAAATTTGTATTACGTAAAAATCCAACAAAACATTGTGCGCTCAACAATTAATGAAATTAAAATTTTCAAAATCCAAAAGTAATATTTTATAAACTAATTACGTGTTTGGTGCATTTTTTATAGTTACTGCCCAGTTTTTATAATTACATCCCATTTATTATTTCTTAAAGCCCATTTTCTTGTTAAATCTAATGCATCCCTCCTGGGAAATATTTGCATCCCAGCGGGGCGGAGAATAACAAGTTGAACCGGATTGTGTACAACTTTCGGCCCAATTGCATTGCTGATGTTGAAAAAAAAGGCATGTGTAGTACAGTACAACCTTACGTGGCTACTCAGCCCACATTCAGCGACGCCGAAAAGGCCCAAACAAGACTTATGTACAACTTTTTGAAGTCACTGAGCTCAATTAATAACTTAAGAAAAAAGTTAGACAGTAGAACCTAATTAAAAGCTGTCACGAGCGAAGAAATAATTCAACGGGTCCCACTTGTGTGTGTATGCGTGCGCGTGTGTGTGTGTATGTTTGTGTGTGTGTGTGAGAGAGAGAGAGAGAGACCCATCGGTCGATGCTCGTAAATATATCTTTCAGCCATATGCATGGATGATGCCTATTAAAAACATATATAGTTGACACAATCATATAGAACATCATAGCACACTGAACTTGCATACAAAAATTTCAAGCAGGCGGCACAATCAGGGGGGAAGCAGTGGATCGGTACGGGTAGGGCTATGTTGAAACCAACGAACTCGTACATAATGGTTCATCGTCTTTATCAATGATACGGAAATATCTTGAATGTTGTGCAAAGAAAACAGAAAGACAGCACAATATATAAGTTCTGCTAGAACATTAAGTTGACGTACAACCGTTTCTAAAAAAAGTCCTGGTAAAAAAATAGAACAGGTCACAATCAAATGTACTGGCACATCAGTGCTTCACACCCGTAGGTCGGATTTAACCAGTATCTGACAAGATTCAGTTGTTACCTCAAATTAGAGCACATCTAGGCAGCCAGCCCTGCCTCTTCTCCCAAAGAAGCAGTGGCCTCCGCCGCGCGATGGAGTAGGCCCTGTGCCATCCATCGTTCCGAGCAACACGGGGAAAGTCTGACGTTGACTCCTATAATGGACGTCGTCGACGGACCCGGGCACCAGCGGCGGCGGCAGGATCGATTGATGGATTAACCACTTCTTCGACATGCACGAACACTCGATATAGGTACATCGCTAACGTGGTCCGCGGCGGCCTTGGTGGCGACGAATAGTACAACCCCGATTCCTGCACCGGTATCTCAACACCAATCACCTTCGGTATGGTGGACGACTTCTTCATCCATGACATAACCGTCAGAGCCCAGTTGTATGGAGGAACAAACACACTTACGAGCTCAGCTCCAAGGTCGTTGATAAGCTCATTCATGAACTCGCTGTTCCAAGCACGTTGAGACATGTTGTGGAAGGTAAGCTTTGTTAAAAACTCAAGCTCAGAGGGCACCGAGCCCCATCCTGGGTGCTGTCGGTGTCAAAACCGGCGGATCTCGGGTATGGGGTCCCGAACTGTGCGTCTAGGATCGATGGTTACAAGAGACAGGGGACAAGATGTTTACCCTGGTTTGGGCCCTCTCTATGGAGGTAATACCCTACTTCCTGCTTGATTGATCTTGATGAATATGAGTGTTACAAGAGTTGATCTACCACGAGATCGTAATGACTAAACCTTAGAAGTCTAGCCTGTATGACTATGGTAATGAGTATATCCTTTATGGGCTACTCCCTCCGGTTTATACAGACACCGGGGGGATCTAGGGTTACATAGAGTCGGTTACATAAGAGGGAATCTTCATAGTTGGTCGCCAACTTGCCTTCCACGCCAAGGAGAGTCCAATCCGGACACGGGTGTAGTCTTCGGCCTTCATGACTTCACAGCCTACCAGTCCGGCCCATAGATAACAGGCCGGATGCCCAAGGACCCCTTAGTCAAGGACTCCCTCAGTAGCCCCTAAACCTGGCTTCAATGACGAGGAGTCCGGCGCGCATATTGTCTTCGGCATTGCAAGGCTGGTTCCCTTCTATCCAAACTCCAAGATAGTGTTCGGACGCGATGATAGTATCCGGACCTGTCACACACACCATACACAACCACAGAGAGAATATAATTTTGCACGATTTAAATCCGCTGACAAATTTTAGTAGCATAACATCACGTCCGACCGGTCATAATTCCGGACCATTTAGTGTTCGACGTTCCACGTCCCGAGACTAATGCAGGGGAGCCATTTATAGTGGGATTCTCATTAATGCAGGCATGGGTAATCCAACCGCGCCGTTTATACAGCCCTTGGGAATAGGCGAATTCTAAGGCGAGTGGGGAGGCGTTCGATATTTACTGCCTTTATAAGGGGATAAGGATTCCCTCTTCCTCTCCCACGCCTTCTCTCCATCTCTGCCCTCCCAATCTCGAGCTCCAGCGCCCAAGTTCTTATGTCCTTTCCACTCGAGCTAGCACTCAACCTTCTCCGGATCCGGAGGTCAGCGCAAGTGGATGGTCTCCTCCGTCAAGGAGGAGGACATTACTGAGCTTCGGGCGGCCGAATACTTGGCGAAGGGAAACGCCCATCGTCTGTCGTCGAGGGACAAGTCGTCCCCATGCCGGAGCCCAACGAGAGGGTGGAATTCCCCCCTCATTTCTTCCACGGACTAGGGTTCCCACTCCACCCTTTCGTCCGTGGGCTGATGTATTATTACGGGATAGATTTCCACGATCTGTCCCCGAACTCCTTCCTCAACATCTCGGCGTTTATCATCGTGTGTGAGGCCTTCCTCTGCCTCCAACCCCACTTCGGGCTATGGCTCAAAGTCTTCAATGTGAAGCCGAAGGTGGTGGATGGCCAGCATGCGGAGTGCAGGGGAGCCATGGTGAGTAAGCTGTCAAACGTCTCCTGGCCGAAAGGTACTTTCATGGAGACAGTAAAGGAATGGCAGAAACAATGGTTCTCGTCCACGAACCCAGCGGCACCACCTGGGCGCAGCTGCCGAATTCGCTCGGTGCTCCCACGACTCACCTCCGGGTCGAGAAGAGTCCGAACTGGTGCTCGCCCGATGAGCTGATAGTGCTGCAAACGCGCGTTCAAAGTATGATAGCCAAGAACGTCAAGCTTGTCGATGTAATCCAGGTGATGCTAGTTCACCGGATCTTCCCGTGCCAGTGTAGAAGTCGCCCTCAGTGGGAGTTTAATCCTAAGAAGCACCAAACTCTGGAGAGGCTCTTCGAAACCACTCACGAAGGTGCCCGGAAGTTGCTCTTTAAGGGCAACGAGAAACCGCCGGCCACAGATTCAGATCGTGGGCACGATTGCAAACACCTCGCCGGCGAGGTATGTTATTTTTGACGTATCCCCTACTTAATTGTTTCGAGGACGATGTCTGAGTTTATTATTGCTTTTTTAGGATTGGATGGAGAGGGTGAAGCAGATCCAGTGTCCGGCTCCGCTACCTGAAGAGCCGGTCATCCCGCGCCTGGCGAAGATGCTGGTGCCGGCGCCATATAAGGCGCCGGAGAAGAAGGCCAAAGGGGCCAAAATTGGCCCCATCGCAAGGGCAATTCGGACGTGATGTCCGAAGACAAGGAAGCCCATTCCTCCGTCCCTGAGGACGACGATGAGGAAGAGGAGGAGGAGGAGGAGTGGAAGAACCCTCCCCCTAAGGAAAACAAGAGGGGGGCCTCCACGAATCTGGAGGCGGGAACGCCCAAGAAGGGGAAGGGCGCCCCTGCGGTCAACACCGCGTGGGACGTTGACAGCAGTACGGATCGACGCCTCCGCACTAAGCCTCGGGCCGCATCGTAAGTACTATGACTCTCGTACATAAGTGTACTTGGCCTATCCTTTTCATTGTTTTAACGTGACTAATTGTGCCATTGCAGTCTGGCCTGTGGTAGCATCCAGCGATCCTCATCTGGGGGTTCATTGGATCCGGGGGAAATGGCCAGTATGTCGCTGCTGCCTGCTTATTCCCCTGAGGCCAAGGACGACACCGAAGTGTTGTCCCGGAGGACCGCTCCGAGCCGGGGAGGGGCCTAGGACGCTGTCCAGGAGGCGCCACAAGGCGAGACCTCCGCTGCCGGACACATGGGGGAGCAGATCCCCATGGAGACTAGCGAAGAGGGACGTATTCAGTCCGGCCCTCAGCTGAATACGATCCCGGGGACCGATACGGCCCCGTAATCCGGGGCGCGCCATCCTTCGAAGGAGGGGTGCACCAATTCCACCGATGGCCCCTGTCCAGCCGGGGGCACCAGATAACCTGATGGAGGTACTACGAGGCGCCTTCATTGTGGACGAGCACTGTATCCTTATGGGTACGGTGATTGTCGGTGTAAAAACCGGCGGATCTCGGGTAGGGGGTCCCGAACTGTGCGTCTAAGGTCGATGGTTACAGGAGACAGGGGACGCGATGTTTACCCAGGTTCGGTCCCTCTCTATGGAGGTAATACCCTACTTCCTGCTTGATTGGGCTGGATGAATATGAGTGTTACAAGAGTTGATCTACCGCGAGATCGTAATGGCTAAACCCTAGAAGTCTAGCCTATACGACTATGGTAATGAGTGTATCCTTTCCGGACTACTCCCTCCGGTTTATATAGACACCGGGGGATCTAGGGTTACATAGAGTCGGTTAGATAAGAGGGAATCTTCATAGTTGGTCGCCAAGCTTGCCTTCCACACCAAGGAGAGTCCAATCCGGACACAGGTACAGTCTTCGGCCTTCATGTCTTCACAGCCCACCAGTCCGGCCCATAGATAATAGGCCGGACGCCTGAGGACCCCTTAGTCCAGGACTCCCTCAGTAGCCCCTGAACCTGGCTTCAATGACGAGGATTCCGGCGCGTAGATTGTCTTCGGCATTGCAAGGCGGGTCCCCTTCTATCTGAACTCCAAGATAGTCTTCGGACGCGATGATAGTATCCGGACCTGTCACACACACCATACACAACCACAGGGAGAATATAATTTTGCATGAGTCCAATCTGTTGATAAATTTTAGTAGCATGACATCACGTCCAACCGGTCATAATTCCGGACCGTTTAGTGTTCGACGTTCCACGTCCCGAGACGCGGTTGCCATTGGAACGTCTTGTCGAAGCAGAGATCATGCCCCCTTATAGTGGGATTCTCGTCAATGCGGGCATGGGTAATCCAACCGCGCCATTTATACAGCCCTTGGGAATAGGCGAATTCTAAGGCGAGTGGGGAGGCGTTCGATATTTACTGCCTTTATAAGGGGATAAGGATTCCCTCTTCCTCTCCCACGCCTTCTCTCCATCTCTTCCCTCCCAATCTCGAGCTTCAGCACCCAAGTTCTTGTCTCCTTTCCACTCGAGCTAGCAGTCAACCATGTCCGGATCCGGAGGTCAGGGCAAGTGGATGGTCTCCTCCGTCAAGGAGGCGGACATTAGTGAGCTTCGGGCGGCCGGATACTTGGCGAAGGGAATCGCTCATCGTCTGCCGGCCGAGGGACAAGTCGTCCCCACACCGGAGCCCAACGAGAGTGTGACGCCCCAAGACCGACGCTTCAAAAGACTTCCATATATTTCGTGTTCGCCATGTGTTTTATTTTGTTTGCTGCATTCATCGTGTCATCCTCCTCCCCGCCGCCGGTCTCTGGTTCCCTCGGGATCCATCCTGAGCCAACCCGCAGCCGCCACTCCTCTCCTGGATCTCCCCTGTCCCTCCAGATCATGCCTCAACCAACCTTCGCACAGCCAGCCAGAGCTCGGTCCCGATTGGATCGAGGCCCTTCCTCCTCCCTCGTCTCAGCATGAGCCCGAGCCCGAGCCTCGTGCCACGTCACCGCCGGCAAGCTTCGCCGGAGATGAGCACCGACGCCCCTTCTTCTCCTTCCCATGCTCCTCCCGTTTTCCTCTCTGAACCCTTTGCTTTCTGCCCATCTGCTGCAGGAGCAGCTACGCCCTGGCCAGGAGCACACCAGGCGCCATGGCCGCCGAAGGAACTCCGCCGCCTCGCCGAATCCAGCGCCTCCACCTCCACCTCGTCCCCGTGGTCGACGCCTCCTGCTTCCCCGAGCACCCCACCGACGTGCGCCACCAGCAGCAAGCTTCCGCGGCCTCCTCTGCTTCACGACGAGACCGCAGCCTTCTCCCATGACCTCCAGCAGGCCCGTGCCTGTGCCCCTGGCCTCCACAAGCCGGAGCTCACCAGCCGCTTCGATCTGCCGCGAGCAGCAGCACCAGCAAATGAGCTCCGCTCCCGTTCTCTTCTTCCTCCGTCTTCCTGTTGCTCTCCCTTTTCTCTCCTCACACTCCGGTCTTTGTCTCCCTTCTAAGCAGGAGCAGCCATGGACATCTTTCCTGAAGCAGCAGCCGCCGCTGCATGGATCTCCGCCACCGCCTGCCTCCACGCGCCGGGTCTGCTCCATCCCCAAGTCTGTCGGACCTCGCCAGCCCCGGATCCGGCCCGGATCGACCTCCCCAAGCCCTCATCGCCGGCCTCCCCTGCTTCTACGTGCGGGGACGACGACGGCCAGCGCCAAGTGTCGCTCGAACCCCTGCTTCGTTGACCGCACGCCTCCTCTGTTCAGGCCCAGCGCGCCCCTGCCTGGCCCTCGTTGACCACCGCGTGGGCCGCAGCCCAGCCGCCTTTGCCTGGCCTCTCCACCGACCTGGGCTTGGCCATGGTGAGCAGCCCTGTCCGCCCAGCAGTTTTGGCCCGCGTAGTGTTTTTTTTTCATGTCTGCGATTTAGCTATTATCCAGGAATGTCTGTTTTACAGAAAACCCCTTGAGGTCATGCATATAATAACTCAACAACCGTGCATCGGATTAAAATGTTTTAAATATGTAAAATGCTTAGAATTTCATCTAGTTTCATAATATGCCGCTTTCATCCATGTTTAAAATGTTTAAAATGATGTTTGCATTTAATTTGCATAAATGCCATGTTGAAATGATTTATTTCATAACTAATTAACCGTAGCTTGGTTTTAAATAAACTTTGTATGTAAATGGAGTAGAAAAATGCCTAGTTTAACATGGTGTACTTACTTGACATGCTTAACAACTCTAAAATATGGTTTAGGGAAGAACAGTACCAAATCTAAAATATGCACATGAGGATTTTCCGGAATTGTTGTTTGTTGTTCCGGCCTCATTTAAACTTGCCTAGATAGGTAGTTTTCATATGCTTCACCTTTTGCCATGTTTAACAACATTTAATATTGTTGGGTACATAACCAAGAGAGAACTAAATGAGTCATGTGGTGTTTCGTCAAAATGCAAGTCGTTGCATATTGAGCTCCACTTAATTTGTAGTGTTGTTTGTGCACTTTGCCATGCCATGCCTTTTTAAACCGGACATGCATCATATTTGATTGTGCATCATGCCATGTTTATGTGATGGTTGTTTACCATGATGTTTCCTTCTTTCTGGTTGCGCTTCTCCTTGATAGTTCCGGTTACGTTGCGTTTGTGAGGATCCGTTCGACTACGTCCGTTTGTCTTCTTCATGGACTCCTTCTTCTTCCTTGCGGGATTTCAGGCAAGATGACCATACCCTCGAAATCACTTCTATCTTTGCTTGCTAGTTGTTCGCTCTATTGCTATGCCGCGCTACCTACCACTTGCTATATCATGCCTCCCATATTGCCATGTCAAGCCTCTAACCCACCTTTCCTAGCAAACCGTTGTTTGGCTATGTTACCGCTTTTTGCTCAGCCCCTAGCGTTGTTTGTTGCAGGTGAAGTTTGAGTTTGTTCCATGTTGGAACATGGATATGTTGGGATATCACAATATCTCTTATATTTAATTAATGCATCTATATACTTGGTAAAGGGTGGAAGGCTCGGCCTTATGTATGGTGTTTTGTTCCACTCTTGCCGCCCTAATTTCCGTCATACCGGTGTTATGTTCGTTGATTTTGCGTTCCTTACGCGGTTGGGTGTTATGGGAACCCCTTGACAGTTCGCTTTGAATAAAACTCCTCCAGCAAGGCCCAACCTTAGTTTTACTTTTGCCTAACAACCTATTACACTTCCCTTGGGTCGGCCAACCCGAGGGTCATCTTTATTTTAACCCCCTCCAGGCCAGTGCTTCTCTAAGTGTTGGTCCTAACCGGGCAGCCTGCAGGGGCACCTCGGGGCAACTTGAGGAGTGGTTTTACCCGTAGCTTGACCTGTCCGGTGTGTCCTGAGAACGAGATACGTGCGACTCCTACCGGGATTGTCGACACATCGGGCGGCTTTGCTGGTCTTGTTTTACCATTGTCAAAATGTCTTGTAACCGGGATTCCGAGACTGATCGGGTCTTCCGGGAGAAGGAATATCCTTTGTTGACCGTGAGAGCTTGTGATGGGCTAAGTTGGGACACCCTTGTAGGGTATAAACTTTCGAGAGCCGTGCCCGCGGTTATGTGGCAGATAGGAATTTGTTAATGTCCGGTTGTAGAGAACTTGACACTTGACTTAATTAAAATGCATCAACCACGTGTGTAGCCGTGATGGTCTCTTTTCGGCGGAGTCCGGGAAGTGAACACGGTTGGGTTATGTATGAACGTAAGTAGCTTCAGGATCACTTCTTGATCACTTCTAGCTTCTCGACCATTGCGTTGCTTCTCTTCTCGCTCTTATTTGCATATGTTAGCCACCATATTTGCTTAGTGCTTGCTGCAGCTCCACCTCATTACCCCATTCCTGCCCATAAGCTTAAATAGTCTTGATCTCGCGGGTGTGAGATTGCTGAGTCCTCGTGACTCACAGATTCTACCAAAACAGTTGCAGGTGCCGATGATACCAGTGCAGGTGGCGCAACCGCGCTCAAGTGGGAGCCCGATGAAGATCTTGTTCGTTGTTTTATGTCTTTTATGGTTGATCAGTAGTGGAGCACAGTTGGGACGATCGGGGATCTAGCATTTGGGGTTGTCTTCTTTTATTTTGGTTCCGTAGTCGGACCTTGTGTGTACTCTGAATGATGTATGTTTAATTTATGTATTGTGTGCCAACTCTTTATCCCATTATTGTTCATTACATGGGATTGTGTGAAGATGACCCTTCTTGCGACAAAACCACCATGCGGTTATGCCTCCAAGTTGTGCCTCGACACATGGGAGATATAGCCGCATCGTGGCGTTACAGAGAGGGTGGTATTCCTCCCTCATTTCTTCCGCGGACTAGGGTTCCCACTCCACCCTTTCGTCCGCGGGCTGATGTATTATTACGGGATAGATTTCCACGATCTGTCCCCGAACTCCTTCCTCAACATCTCGGCCTTTATTGTCGTGTGTGAGTCCTTCCTCCGCATCCAACCCCACTTCGGGCTATGGCTCAAAGTCTTCAATGTGAAGCCGAAGGTGGTGGATGGCCAGCACGCAGAGTGCGGGGGAGCCATGGTGAGTAAGCTGTCAAACGTCTCCTGGCCGAAAGGTATTTTCGTGGAGACATTAAAGGAGTGGCAGAAACAATGGTTCTACATCACAGAACCCCGCGGCACCACCTGGGCCGCAGCTGCCGAATTCCGCTCCGATGCTCCCATGCGACTCACCTCCTGGGTCGAGAAGAGTCCGAACTGGTGCTCGCCCGATGAGCTGATAGCGCTGCAAACGCGCGTTCAAAGTATGATAGCAAAGAACGTCAAGCTTGTCGGTGTAATCCAGGTGATGCTAGTTCGCCGGATCCTCCCGTGCCTCGCCCTCTGTGGGAGTTTAATCCGAAGAAGCACCAAACTCCGGAGAGGCTCTTCGAAACCACTCACGAAGGTGCCTGGAAGTTGCTCTTTAGAGGCAACGAGAAACAGCCGGCCACAGATTCAGATCGTGGGCACGATTGCAAACACCTCTACAACGAGGTATGTTATTTTTGACGTATCCCCTACTTAATTGTTTCGAGGACGATGTCTGAGTTTATCATTGCTTTTTCAAGATTGGATGGAGAGGGCGAAGCGGATCCAGTGTCCGGCTCCACTGCATGAAGAGCCGGTCATCCCGCGCATGGCGAAGATGCTGGTGCCGGCGCCATATAATGCGTTGGACAAGAAGGCCAAGAAGAAGGCCAAGGGGGCCAAAAGTGGCCCCCGTCACAAGGGCACTTCGGACATGACGTCCGAAGACGAGGAAGCCATTCCTTCGTCCCTGAGGACGACGACGAGGAAGAGGAGGAGGAGGAGGCGGAGAAGAACCCTCCCCCTAAGGAGAAGAAGAGGGGGGCCTCCATGAATCTGGAGGCGGGAACGCCCAAGAAGGGGAAGGGCACCCCTGCGGTCAACACTGCATGGGACGTTGACAGTAGTCCGGAGCGACGCCTCTGCACTAAGCCTAGGGCCGCATCGTAAGTACTATGACTCTCGTACATAAGTGTACTCGGCCTATCCTTTTCATTGTTTTAACGTGATTAATTCTGCCATTGCAGTCCGGCCCGTGGTAGCATCCAGCGATCCTCATGTGGGGGTTCGTTGGATCCGGCGGAAATGGCCAGTATGTCGCCGCCACCCGCTTATTCTCCTGAGGCCAAGGACGACACCGAAGTGTTGTCCCAGAGGACCACTCCGAGCCGGGGAGGGGCCCAGGACGTTGTCCAGGAGGCGCCGCAAGGCGAGACCTCCGCTGTCGGACACATGGGGGAGCAGATCCCCATGGAGACTGGCAAAGAGGGACGTATTCAGTCCGGCCCTCAGCCGAATACGATCCCGGGGACCGATACGGCCTTGGAATCCGGTGCGTGTCTTCCTTCGAAGGAGGGGGTGCGCAAATTCCACCGATGGCCCCTGTCCAACCGGGGGCACCAGATAACCTGATGGAGGCACTACGAGGCGCCTCCATTGTGGACAAGCACCGTATCCCAAGAGCGGACTAAACGAGGCCTGCAACAATGTGTCGACAGGTTTCGAGGTAAGTCACGTAGAAAGAGAACACCCCGTGCTGACAGTAGCCCCTGAGACATTGTCCGGTGTTCAGAAAGAAAGGCCGAACAGAGGATCAACCCTTTGTAGGAGAGTAATTTGATATTTATGAATAAGTAGGCGTCGCTGTTGGCCGCGACCTTGCATGCTGCCGAAGTCTCTGAACTGAAGCAGAGGTTCGAGCAGACCGAGAACGAGCTCGGCGAGGTGAAGATTCAGCTCCACGAGAAGCAAGGTGAGTAACGACTTGCTGTGTATTCGAGAAAAGTAAGTGGTGAGTACTGACAGGAGTGTCATAATATGTGTAGGGACGGCGACCGAGGTCGAGGCCCTGAAAAATGCCTTGACCAAAGCCGAAGGGAAGGCTGTCTAGCAGCAAGCCGCCCGTAAGAAGCTCAAGGTCCGGGTAAGCGAGATCCAGCAGGAGCTCCAAGACGCGGTGAAGAAGTGTGAGGCTTTGGAGCGTGAAGCGTCGGTTCGAGAGACCGAACTTGCCAAAGCTCGCCAGAGTGCGGAGGCTGCACAGAATGAAGCCCGGGGCGCTCTCCAGGAGATCCAGGAGGCCAAGAAGATCGCAGCGGGTAATGCTTTTAACATGCAAAGCAAGTATGCGGAGAAGAAGAACCTTTTACTAACCCGAGTTTGGAGTTGCCCAGGGTCCTTTGCGGATCTGCCACGCAGCGTGTCCGATGCTACAGAGTTCTTCTGAGGCGGAGAAGGGAATTCCACAGAGAAGCTGTTCTGGTCGCAGTATGCTGTGCCAGAACATCCGGTGCCCTTTGCCGATCAACTGAAACAGTTGGTCGAGCTACAGAGCATGGCCGAACTAGCCATGAAGGATTTAATAATTTGGCTCAGGCCAGCCGAAGCTATACCTAGCAGTTATTTTGGCCTCGTGAAGCGGGTGATGGAGGCTTGTCCGCGTGTAGACATTGTCAAGCGATCAGTCTGCATCGAAGGTGCCTGATAGGCACATTTCATATACATAATTTTGGCATTGAATTATACCATTCGTTGAGTTATGCCCATCTATTCTTGCTAAGTTTAGTTGAATATTTGCATGAAAATCATATAATGAATCATTTGCTAGTCATTGTGTTTCTTTTGCAGAAAAGTGCGACAAGAGACTATAATCTACAAGTTTCTGTCTAGAAAGAATTGAGAAACAAGATCACGGGCAAGAAGAGAAGAAAGAGGGACTCAAGCTTGAAGAAGATTAAAGCTTAGGGGGGCTAGCTTAAGAAGTGGAGGGATCATCTTGTGCCAAAAGAAGGAAGAAGGAGGGCCAAAGTGAAAACATTCATATCTGATCGGAGGGGGTCAAAATCCCTAGCAGCCTCCATTCCCAAACCGAGCCTGGCACACATCTCTCTTCCTCACCCCTCCTTCTCCACCTCCGGCCGCCGCCGCGGCCAGGCCGGCGTGGCGGCGTGCCATCAGCACCACCGCGCCACCAGCACCACCCATACATCTCCATCCATTTGCGCCTCCCAGCCACCTATCCTTCCCTCCATCTACAGCGCCGCCAGAACCCATCCACCATCACCTCCGGCCGGCGCGCCCGACCAGACACACAGCCGACGGTGTCTGGACTTCGTGTGGCTCTCACCTCTATCTAATTCCCGTCTTTGTTGTCCTCGGAAACTTTTACCGATGCTCCTTCTCCTTGCGCCTCCTGCTGAAACCCTCCTCTGCTCGAAACTGCTGCTGCTCATTGCTTCTCTGAACTGTTGCTGATCCCCACGCCGCTTCTTCTCTTCTTCTCTTCCCTTACCTCTGCTGCTGCTCTTGCTTCTTCTTCTTCCCCACGAACCTCCTGCTTCTTCCTCAACATGAGTTGCTGCTGCTTCTTCTTGCGCCCCTTGTTGCTGCTCCTCCTCTGAATCCCCTACTGCTGCTGCTCGCCTCCAACTGAACCTGCTGTTCTCTTTCTCCCTCTCTGTAATTCATGGAAATTGTAATGTATTGAGTATTTTGTTTAGTTTAGAGACCTATACTTGTCTAGTAGTATTATTCAATATATGTGCCCTGTTTATCAATTAGTGTTTTTGTAAGAACTAAGATTACTAGTCAATTTTTGTGTTGTTTGTGTGCTATGTCAAGTGAGAAGTTTGAACCTCTTTAATTTCTTAGTCCCTGTGCTAGCTATGTACATGTGGATATATATGTTTGTTATGTGAAGTACTTGATCTGTCATATCTTGCTTAGTGAAATAGTAATCTTCATATATGTGTGCGGTGCCCTGTGATATATAAATATGTGTGTGTTCTTGATGTGAAAAATATATCTTCTGTCATATAAACTTTTTACTTCCCTCTGTACATATTTTGTCATGCTACTTCCCTTTTGTGTTAGTTTCTGTTGTCTCTAGTAATTAGAAAACACCAAAAATATAGTGAAGATAATTCGAATCTCCCTTTTGCTTATTTTCATTTTCTTTGTCGTCAACTTTGGTTAGTTTAGGATTATATTTCCTTGTAATCATCACCCAAAATCGTGTTACCTAGCTTTAGGCGAGCGTGGCCGCTGATCGCCTAGTCCCTGTGGAGAACACGACATCCGTAGTTTGGGCGTAAAAACCCCACTATACTTACAATAGATCATTTTGGCGCCGTTGCCGGGGATTAGCGTCGAGCGATTATGTTTGCTATAGACTAGGTTTATTTTAGTTCCAAGTTTAATTCTTCGGGTATTTCATTTTCTGTGTTTCTTTTATATTTTTTCCTTGTTGTTGCTTCGGCTTATTAGGATACTAACATTCTGACTAGTATTTACTGTTTATGAGTGTGCGTAGGAAATCTGAATTATTTACAGATTGATTGCCAACTACACTTGGTTGAGAGATGTGGGTGCTTCGTGATCTTTGGATGCCAAGCAGCCAATGCTGTCTCGCAGGACCAATTTGGGCATCTATCGAGGCAGAGAATTTTGAGCTAAAGCCTGGTCTTATTGCTTTGGTTCAACAACAACAGTTTGGAGGACTGTCTACTGAGGATCCCTATGAGCACTTACACCGAGTCATGGAGTATTCAGATACAGTCAAGTACCATGGAGTTCCTCAAGATGCAATCATGTGCAGGTTGTTCACATTCTCTCTCCGTGATGATGCTCGTGCTTGGTATCAATCCTTTCCATCAAGGTCATACAGTTGGAATGAGATATCACGAGCTTTCTTGGATAAATATTTCCCACTACACAAATAGTCCGCAATTCGAGATGAGATCTTCAATTTCGTTCAGCGTGAAGGCGAGAGCTTGTATGATGCTTGGGAGAGATACAAAGCCTTATTCAGGAAATGTCCCAATCATGGACTCGAGAGATGGTTAGAGTTGCAGATATTCTATAGAGATTGACTTCGGACACTCGAGGTTACGTCGATATGGCAGCGGGTGGAGCTATTGCAAACAAGACACTTGATGCTTTTCTGCTGATTGAGAGCATAGCTTTCCACCAACTTCAGTGGTACAATGAGAATCCACCCTCTGATTCATTGGTTTGCTTGCGACAAATCACTACACGTCAGCCACCAATTGTTACACAAAAGCCTGAACCTCTATCTCAGTATGACAAGATTGAGCTTGCATGGATTATCTTTGATGATAATGATACCATTCTAGTTGACATGCACGCTACAGATCATATGGATACTAGTGTTGGAGATTCAGTTTTGCATTGTGATGATTCTTCCATGGATGAGCCAGAGCTGAAGTTAGTTGCTTTTGATATTGAGGAGACACCTTTGGATGATATTGATTATGTGCTGCTAGAGCCAGATATGGAGAAGTTCGCCTTCGATGATGTTAGCCGCATGGATTCCTCAACACTTGAGCCTGAGATGGAGAGCTTCATGGTTGATTATGGTGAGGTGGATTCAGATGTCAAGGAGCCAAGCTCTATTATTTCACTTGTTGACACGAGTCCGGTTGAAATTTCTACTACCACACCTCACTTGGTATCCTCAATTGAGGTAGTCCTGAAGCTTCTTCCTAACTATCTCAAGTATGATCTCAGCTTTCTGGACAAGACATGTCATATCGCTGATATTGCCTATGCACCATGTGACTTGTTGTTGATATATATTCCTGATTTGCTCAATAGATATACTTATATGATAGGGTACTCTATCAATTACTTAGAGGGCATTCTCTCTGTCACTTGTATTGGCTTGGTTGTTGAGTGTTCTTTTAGGTTGATCCTTGTGTACCATTTACTGCGAGTTAACCGAGTTCGAGATGACATTCCCTGGGATCCTGGTGGATTCACGGCATGGTGATGAGGAGAAACAATGGGCACATGCGAAGAAGAGTGAAGCTGGAGCAGGCATGGGGATAGAGAAGCAAAAAAGAGAAGAGCTGCAGTTTTGAGAGCGTTGAGCGAGTGCTACTTCCTATATAAACCTGGTGAGTTATTTCATGTCCCCAATCAGAATACATCATCCATTGATACATGCTGAAATCAATTGCTATTTGGGTTGCTTGAGCCATTTCTTAAACGTTGTCCCAATGAATTTTACCTTTGACATATGGTGCTTGATGTGAATATGTAAACCGATTTGTGGATGCCTTGTAAACTAGTGATCTACATACTGCTTGCTTTGCTGAAATTAGTGAAAGTTATTAGTTTTGAGTACTCGAATCCCTAGTACACTAGAAAACTTCATCATTTTCTACATTTACTTTGATACACCTAGATCATCAATTGTTAGATGCTGATTTTGTGCCAAGTGTGTTCCCCTTCAGAGCAATCATTCACCACTATGGACTAGCATACTATGTTCCCTGGATCGGTAGTATGTGAACCAGACCTGGATGAGTGATGATTCTTGTTTCCTTTTTTGTATTCATTTGTTAAAAAGGTAATAATGAATAAATAATTATTTGATCTACCTAACAGTAGCATGCCATGTTCTCTGGATCGGTGGCTTGTGAAATCTGGTTGGATCGGATAGGAGTTAATTATATTAAAAAATGTAATTGTCGAACCAGGTGTATACCATGTTCTCGGGATCGGTGGTATGTTCCTTTGGGGAGACAAACAAAAAAACTAGTAATTGGTCGAGCCAGGTGTATACCATGTTCTCGGGATCGGTGGTATGTTCCTTTGGTGAGATTGATAAAATATTATCATTACTAACTTCAAATTTAATAAGTGGTTCAACCACAATGATATATTTCTGCAAATAAGTGATTTAATTCTAGTTCCTTTTTTTCTCAGGATCATGCTCTCTTTAGGAACCTTTTGGCATAGTCAGCATTTTAACTTGTTAATCTTCGTTTATCATGGCAAAAGTTTAAAATGGTCAAGTCTACTAGTATCCTACTGCTTTGTAGCACTCTAACCATTAATTTTCACTAACGAAGTCTAAAGCATGCACTGTTTAGAGATCTACTTCACATGACATTCTGCAGTCAGTTCACAATTCAGTATCTAGTTCTTGTCATATTCCTTTGCTTGAGGACAAGCAAAGATTTAAGTGTGGGGGAACTTGATAAGCACATTTCATATACATAATTTTGGTATTGAATTATACCATTTGTTGAGTTATGCCCATCTATTCTTGCTAAGTTTAGTTGAATATTTGCATGAAAATCATATAATGAATCATTTACTAGTCATTATGTTTCTTTTGCAGAAAAGTGCGACAAGGCACTATAATCTACAAGTTCCTGTCTAGAAAGAATTGAGGAACAAGATCACGGGCAAGAAGAGAAGAAAGAGGGACTCAAGCTTGAAGAAGATTAAAGCTTAGTGGGGCTAGCTTAAGAAGTGGAGGGATCATCTTGTGCCAAAAGAAGGAAGAAGGAGGGCCAAAGTGAAAACATTCAGATCTGATCGGAGGGGATCAAAATCCCTAGCAGCCGCCATTCCCAAACCGGGTCTGGCACACATCTCTCTCCCTCACCCCTCCTTCTGCACCTCCGGCCGCCGCCGCGGCCAGGCCGGCATGGCGGCGTGCCATCAGCACCACCGCGCCACCAACACCACCCATACATCTCCATCCATCTGCGCCTCCCAGCCACCTATCCTTCCCTCCATCTACAGCGCCGCCAGAACCCATCCACCATCACCTCCAGCCGGCACGCCCGACCAGACACACAGCAGACGGTGTCTGGACTTCTGTGTGGCTCTCACCTCTCTCTAATTCCCGTTCTGCCGTCCTCTGAAAATTTTCCCTGATGCTCCTTCTCCTTGCGCTTCCTTGCTGAAACCCTCCTCTGCTCGAAAGTGCTGCTGCTCCGCTGCTTCTCTGAACCTGTTGCTGATCCCCACACCGCTGCTTCTCTTCTTCTCTTCCCTTACCTCAGCTGCTGCTCTTGCTTCTTCTTCTTCCCCACGAACCTCCTGCTTCTTCCTCAACATGAGTTGCTATTGCTTCTTCTTGCGCCCCTTGTTGCTGCTCCTCCTCTGAATCCCCTACTGCTGCTGCTCGTCTCCAACTGAACCTGCTGTTCTCTTTCTCCCTCTGTAATTCATGGAAATTGTAATGTATTAAGTATTTTGTTTAGTTTAGAGACCTATACTTGTCTAGTAGTATTATTCAATATATGTGCCCTGTTTATCAATTAGTGTTTTTGTAAGAACTAAGATTACTAGTCAATTTTTGTGTTGTTTGTGTGCTCTGTCAAGTGAGAAGTTTGAACCTCTTTAATTCCTTAGTCCATGTGTTAGCTATGTACATGTGGATATATATGTTTGTTATGTGAAGTACTTGATCTGTCATATCTTATTTAGTGAAATAGTAATCTTCATATATGTGTGTGGTGCCCTATGATATATAAATATGTGTGTGTTCTTGATGTGAAAAATCTATCTTCTGTCATATAAACTTGCTACTTCCCTCTGTACATATTTTGTCATGCTACTTCCCTTTTTTTGTTAGTTTCTGTTGTCTCTAGTAATTAGAAAACACCAAAAATATAGTGAAGATAATTTGAATCTCCCTTTTTCTTATTTTCATTTTCTTTGTCGTCAACTTTGGTTAGTTTAGGATTATATTTCCTTGTAATCATCACCCAAAGTCGCGTTACCTAGCTTTAGCCGAGCGTGGCTGCTGATCGCCTAGTCCCTATGGAAAACACGACATCCGTAGTTTGGGCATAAAAACCCCACTGTACTTACAATAGATCAGTGCCTGCATGGCCTTCGCTCGTTGCAAGATGTGGTGGGCGAAGATGGATGCCGTCGAGGTGGCCAAGGGGCCGCCGGAGGGCAAGGAGTACCGCACACCCGAGCGATATTTTGCGGATGTCCTGGAGGGGTCTCGACTTGCAGCAGCACAGTGCGGGTAGGACATTATTTTCGAATGAAGACATTCGTTTTTTGTCTTTGCCTTGTATGATGAAAACAAATCCGGTTTGTAATACAATGTTTGTTATGTTTTGATTGTTTCCTCCTGTGCGGCCGTGTTGTATGGAATCGAGGTTGACCGTTAATCGGCTTACGCCCTCACGTAGGTAGTACGGAGGTGTTTGGGATGGAATCTAAACAATCTTGATCCAATTATATGGTCCTTGAAGGAGTTGTTTAGCGCAACGAACCAGGCAATCAGACTATGCGGCTTAAACGCCCTTACTTAGCCATAGGAGTTTTATAATAAAACATAGGCGCAACCCCTAGTATACGAACCAGATTGATGTCAGCGTCTGATCGGGAAGTACCGATCCTTCGTGAAATGCGGAAAAAAAATCTCCAACGATTTGTAACCTCCGAATAGCTGACCGGCTCTTGCCGCATCATGACAGTCAGTTTTTGGCTTTCTCTACTGAGGTGCTCATCAGGTTTAGACTAGGGCACAATCGCAGTAGTTCTCCCTTTACTACCCTAGCCGATGTAGCGGAACGTAGGGTAGCAAGCACAGGAGCCGGGCAACCCAACTATTGACCAAAGATATGATTCGGAGCCAATGCATATAATGCTAAATTCGGGGTGCCGAACTTATCTATAAGAAGTGTTTGGACTTTGTTGCCGTGTTATGGGGCGATAGGGAGCCCCTGGCGAATATGAAATGTACCAAAGTGCACGGGTGCAAGGATATAAGTAATTAATAGCAACGGGAAACAGAAAAAGAGCAGAGGTAGTATCTGGGGCCCCTTGACTTGGGCCGTAAACTGCTTCCATTATGGTTGGGTTAATGTATCAAAGCGCATTTATACAAATAATGCGATAAGCAACCGACTATTTGACATGCTAGAAACAGAGGAGAGCTGCATTTGGGTACTGAAAGACATGTAGAGTAGTCGTTGGATTGTCCTCTAGGGCTTCCCTCATGCCTGCGTGCTCGCGCTAACTGTGTACTTGTCCTTTGACAGACCGGTGTCGGTGTTCGGGAACAGGGGTCCCAGACTTGCTCGCTGCTGCTGCGGCGTGGCTCAAGTGGGGGCCAGGTGCCCAACTTCATCGACTCAAGCTCAAGACCCTCGCGAGGGGCCAAGCCTTCTTGGGCGGACGACATGAACCTTCCTCAGAACAGCCTCGTCAGGCGTGCTCACGAGGAGGCGGAGAGATCAAGGCGGGGTACCTCACGAGGGTGCCCGTGGCGCAAGCCATGACGATCAAGACCCGGTGGGCGCCAGTGACGCAGTGTCCTCGTTTCCCCTTTGGTGCAAAGGAGGCAAGCACAGGCCAAGGCATCAGGCAAAGGTTACCACTTCGGTGCAACAAGACCAAGACCAGCAGAGCGGTAGGAAGGAGGTCATCGTGGAGCCTAGGACGGCGTCACCGTCAGAGCCTTTGGCAGCTGAAGACCAACTTTAGTCAGGATAAGTGTACTAGATGTTCCCCTTCAAAACAACCAATTATTGGCGCCCTTCCCGCTCATTATTTGGGAAGAGGCCCAGGGCCTCCCGCTATAAATAGGACTAGCCACCACAGAGACAAGAGGAGAGATCACGCATAGAGAAAGGGAGAGATCACGCATAGAAAGAGAGAGGAGAGAGGAGAGAGAGAGAGAGAGAGAGAGAGAGAGAGAGAGAGAGAGAGAGAGAGAGAGAGAGAAGCGACTGAACTCGCCCAAGCAGTTCATCGCACCAGCTCAAGAACAGCCCCTCGCGAGGCTGTTCTTCCTTTCTTGCTCATCATCACCCCGAGGCAATCCACCACACCACACCTTTGGGTAGGGTATTACACCACAGCGGTGGCCCGAACCAGTATAAACCTCGTGTCCCCTGTGTTGTTCATCGTTCATAGTTTAGATCCCTCGCTAACCATTCACGCATGAGCTGGTAGGGGAAATATCTCTGTGCGCACCCCAGTGTTCGAACCTCAAGGGTCTGCCGGAACCCGAAATCTGACATTTGGCGCGCCAGGTAGGGGGGCGCCGGAATCTTTCTTCTGCTGATCGTGTGTTATCTTCCGTCGTGTCCATGGCTGACGCTCGTCGAGCTCGCGCCGAGCGCCGGGCTGCTTGCGTCGCTCAAGTCACCCAGACGGCTCCCGTTGGCGGACACCCCTGTCGTTCCCCGTCGCCTGCCGTCAAGGACGCCACCGGCCCGGCGGGGAACGAGCAGCAGGCCTCGTCCCTGCATCCAACGGTGAGGCGAGAAGGCCGC
The DNA here is from genome assembly GCA_021605205.1 of Aegilops longissima. Taxonomy (NCBI): domain Eukaryota; kingdom Viridiplantae; phylum Streptophyta; class Magnoliopsida; order Poales; family Poaceae; genus Aegilops; species Aegilops longissima. The sequence continues at coordinate 194,135,928 of CM038679.1, forward strand.
ACCGCTACCCCTTCGCTCGCCCCTGCTGGTTCTTCATCCCGTGCACACCGCACTCCCATGGAGGCTCGATCTGCGCTCATCGCGGCAAACGAGCTCCTGCGCTAACGTCCTGTCGACGACGTCTACGAGGAGTGGCTCGACCGCGTCGCCGAGCTCGTCCGCGCCACAGGGGGCTCCCCCGCGCCATCCCTCTCGCTGCCTCGCCCTTCACCCCGCGTGGTAGGCAGGGAGCCGGAGGTGCCCCCGCCACCTCCTCCCCAAGAAGGCGCCTTGGCTCCAAGGCGCGTGGCCCCGGGCCGAGACCCTCCGTTTCCGGCACCCGCGCAGCAAGAAAGGAACTGCCAGAGATCCTCGTCCCGAGAAGGTGCTCGCGTGCTCCCAAAGACCGAGCCCGCGACCACGCTCCAGCGCCACAGCGTCAAGACCCAGCTTCTCCAGCAGCAGACGGTACGGAATCCACAAGAGCAAGCCCGCATCGCCAGAGAGCCCGGTGGCTACGGCAGTCGCAGACCTTCACCGCCCGAGCTACGCAGCGTCGCATGGCCCGACAAGTTCAAGCCGGACCTGCCTCCTCGCTACGACGGCACCACCGACCCCGCGGAGTTCCTTCAGCTCTACGAGCTGGGCATCAAAGCCGCCAACGGGGACGAAAAGGTCATGGCGAATTGGTGCCCCATGGCGCGATGGGCGGAGCCGAACTCGCTCTGAACCTAACTCCCGCACGATCTCCTCTTGGGGCGAAATGCGCACCCGCTTCATCGCCAACTTCAATGCACTCGCGATCGGCCCCGGCCGTGGCGACATGCACCGCATCAAGCAGCAGCCAGAGAGACCTGCGAAGTACATCCAAAGCTTCAACAACGCCTCGCCTCAAAATCCCCAAGGTGACCGAGAAGCCATCATCTCAGCCTTCTCCGATGGCGTGCGTGACGTCAAGATGAAGGAGGAGCTAGCAATGCATGAAGACCTGTGCACATCCCTGGAGCTGTTCAACTTGGCGACCAAATGCGCCAGGGCTGAGGAAGGGCGCCTCTCCCTCCTCGAGCTCCCGACTGCCGATCCAGAAGAGAAGAAGCCCAAGGCCAAGGACGTAAAGCACAAGGGGGCTGCCGTGCTCGCGGCAGAACCAGACACCAAGCAAGGCAGGGATCAGCCCGAGTCATCCAAGGGCAGCTGGTACTGCGTGTACCACGATCTCCACACCCACGACACCAACAAATGCCAGGAGCTCAGAGCCGTACGAGAAGGGCGTATAGGCCGACGCCCCGAGCGCAATGATCGGGGCTACGGCCGAGGAGGAGGAAGAGGCGCAGGATGCTGGGAAGACCGTGGCCCTCGCCATGGATGGCGCGACAGACCTCGCGAGGACCACTGGCAGGACCAGCCTCGCGAGGGAGGTTGGAGGGACCAACCTCAAGAGGACCGCCCTCAAGGCAATGCAGGGCTCCCGCCTCTGCCGCAGCCGCCAAGGAGGTACGAAGACAATCATCAGGACGAGGGGCTGGGGCTTCAGGGGCCGCAGCTATCGCTGCATCCTGGTGGCGCCAGCCCCACCTCTCAAAGACATCTTCAAGCAGTTTGCTCGCGAGGTGAATGCAGTCCTCCCCAAGCCTGAGGCCACACACCCTCTCAGGTGGTCGTCGTGCGCTATCACATTCAGCTCAGCGGATCAGCTCAAGTGCGCGGCAACGGCCGGAGTCCTCCTCATGCTTTGCGTCATCGGCAACGTGCAAGTCACCAGGATCCTCATCGACGGCGGAGCAGGACTCAACGTCCTATCTGTCGAGACATTCAACGATCTCCAAGTTCCATACGATCAGCTTCAACCGACCAGGCCCTTCTCAGGAGTCACCGATGGCTCCACCGTCCCGATAGGGCAAGTCCGCCTTCCCGTCACCTTCGGACAGCGCAACAACTACCGCACCGAGCTCATCGACTTCGACGTCGCCCACATTCGCCTACCATACAATGCCATCCTCGGGTACCCAGCCTTGGCCAAGTTTATGGCAGTGACTCACCATGGCTACAATGTCCTCAAGATGCCAGGAAGCGGAGGAGTCATCACAGTTCCTTGTGAGGAAAGGGATGCAGTGTGCTCCCTTGAGCGTGCCTTCCAAGCCGCAGCAATCGAAGACCCAGATCACAGGAGCGGGAGACTTCCCGAGGGGATCCCTAAGAAGAAGGCTTCGCCTGGTCCAAGCCCTCATGGGGAAGGCACCTCCGGAGGCGTGGCAGCGGGACCCGCGCCCGTTCAAGGGGCGCCACCCTCTGTCGCATAGGAAGGCGCACCCGGCGCCCTCCTCAGGCGGGGCTTGGGGGCTCTTTCATGGTGAGCTACTGACCTAGCCTGGGTCACGAGGGAGGCGCTTGGGCACCACTTGGAGGCATGCTTCGAGGCACGTTTCCCTCAGGAAGGTATGAGGCAAGGAGGGCCAAACCCTCAGGAGTTCATCGCAAGGAGCGTACAGGAGCTACATGAGTCAAGAGTCATGTGCGGCTGCCGCCGCCTGCTCGCTGTGGCCCCACATCAAGGCGAGGATGCTGGACTGTGAATCTGCATCGACATACCAGGGCTCAACCGGGCTGCGTCTCAGGAGCGCCTCTGGCCCTCACGCGTGGGGTGCTGCGAGGGTCCACCTCACAGCTCCGTTCGCATGCCTTTCAGCCTGCCGAACGCGGTTGCCGCCCATCAGCGCCTGCTGGGGTGCGCTCTGGAGGCTCAGGAGGTCAAGCAGCGCGCGATCCTGGCAGAGACGGAGATGGCTCTCGAGGAAGCCCCCGTGCCCCCGGAGCCTCCCGAGGCTCCAGGTCCGGAGGGCTCGTGAGGGCCAGCTTCCTCACCACGTGTCATCCTCTACCTCAACATCCCGCCATCTCCGACCATATCAGGTGACACCTTTCCAAGTTCCGTTTTCAGCTGGGAGCGCCCTTCGGGCTGCATCATTCCCAGGCCGTGTGGGTCTGTCCCTGCGGCATGTATCCGTTTTGCTTATGTTCTTTACTTACCTTATTGGGGGTGCCCCTCGGGCTGCATTACCCTCAAGCTGCTCGGGCCGGACCCGGTGGCGTATGCTTTCTCTGCACCTATCTAGATGGATTTGCTCCTCCGCACTTAACCTGATTCACGCAATTATTGCCTATTACCTGTCGCGGGCCTCTCCGCCCTAATGCAAAGTGCTTGCATGTTAAAAGGGGGGTACACAGAGCATCGCGACTCATGGGCTCTTCTCGGCTCTCCAGCCTTCACCTCGGCCTTGACCCACGGCATCGCGACCGTCATACCAGTGGCGGCCGAGCTCGCTCGAGGGCCGGACACGAGGACGTAGAGCATTTGCATTCTAACCTCAGAGGAACACACCAATGATAAAGGCCCGAGCCAGCGCAACCCGCCTCGAGGTAGGGCCTCGTGAGTCCCGCGCTGGCTCACGGGTGCCCAGATACACCTCTCCTAGCCCTACCATGCCGGCCACGTGTCAGGGCGGGGTTGTACACGCCCCGGGGGCTCCTCCCGGAAGGGAGCCCCCTCCCACGAACCAATGGAAGCACCATGCTCCGTGCTGGCTGATGACACTGCCAAGGAGCGGCTATGCCCGTACACATACGGAAGCGCTATGCTCGCTGGTGATAAACAACTAAGGGCGGCTCACAACCGTATCAGCCTTAGGGAGCCCAGAGCACAGTGTCTGGCGCCATCGCAACGCCTCCCCTCGGGAGTGCCGCGAGAGGACTGGACACGGGTTGCGCCTGCCACGCCTGAACGTCGCCACCCAGCCAGTCCCTCGGACACTGTCGTCAGCCTCCCAAAGCGGAGCCAAGGTATGAAAATTCGTTTGAGCGTCGAGGGGACTCTGAGCATCGCGACTCAGGGAGCCTAATTGGTCACGTAGCCCCTCACTCCTTGGTCCCGTCCTGGTCTCCGGTCCGGGCTAGCGGCGGTTGAGGTATGCAGCGGGCCGGGCCTGCCGACGAGAAACGACCAATCCACTCCTATGCCTCCTGTCCCTACTTGCTATTCACGCGTCAAGGGGGACTCTAGAGCATCGCGACTCAGGAGCCTAACTTGCCACGTAGCCCCTCACTCCTTGGTCCCGTCCTAGGTCTCCGGTCGTGGCTAACGGCGGCTGAGGTATCTTGGGTCGGGCCTCCTAGGACGAGAACACACGCAAGTAGGAGGGAAGAATGCGAATTCAAAGCAAATATTACAAGCCATAAGTCGTTTCACAACGCCAAACACAAGTTTAAATGCCTCCACGAGGCATGGTGCATGTTGCAGGAACTAAAACAGAGCGAGCGGAAGCTGCAAAGGGATCACTCTCCTGTGGTGCCCCCACCTTCCAAGGCCGCGGAGCTGGCGGCACCACGCCCAGGCAAGGTGCTGAAGGCGCGAAACTTCCCTAGCAGGGCCTCGGCTCGGCCTTTCACGGCATCAGCAGCGGCGATGGCAAGGTCACCGCTCACAGGCTCCAGTGGGCTGTCAAGGTCGACTCTAGGGTCGTGAAGGTAGACGTGGTTGAGGACACGCGTCAGCGCTGCAGAAGATAGGGCATGCGCCTCGGCCTTGGCCGTGGGGCCAAAGCCGTCCGCGACATCTTCAAGTGTTCGGACCAAGAAAGGAAGCATCTCGGCGGGGCCGTCCTCTGCACCAGCCAACGGCTTCTCCAGGCCACCCTCGTAGAGCGTCTTCAACGCGGCGCGAGCCTTCTCCTCCAACCTGGCGAAGGCCACCCGATCCTCAGCCAGGATCTTTGCCTTCCTGTCGAGCTCGACCCTCTCTGCTTTCAGCGACTATTCCAGCGTCTCCAACCGGCCACGGCAGCCATCAAGCTCGGTGATGGGGTCCCTGACAATGGCCTCCCGAGCCTCCATCTCCTTCTCCTTCTCCTGGCGGCCACAGACCTCCTTGGCGAGCTCGTCACGCAAGCCTTGCAGCTCGACCTCCAGCGCCTTGCAGCGGTCCCGGCGCCCACGGCCGCCTGGCAGCATCGCGGCCCGGCCCCGGCCTCGGCAAAGCGGCAATTCTCCCCATCGGAGGCCGACGCAGCTGGGCTCAGCGCCGCTCGGACGGAGGCAGCAGAGTGGGCCCAGCCAGAAGCCAGCTCCAGGCGCCCGGCCACCAGACGGGATCAAGTTCCGAGATCCTATCGCAGCTGGCTCAGCTTCGGGGCAGCCTGGTCCAGATGGCCGAGGATCAAGGGACCAAGCGGTGGAGTAGGTGTAGAAGACGGCAGCGTGATCACAGCCTGGGAAGGAGGAGCCCCCTGGGCCTTGGGCACCTCATCGACAACGTCAAGCGCAGGCACCTCCAGAGTTAGCGGGGCCACGTGGGCTGACTCGTCGCCAGAGTGCCCCTGCTGGGCTCGCGAGGATGATCGGGCAGGGGAGGCGCGAGCTTTGCTGCCTCCTTTTCCCGTAGACGGAGCCGCACCCACGGCAGGCGAACCCGCCTCAAGCAGGGCCGCAGGAGCCCCCTTCGGCCTTTTTGCTGCGGGTGCCGACCTGGTCAAGAGAATACAGACGTCAAGCCCTGGCGGTAGAAGCAAAGCAAACACGGATCGAACACTTACTGGTCGTCATCCCTGGACCCGAGCAGCCTCCGGCTGAACTTGAAGCCTGAAAGCCTGCAACTAGGGTCAGCCTTGGGAGGCCCGGAAGCAGTAGGCGCGTCGGGGAGGCCGGAGCGGGCCTCAGACCGCCCCGGAGCCGGAGCGGACCCCGGGGGAACCAGCCCCGACCTGCCCTTCCTTGGAACCAGGGGAGAATCCTCCCCTCCTCGCCTGGCACCGGCCTCGTCATCGTCCGGCATGGAGCGAAGGGCGCGGGACCTGCGCCGAGGGAAGGAATCCCCCGACTCCTCGCCAGTCGCCTCGAAGTCAGACTCTTCCTTCTCCACCTCCTCTTCTTCCTCCTCACTCCCGCTGGAGTTGCTGGAGGAGACGTTCACCGTCGCCAAAATCGTCAGATCCTCGGGAGCCCCGGCGGGCACCAGCCCCTCACCATTGAAGGTGGGCATGGTGCTCACCACTTGCTCCCAGTCGCCGCGAAGGATCAGGGGGACGGGAGCGCCCTCCGGCTTCGCCATGTCTCCCCCGACCAAGGAATGGAGAGCCGCGGCCAGATCTTCGTCAGAGAGGGCCTCGGAGCTCACGCGAAGGGCGTCACCTGCCTCCCCAAGCCTCCACAACGGGAGCGAATGCTCCCGGAGCGGAGCCACCCGTTGTTCCAGGAACTCCCTCAGGAGCGTGGCCCCGGTCAGCTTCGCCGCCCCCAAGCTGCTTGGCCTCAGGTCCAAGTCTACCCTCTCCAGCATCATCTTCGCACGAGAGTCAACGAGCTCTGCGCGAGACCATGCATCAACGGGCGTGGGCTGCCCCGACGGCAACGCCAGTTGGGGGTGGATGCGCCCGACATCCATCATGACCCACTTGCTCCTGAAGCCTTCGATGCTCTTCCCGGGCTTGGAGATGGAGTTGGAGCTGGAATATGCGACAAAGCTCACACATGCAGTAATGGAGCCACGGGAGACCTGGAGGTAAAAGTAATGGCGCAGCAAAGCCACCGAGGGCTTTATCCCAACATGAGCCTCACAGTAGTAGGTGAAAATCGCCAGGAGAAGAACGGAGTTGGGGTGGAGATGCAGAGCTTGCAAGTTGTATTGGCGGAGAACAGCAAAGAAGAACTCAGAAAAAGGAGGGACCAAACTGGCGATAATGGCGCTCACGAAGAATGGGTAGAAGATGCTCCCCTGGCCTTCAGGATGGTCGGAGCCGCCTGAGCACAGCTTGTTCTTGTTGCCTCAAGCCACCGCCCTCCGCAAGCACAAGGACTAGATTTTTCCC